>VZRF01004242.1:22961-81146 GCA_013396875.1 Vireo altiloquus
AAAAAAAAAAAAAAAAAGACAAGTCTACTTGTTAGGTTTTGTTTTATTTTCCTTGCCATGTCTCAAATTCAAAATTTTTTCATTAAACTTGAAAAAAGTAGTGATGCCTATTAAAAGTTGTAGCTATGGGGTTTTTTTAACACTTTAAGATAATGTATCCAAGTGTTGGAGAACAGATACTGAGCTGTCATTAGTGGCAACAGTTACACTAATATGGAATTTACTGGGTTAAGGATCTGATCTAAATCCTGAAAAATTCTCTAAAGTCTAGTTTAGAAAGTTTTACAAAGCCAAAGTAAACATAACGTGGATTTGATAAGCAAATGTTACAAATATAAACTTTCTTCTTCTTTTACTGTATTAGCAAAGTTACATGAATAAATGTGTACTTCTCTTCTCTTTTTTTTTTTTTGTATTTTTAATTGTGTGTCTATTCAGGTGTATTTTTGCTGACACAACCTGAATCCAGAATAGCTGAAGCAATGATTTCTTCAAATCTCAAACTTTGTATCATTAAGATTGCTCAGCACTTTGATGCAGGGCCTCTGGGGAAAACTCATGAGCTGCAGAGCATGCTATTAAAGGCTTTGTGAGCTGTGACCTTCCCACTTAGAAAAGTGCTGGACAAACTGCTAATTATTCTATGGACATATGAGGAGGGTTCTCTTTCAAAGAATATGGATGACTCTGGAACTGGGTTTTGATGAGTTATTAACCTTTGTGTCTCTATCAAATTCTGGGTCCTTGGTTGTGCGGTTTTTCTTGTCAAATTTTTGAGGGTTTCAATGTATAAACTTTTTCCTAAATCAGTACAGTATACACCTGCTATATAATTACATCACAGAGGGACTGCATGTATGGAATTGAATGTGCTCCTGTTATTTCCATTTAAAGATATTAGGGTGTTTCAAAACATGCATAAAAGTGGAATTGGCCCATTTTCTTTTAAACGTAGAAATAAGAAAAAAAGATTATAAAATAGGCAAGGATTCGAAACTCTGAAATTTTTTTCCCATTAGTAATTCTTCTTACTTTTTATCTTAGATTACACTCAATATGTTTATTATTTTCTATTATTTAGTATTTAAACATCCTCCATAATCTTTGGGGTTTCTTTCTATTTTCAGAATATTTTTATTTTCCTTCTTACTTGGTATTTAGATTTTGTGCTGTATTCTTGCTGATGTCTGCTTTATTCTTATGTCCAGTTTGATTTTCTACTTTTTATCCGTATATTATATGATAATGCTGTGATACTGAGTATTAACTCATGACTCATTGGTCAAGATGGGGTTGTAAGGGGCCCTGAGCAACCTGTCCTAGTGGGTGGCATCCCTGCCCTCCATGGTGTGTGTGTGTTTGTGTGTGTTCAACTAGATGGTCTTTCAGTTCCTGTGGTGGTGAACCCTTAAGAAGAAAGGAGCACCCAACATTGATACGTGCCAAAGGAACAACAGAAGTCAGAGTCTGCAAAAACTTGCAGTTTTTTGTAAATTATATGCTTGGCATGGAAATTGGTATAAATTAGTCCCCTGTCTTCTGGTATAAACACACTGCGGTGAATTTTGAGAAAGGGATGGGGGAAAGAGAAGAAAGAGGCTAGAAAGAGGGAGAGAATAGAGAGGAGAAAAAGAAGAAAGGAAGATCACCAGTCCTGACACCAACATTGATCCAGTTGATATAGTGTCCAGGGGCTTGGGGGCAGGCATCTGGGTTTTTTGGGGGCACCTATAGACAAATTTTCTTCACACTGGAGATAAGTATCTTACTTTCTATGCAAATTAGTTATCATGCACATCCCATTCTTCTAGACCTTCCTGGAAAAGCTTATCTTATCTAGACTTCTGCAGATCCTTTCCAACCCAAAGGTTCTTCCAACTTCCAAAGATTCTATGATTCCATGACATAATGCTATTATGAAAAATCTATTTTCTCATGTGTGTAGACAAAGTACCTTTTTTTAGGATACAAAATCTTTTCACTCATAGTAATTTTAGAAGTATCAAGGTATCTTTATCTTAGTTACAATATGCATATGCATAGGAGTCTATGTATATGTGACATTGAAGGCTCTCTATAAATCCATCAAGGTACTTACATACTATTCACCATGGAAAAAATACCAGAATATTAAATTCTGTGTTACTGGTGAAAAAACACCTGCGTGGGATAGGACCAAATGACTATAGATAACAATTACAAGGAGATACACACACACACACACACACACACACAATTTTACATATATAAACGTAAAATATGTGTGTGGAAAGACAGAAATAAATATGAAGAATACTTGTCTCAGAGTCAATTGTTTCATGGTCTTCCTACTGCAGTACAATGAAAATAAATCTTGATTAAGGGTCAGCCACAGGGCCAGACTGCAGACAGAGTAAAAAATGAGTACATATCTACATGTCCAATCTAATAGTGAATTTATGAACTGCAGCATAACCACACCTATTCCTAGGTCTAGAAAATCTTTGTGTCACTACTCGAAGAGAAACAGTTCTTTCATATAGAATAATAAAAAGAGATGATATTTCAATATAAGATGAAAAAGAAGCAACGACAGAAAACATAAGCCTTTTGAGAACTTGTAACTTACTTCATGATGTGTGTAAGTAAATGTTTTACTTTAACGAGTAAAAAACCTAAGAAATAAAGGCACCTGAAATACCACTTGTAAATTTGATGTCATTTATTTCAAATAGTCTGTCAAATCATCAGCAAAAAATTTCTTTGTAGAAATGCCAAAAATACATATGCCCCAGGTACAAGAAAGACAGACAGAAATAAAAATAAAATTAATTCAAGCATATATAAATTAAGACGTGTTTATGTTTCTGAGGATGTAAAGCTCTGTCAGTCACACACCTTGTCAACTTATTACTGTTCATCATTCAGGGTAAAATAAATCTTTCTTTTACCTCCCATCATTCATCTTTTTTGACAGGTAGCATTGCAAGCAACTGTGTCAGTCAAGGAGGGTGGTATATGTGTCTTGTCACTTCACTGAAGCTCTAAATAATATGGTGTTTGCAAGTAAAAAAGATAATTGCCAACATTAGTATTTGGATACGCATACGAATAAATACAGGTCAAGGATGCAGACTGCTAGGAACAGCATGAAAAGAATTATTTGTGTTACATTCATAAGCAAACTTTCTAAGTACTTTAGCTGAGGTAAATTAAAATCTTTTTGGTTAACTAAAGTAATAAACCACTGTATTTTGGCTCATTTGTTTGCTTTCACTATTTTTTTATTTTTATATCAAAATAAAAAAAAATTGACGCTTCTGAAGTATCTTGGTATAAAGGGTGTCTTAAGCATAAGAATCAGAATTGTAGGCATTGCTGCACACTGGACAAGTATACTTATGACCTTTACTAGGTGTACGCTACTGAGAAATGACAAAGACAAAATGCAGGTTACATAGACATTGACCTGATTTGATATGGTTTTAATATATATCTATATACACATATAAGGACTAGAACAAATATTTCTGTAATTATGTCCTTATGTTACTACTTTAAGCAGATTCAAGAACCTGCACCAATTAAAGAAATATCTAATATCAAAATATCAAGAAATAGTGAGCATAAATAATTTTCGTAGTGTACTGTTATGAAATTATGTTTATATGTATTCTTCCATATGAAGGTGTATACTATGTTAGTTTTATTACTAATTTAAGAGTGTAATTTGAAATTAAGTGTTTATGTAACAATGGGTATTTTCTTTATGGTTTGGGTTTTGGTGTAGGTTTTTTGGTTTGTTTTCTTTTCCATTCAGTACCTTTTCAGTTTATAGCAAACTGTCAGCATCTGCAGTAAAGGAGATGGATGCCATTTGGAGAAACTGAAAAATTGTAGGAATGAGAGTAGTCCTGCAGGAGAAACATGCATTGTGCAAAAAATACTGATACAAGAGAGTCTTACTAAAATAACTGAGAAAAAAGAAATGCTACCTACAAAAATTGCTACTATCTAGTTTAATTATTTAGGAAGTTTGTTTTCTAGCATGTTCATTGTTATTTTTGTTCAGTAGTCCAGCTTTAAAGAATGAAATAAGAAATTTTATAAATACACCTTTAAAATCCCTTTTTCTGTTCTCCTCTTTCTCAGACAATATTCAGACTGATTGCATTTATTGTATTCATATACATTGCATTTTTTAAAAAATATAGTATCTATACAAATATTTTTCAAATGTTTTTATGTTATTTGAATGAAATCTGAGCTCCTTACCAGCACTATAACAAAGTTCATACTTTGTTGCTCCTTGTCATGTATGCATCATCTTATTTTTCAAATATCTGTAACACCCAGTTATTTTCTCAAGACCCTTTTGCTTCTATTGTTTTTGACAATTTATTGTATTTGACAATGTTTTCACGCTTTCTGAGAAAGTCTGAACACTAAAGTTAAAGCAAACAATTTTTATAAGGGAAAGACAAAGATTGTGTCTATAAATGCACTCTGAAACACATTATTTCTATGCAGGATTTAAAATTCCAGAAATCAAACAGTTTGAACATTCAACGACATTTGCAGCTTCAGTTGCACCTTTAAATATTATTTATTTTAAATAAGGTCTGGAAGGTATCTGAGAATTTTCATGAGATAAAGGCATTATTCTTTTTCTAGTTTATTTTAAAAAATACTCTAAGTAGCTGAAAATAATATTTGCAATGGGAATTGCATTAAAAATCTTAGGATTTTATTCTGTTCCTGAAGATTTTGCTATATCTGTCTTTAGGCTGTTTTGAATCAATAAATGGAAGTAGAAAAATCCAGTGATCTCAGATTCTTCCTTATCGTGATGTAAATTGCCAGTGATTCATTACACAGCTGGAGTACTCCTTCAAGATGGAACTATGCATGTCCAGAACTCTAAGTACTAGAAAAGTATTAGAGATATTGCAGAAGTATAAAATGCAAATTGTATTGATTTGTTGCAAAAAAAAGCCCCAAATTATAAAAAATCCCCAACAACCAAATCCCAACCCCTGCAAACCATCATCAAGTCAAATAAATGAATTTGTTAGTTCATGAGAAGTTCTGAAATTCCACAGTTCAGTGCTTGTTAATCCCCCTTTTTTGTGGCAAAGTGTGATAAAACAGGCAGCCTTAGATTTTTTAGATTCAGTGCATGCCTTCCACTTTGATTACCACATTAGAAACAAATGCAAACTTACTGTAAATTGAAGACTAGCAGTCAGTATCTGGAGTCAGAATAGCCAAGAATTAATGAGTGGTGGACATTTCTAAAATGTTCAAACATTTTCTTCATCTGATAAATGTAGATTAAATGAAACATTTTATTTGTAAGGAAGATGCACAAAAAATGCAGCCATTCAACCCTTTCAGATGTAGTTATAGAGCTCAGGTTTTTTCACAGGTTTCTCCATTAAAGTGTTACTTTAAAATCATTCAGTAAGGGCCCAATTGTGAAAATCTAATCAGGATATATGGACTAAATTCACCAATACTCACTCTCTACTTCACAAAATCATGTGCAGATTGAAGGAGAATGTAAAAAATCTGTCCTGAGAACTGCAACACGTATCAGTATTGCCCTAATTAGCTATACACTCTCCTGTATAAATTTCAAGTATCATTCTTATTTATATCCCAAGAAATATAATCTTGCTGGAGACCATGTTCCTTATTAAGATTAAAATTCTTTATATTTGCATGTCTAAGTTCCCAGTATTGCAATTATCTGCTCAAGGCCAAAATTAAATATTAATTTCAAATAAGTGTTTAAAAGAAATTCTATAAAAATTCAAATATGAGAGCCTTACAAAGTTAAGTATAATTATGTTCTTCAAAAGTAGTGTTTAGTGAGAATTGCCTTTATTTGAACAAATAGTGTTCCTGAGTGTCACTGGGGTTGCAACCAGTACATGATTTCACTTCTACTGTTCCATCTTCCTCACACTCTTCCTCAACACCAGCATTTGGTCCCTCCTAAAGGATCTAGACCTTTGTGAACTTCTCCAGTATTGCAGTGGCCCAGCCTGGGCCTGGGACCACCAGAGAGGCTGTGTTCCCTGAACCAGTAAGTGGCTGGTGGGACAGTTCAGAGGTTTAAGACAACCAGGTAGTGCTGAGGAGAAGGCTCTCTCCATAAGGTTGTGCAGTCCCTACACGTACCCTGTTCTGGAATGTTCCCTCCTCCCTGGTATCCCCTTTCAGCTACTCCTCCCTAGTATTCCCATTGGACTGTGTACCCCAACCCCACATTTACTCCTCCCCTTTTCCCCCTTCCCATTGGTTCCCATCCCTGGATAAAACCCCTGAACCCTTCATTGTACCTCGCTTACTTTGTTCTGGGATCCCTCATGGAATAAACCCTCGGATTCTCCATACAAAGACCCCCTCCTGTCTCTTTGTCTCCAATCGACTCTGAATTTCTGAGCTATGCTGGTGTGAGTGTGTTTGCATGCATCCCTGCACGAGTGTGTCTGTGTGCCTGCCAACAGCCCGAGCAGCTGTGCCAGAACGTCTGGAGAAGGACACTTCCCAGGACAAGACACGGTGCACAACCCGCTGACCACCACACCACGTCACTGCAGTGGGGGCCCTTTCCTTGGCGAAGAGTCCTTCAGGAACAGACTAATCCAGTGTGGGTCCCTCCATGGGCCATACTTCCAGAAAACCTACTCCCACATGTGGTGCTTTCTCTAAGTTGCAGATTTTGCCACCACACTGTTCAAGTGTGGGTTGCAGCTTTTTTCAGGACACATCTACTTACTCTGCTGTGGTGTCTTGCATGGGCTGCAGGGTGAAAATTCCCTCTGACATGGTCCTTGATGGGCTGCAGGGAGACTGCTTCAGTATGCTCTTCTCCATGGGCTGTAGGGCAATCTCTGTTCAGATGTGTGGGGAAGGAAGGTCTCTCCTTCTTCTCTGATCTCGGTCTCTGCAGGAACATTCCCCTGACATTTTCTCACTCATCTCTCACAGCTGCTCCATACTGTTTTTTACTATTTCTGAATTATGATATTGCAGAGGCGCCACCAGCACCACTGATGGTTTCAGCTTTGGGCAACAGTGGGGATTGGGTGGAACTGGTTTTGTCTGACATGGACACAGTCCCTGATCTCTGCTCACAGAGGGCAGCCCTGGACAGGCCCCTTGTTACATAAACCAAATACAATATTTTAAGGGCTATAATAGGTATTATTAAAGGTGATAACTTATATCATTAGGATTTTTGCTAAGCAGAGGCTTAAGCACAGTTTATTTTTAATTTTTACTACTTACTTTTCCTTTCCATGACAACGAATGTCTTTTCTATAATTACTTACTAGAAAATAAGCTGTTCTGTGACACACCATAGCAGCCACTTAAAGTGTGGTTGCTATTATCGTAATTTCAAGTTCATTGCATATGGTAGAAACACAGTATATCCTAACTCCTTTGTGATGGCTCATAAGTAGTAGTCTTTGCATTAACCAGGTATTTTCTGATGCCATATAGCTAATTATGACCCTAAAGTGTTAAACACAATGAATTTTTGTTGGTAGGAAAAAAAACGGAAGTTCATATGGAGCATCAATTTCAGTTATTAAAAGCAAATTTATAATCTTTTTTCATCTAAAAGGTAAACCTGTCACAAGGGAAAAAAAATGTCTAGACCCAAAATATCTTTAAAGAAGTATGACATTCATGCAATTCAACTTAGTAAAGTCCTCTGTGACTGACAATAGATTTTACTGTATTAAATTCTTCCAGTTTTGTATTATTTTGCCTCTAAAACAAGATTGAAAATAAATGAATTTGGCAGGTAAATAAAGATTATATTCAAGAAACAGAAAATAGTGCTATTATGCATGCAAAAATCTGTGTTTGAACAAATACCCAAAGTTAGGCAGTACTGACAGTTAAAGGCATACACAAAGAGAAGTTAGTCACCATAAATAATAATGAAAAGAGTTAATATAAAGTTATTGTTTTGATAAGACGATCAAAACAAAATTTGTTTTTCTAAATGTTTAGAGTTTCAGTTGGTGCTATAAAGCTTTCTTCAAAATTATGATTGTTGAAACATTTTTAAATATAACTTGAAATTAATGGCATCAGGATTTGTAAGTTAAAAAACGGTAGAAAAGCACAAAAGTACAAAATTTTGAAAACAGAATAGATGAGTCTGTCCCATTTGCCCCATAGTCTGGTAATTTAATAATCTCTTAATCCTCAAATTAGCTTCTGCATATATGAGATTGGGTCCAAATTTGACAAAGCCCTGTCACAGACTCAGTAGCCAAGGGTCCTGGTTTAAAAGACAGGTGTCTGCCAAGGAAGGCAGGAACTTTCGTGGAATGGAAACAATGACCCCTGCCCTTGAAATTATTAGAACCTTGAATTTATGGGGTTTCAAGGAAAAAGAATAGCAGTTCTGTACATATACATATAGATATACAGGAAAACAACACCACCACTAACAACAAAAAAAAACCCAGAAAACCCAATAACAGCCTTGTTCTTGCCCGTCAAGCAATTTCCCCTTTGGTGTAGTTATGATGACAACTACCAATGGGGGGCTGAGGTCTCCTGGTAAGGCAGAAGGGCTGCAGTGACTCCCCCATGGCTGCAGGGAGGGCTGAGGGCTCCTGGTGAGGCAGAGGGGCTGCAGTGACTCCCCCATGGCTGCAGGGAGGGCTGAGGGCTCCTGGTGAGGCAGAGAGGCTGCAGTGACTCCCCCATGGCTGCAGGGAGGGCTCCTGGTGAGGCAGAGAGGCTGCAGTGACTCCCCCATGGCTGCAGGGAGGGCTGAGGGCTCAGGCAGCTCCAGAGGGTGGCTGAAGGGAGCCTTGAGGCTCCTCAGGGGATAATAGTGACCCTGGGGAGAGAGAAGGTGGCGTGGGCTGTGTTTGGGATTTCCTTGGCTCTTTGTTTCCCATGCAGTCGGGATGGCAGCAGTAGCAGTCAAGGCTCCAGCCAGCAGCCGGAGGGTGCTCCATCCAGAGAGAGGGAGGAGGTGGGGGGCCCAGTTATCCCCTGAGGCACCCATGCAGATGATGAGGGTCTCTTCCAAAAAGTCTCAGTCCAATGGCCGATCCTGCAACCAGCAGCCCAGCAGTGGTAAGGAGAAACAAGAAGGAATGTTCAGGAATGGCAGCAAGTCCTCTGGGCAGGAGAAAGTCCAGCACCAAAACCCACACCTGTCTGCCCTCCAAGCCGGGCAAAGACCCCAACTAAGAAAATGCCAAACACCAACACTGCTTGCCCCCCTTTCCCAGAACCATTCTAATGGAATGCCACGGCATTGGCTGCATCTTTTGTCTCTTAAAGAAGGCCCATTTGCCATTTCCATGACAGAAAGAAATGGAAAGAAAATTGAAAGAAAATTCCCTTAAGAAATCTAACTTCCAAGACCAATTATTTTGCATTCAGAGTCTTTTTCCCAACAGACACTGAGATGGTGATTCTTCTGACATGGACAAGCAGGGACCTTTTCAAAAGAAGCAGAGAGGAACCAGAAAAATATATAAAGGTGAAGAATACCCTTGTTTTCAAGAGCATGTACATACTTCATTAAAATGTGTTTCTTTGGAAAAAAAAAAGGAAATTTGTAGCATTTCATGCATTTTCACTGACTTTTTTTGTCTGTTCCTGTAACAGTCTATTTAGGAAACAATTTTTTTCTAAGAGAGAAAATGCAGTCTAGTCTTCTCTGATGCCAAAAATTCAATTCAGGGAGAAAAACTGAGCAGTATTACAAAAAAGAAAGGGGGAGTGGGAGACCAAAAATACACATTTATGCATTTACTCTATATGTACATATACTATATGTATACATATCCTCTCAGCCCCGAAGAAGAGATTCAAGGACATCCTGAAACAACACCTCAGCCTTGGCCATATTGACTGCCACCAATGGTCCTCTCTGGCCTCTAATCGGGATTCATGGAGACACACCATTCACGACGCTGCTGCTTCCTTTGAGAATGCACGCAGAGTCAGTCTTGAGGAGAAGAGACAGCGCAGAAAGAACCATTCCTCGCCAGTATCGCCAAAGCAGACTTTCCAGTGTGCTTTTTGTGACCGGATTTGCCTATCCCGTATTGGTCTTTTTAGCCACCAGCGCGCTTGCAGCAAGCGTGGGTAGTGCCCTTCCCAAATCTTTGTTTGCGAAGCCTAGCCATGACATATCCTCTCATACATGCAATTAAATTCCTAAGAGAATTTATTTGCATCAATATAGGGTCAGGGCCCTCAACATAAATTACTTTTATTATTACTTTTTCCAATTTGGTCAATATACCTTAACCCTACTGGTGAGGAACACTTTGAAAGAAAGGCTGAGCATAAAGAAATTGATCTATTTGTGATGGAATAAGATAGCTACGATTGATCTTACCATCCTCTGCAGAAAAATAGAATGTCAATGCTTAATGGTTATTACTGAAATGTTAACAAGTACAGTTCATTCCAGTTTTGGAGAATTATTCATTTCCTCCATGGAAATTTTGGATTCATAGGCAATTGGCAGAGAATAAATAGTTTTATTCTCAAAGCTTTGTATACAAAAAAAGAAAGCATGCCTACATATAAAGTCAACAAATTATTGTTAGCATAATTGATATCTTAGCAGCCTAATCCAAGAATCATAATTAGTCAAGTTGTAATTATTTCAGAAATTGAAGAATACATATGAATTTTTAGCAGCAAAAACAACATAGTGGAGGTTGATAAACATGCACTTTTGCCTTCTATCTCTTTTCCTGATGTTCTGTAAGGCTATGCAGAGTATCATTTCTCAAGCCCTCTACCATTTTAACATACCTGTATTTGTACAACATTGTTAGAATTGTAAAATCATGCTGGTATCATACAAAGTTAAACAAAAGTAAATCAAAGTAGCCATAGAAATAGAAAAATTACTGTCACAACTAACCCTCAGTCTTGAGACTTTGCAAACTTATTACAAACCTTACCTCCTGCTACTAGAAAAATCAACACCATATGACAGTGCTATGTGAATAACAGTGGGTCTAACAAAACAGGTCACTGTTAATGACTTGTTCCTTGGGCTCTAAGCCTGAAGAAACCTAGATATCTATTGTATTTTTGCATCCTCTCATGATCCTTAACCAAAGTTTAACAAACTTTTTCAAAACTTGTTCTTGGCATGTTCTTAAGACCCATGCTTCTGTTCCAGCTTCTGGAGTCCTTAGAGAGCAACAGAAGCTCAGACACTAAGTCTGAGCTGCAGTGGGGCAACAGCTGGAGTACGTCAGCAGCCCACTGCTAGTCCCTCAGATGGCAAGCAGCTAACACAGTTCTTGATAATGCCTGATGCAAAAGTGATATAGCAACATTAGCACTTTAATGTAGCAAATTACATGTGCTTCAAAATTTATTTCTCCATGGTTTCAGGATACTAGGAAAAAGTAGGATAGGTGTCTGGCTCAGGTCACAGCTTACTGAGGAAAATGTAGTTGTGTTGCTGCTTACCTATGCATATTTCTGCCTTGAGCTTTATGTCAGACTATTTCCCTTCTGTTCACACAGACACTGTGTTCACTGTGACATTCAACAGGTTGAACAAGAGTTATGGAAACAAAGAAGTTCACTGAGCTGAAAATTTATGTTGTTTATTGCTAATTTCTTTTTGGTGTGGTAGTTTTCAGTTCCCTCTATTCCTTGGTTAAGAAAAACATATGGTTTCATGCGTGCTAATATCACTGCAGGATCAGTAGGTGAAATATGCTTTCACTAGACATAGATGATATACATTGAATTTGGACTATTATACTTTGCTCCCAAGGGCAGTGTGATACTTTGCAACAACCAGTATAAGCTAATAACAGTAAAATAAACAGGATAGATTTCCTTGTACCCGTGTACATTGCATTTAGTGATATATGTGGCTTCTGGAAAACAAGAGTTGAAAGCCTTTTACTTGGCAATGTACTCAATTGGTACTGCTGACTTGACAGTGAGCTGTTAATTTTGTCAACAAAGCAGATACTTCAGTGTAAAATGTTGTCTTAATCCAAACCGTCCCTGTGTCTGCACCTCCATAATGAAATTACTTAAGACAATTGCTGCTTGCCAAGAGATCAATCTGGATAACACAAATCTTCTCAAAGAGCGGAAGGAGGACATCATGAAATTTGGGGAATTTTTTTCCCCTCAATTTAGATCACATAATCCTATCAGGTAACATTACTTGCTTGATGTAGAGAAACATAATGCCTAATTGGTATTCCATTTATATATTCAGATGCAACCAGCCTTGTTCTTCTAAAGAATAAGAACAGAAATTTTAAACAAATCCTTTGATGACATTTTGCTACCACTATCTGTCTTTTACTATAGACTGAAGTGAGATATATAAAAAAAAGGTGCTAAAGTCAGTATAATTATGCATTTCCATTCACAGTGCAAATGAATTAAGCACTTCCCACGCATCCCAAACTGATTATTTTTTTCCCTGTCTCATTCAGTTCTTGCTTCAATAAGATGTGTGAAAATAACAGAAATTGCTAGAGCAGTTCCCTACAAACTGTAGTACCTTCTCTCTCAGATTTCATGCTAAATCGAACTCAGCGCAGAAGAATTTGATGTGTGCCTACCCAATCAAACTCTCCAGATAAAGTACAGTATACATGTAGTTTTATGTCAAAATTGTCACAAAATATCAGGGAGGGTCGAACAACCCATCTTTAGTTGTCTGAATGCAGAAGTGGGGTGTCAGTGGTGAGGTGCCACAACCTTCCGAGAGTGTCTCTTTACTGAGCTATTTGGCAGGTGTCACATGCACACACACAATCACACAGCTCCTTATCTGCGTCGGTGGTAAAGAGCAGGGAAAAGCCTTTGTGTGAATTTCCACAGTGATGTTTATTGCAGTTAGGCTTGTGGAAGGGTTCAGGGACCGAGGCAGGCGGTGATGATGATGAATGTCCCAGAGCAGGGTGTGCAGGAGTTTAAGTATATGGGGCGGGGAGTAACAGGGTTCAACGGGATGAGGGTTGGGGGGTGGTACATAGGAGGGATCAGGGTACAAGGGCCAAGAGGAACAAGGTAAGGGTGGAACTAATGGACTAATGGTGGGTTGAGTAAGGGAGATGGTTCTAGGTATCAGGGAGGGTTTAGGAAAGAGTGGCAGGGAGGGACCCGCCCAGGCGAGGAGGAATGGGTTGGCCATCAGGCCAGGGGGAGGAACAGAACTGGGTACATGTAAGGAAGACAAGGGGAGGGGAGAGAGTGTGGAGCACTGACAGGCCAAGTGGGCAGGGGGTGCTGCCATAGCGACGCACTGCTTAAAGGGAAAGCCTTCTTTTCACCTTGAGTCACAAGGGCGGGGTTTGCTCTGTGCTTTGGAGCTGTCCCACCAGTGTCCAGCTGGTTCAGGGACCCTGGTCTCCTCGGTTGCCCCAGCCCCTGGCTGGGTTGCCGTCACACAGATGTATTATCAAATCTAGTAATCTTGATTCTCCACAGCGAGAAATAGACACTCAAGAATTTGTTTCATCTAGCCAAATTTAAGTATTTAAGGTGAAATTAATCATGTTTGAAGAACGCTTGCTTCTGTTCGGTCACTGCTGGGAGAAAAGGGTTAAACACAGAAGAGGAGGATGGAATAATTTTGCTCAAAGTGACATTGCAGCTGGGAATGCTAAAAATGTTAGTGTGGGAAAACTACATTTAGTATACCTACTGTTGTTCATCCTCTACCTGTTCTGAGAAGTAGAAATCCTGTGGCGAGATAGCACATTCCCACAGACATGTGAAGCCTTTTATTATGGTGAGGCAGGCAATGAGCCCCAGCTCCGTTGCTGTCCGCTAGGATGAACTGTGCCGAACGGAGTCCATGTCCCCGTGTGTCTCTGCCACCTGGCATTGCTAGCAAAGCAATGAAGTAAATCTACCCTCTGCATTTTGGCTGCAGTTTGATGGTTGCTCTTGGACACCCATATGTGTCCATTCACATACTGACTGCTAAAGGGTATCAACTGTGATGGGATCGCATTTAGATACCAACACGAGCACGGTGGAATTCCAATGCTAGATGTCCAGATCAGGCCACCTGCTCCCATAGGAATCTCTTCACTCAGAGACACTGGTGACACAGTATTTAGACACTGGTTGGGTTCAGGTCCATCCTGCCAATGGGTTGTAAAGTGGGCAAAATAGACTGTATTGCTCTTAAAGGCATTAAAAACAACTGACAGCTAAAGTGAGCTTGAAAGTATGATTCAAGTAGGAACTGTCTTTGGGAGTTACAACAAATTTAAAAAGTTGTACACCTAAGTTTGTTTTTTTTTTTCTCTCTCTAATAATGTTCATACAAAGATATGCATTCTCATTGAAACTTTTGAACTTTTTTGGGTTTTGTTTAATAAAATGGGTTTTCTACAGTTCCCCATGGGTTCAATTACAGAAAGATACTGTTTTACATCTCCCTGATTTTTGGAGACAGAAAAAAAAAGTCTTTGCCAAATTTTATTTGGCATAAATAAACAAATTCATATACACACTAACATGAATTATAGCATTTTGTAAATGTAAAACCCTTCTAGTTCTTGAGCTTTTGAGAAGATTTCCACTGTGATAAATTCATTGAGAGTTATTAGCAATGTCTAAAATACACTTGGTTCCAGGAAATCTATGCTGCACAAATTTTTCAGTAAAATTACTGTATTTACAGATACTAAATTTTTATTCTTCACATTTTAAGTTTTCCTGAACAATAAGACCTACTCGTTTAGGTATAGATACCTGCCTTGTATTTAACTAATTGCAATATATACATGTAATAGCTGCAGTATAGTAATAACTTGTATAGTGATGAACATTCCTTTTCCTCCAAATAAGGGAGGTTTGTATATGGTTCACATAGATCTGCTTTGGTCCTGCTTCCAATGAGGGGGATGAACAACTTGGTCTCCAGAGATCCTAACCTATCTAAATTATTTTATGGTTCTATTATTTTATAGAGACAGAGACAAGTATTAGCTAACACAGTCTTCACTTGCAGTTGTCTATATGTACCTGCATTTATTTATATATATGTATAAACCTAATGAAAATATGTTCAAAACTCAAATGACTTGTGGAAATTCAGGATCTTTTTTCTTACTTTTCTTATTTTTGTAAACTTTGGCTCGTATGATTTCATCATACATTTCCAGAATAATTTAGATGTCAATGAACCATTTTTATTTAGAGAAACAGCAATTAGAACCAAACTAAATTTTCTCCTCTCCAGGCTAAAAAAACTTCAGTAGTATCTCAGTATCCCCTGTAAGGCATATACTCCAGAAGTCAGATATTACAGAATCACAGAATGGGTCAGGTTGGGAGGGAATACAGTGGGCTCATCTGGCCCAACCTCCCTGGTCAAGCAGGGCCATCCCAGAGCATGTGGCAGAGAAATGCATCCGAATGATGTGTGAATATCTCCAGTGAGGGAGACTCCACAACCTCTCTGGGCAGCCTGTTCCAGTGCATGGTCATCTGCATGAAAAGAAGCTCTTCCTCATGGTCAGGTAGAACTTCTGTGCCTCAGTTTCTGCCCATTGCCTCTTGTCCTATTGCTCAGCACCACTGAGCAGAGCCTGGCTTCATCCTCTTGACATTCTTTCTTCAGATACTGATAGACATTGATGAGGTCCTCTCTCAACTGTTTCTTGTCAATATTGAATAGACCCATCTCCCTCAGCCTTTCCTTGTAAGAGGGATGCTCCAGTCTCTGAATCATCTTTGTTGCCCTCCATTGGACCAGCTTCAGGAGCTCCATGTCTCTCTTGTACTGAGGAGCCCAGAAGCGGACCCAGAACTCCAGATGTGGCCTCACCAGGGCTGAGTAGAGGGGCAGGATCACCTCCCTTGTCCTGCTGTCAATGCTCTTCGTAATGCAACCCAGGATACCATTGGCCTTCTTTCCCACAAGGACACAAAATCTTTATGGTCCCTCACAGAAAGTTTCACTATTTCGAAATTACTTAGACAAAGAAGGGGGCTGGGGAGAGGAGGATGAAGTGGACACAATAGTCTAGTTGTGGCTTCATGTATCCCCCTGAGTGGGAAATATCTGCTTCCCTTGATCTCTTGGCTTTGCTCTGCAGCAAACAGTCCACATTTCTTCACAAGGTAACACTGACAAATGGCATTAAACTTGTCCACCAGGACTACAGGTACATGCATTAAATGTGATAAAATTATAAATTCTTCTCCTTTCACAGAATGAAATGCAGTCCTAATTATTTAGTTGCATTAAAGGAAAAAAAAGTATTGTAGGTTTAGGGAAAGTTTAAAGAATGTGTCATGATACAATTTACACAAAATGTATATAGAGTTAGTTATTGAGGTGACTTGAACCTAAGAAATTTTCCTTCAATGTAAAAGTTTGAAGATATACAAAAGTAGTGTTTTAATCTTGACCAGCAGTCACATGCCCATACAGCCACTCTCTCACTCTCTTTCCTCAACAGGGCAAATAAATGAATGAGATGTAAAAGCTTATGGGATAAAGACAGTGATCCCATACCAGCTACTGTCATAGGAAAAACATAGAAAATTTATCTTATTTATTGCCAATTAAAAGAGAGTTGGATACTACAAAATTTAGACAAAAATGTTAAACCAACATTTTTCCCCCACCCTTTCCCAGACTTAACCTCATCCTTTTATTCCTCACTCTTCTGCCTCGTCCCTTGAGCAGGGACACAGAGGCGTGTGGAATAGAGGTTGAGATCAGTCCATTACAACTCCATTTTGATGCTCCTTTCTCTCCATACTTTTTCCCTGCTCCTGCATGAGTTGCCTCTACAGGCGATAGTACCCAGTTACTCTGGAGTGTGATCATCCATGAACTACAGAGTGGATATCTGCTCCACTGTGCTCCTCCTCAGAGGCTTCAGGGAATCTCTGCTCCAGTGCCTGCAGCACCTCCTTCTTCACTGATCTTGGTGTCTTCAGTGTTTTCTCTCACACTTTCCTTTCTCACTGTTCTTTCTGCCATGCAGTGGTTTGTCCTTTTATGAAAATAATTTTTACTTCTGTGTTCTGAGTCCGTTGTGGAGCCAGTTGGATCTGTTTGTGT
Source organism: Vireo altiloquus (assembly GCA_013396875.1). Classification (NCBI taxonomy): domain Eukaryota; kingdom Metazoa; phylum Chordata; class Aves; order Passeriformes; family Vireonidae; genus Vireo; species Vireo altiloquus. The sequence goes on from VZRF01004242.1 coordinate 40,036, forward strand.
CTGACACAGGGCGGCCCTTAACATCTTTTCACAGAGTTCATCATGCAGCCTCCTGATACCAAAATCTGGACACACAAACTGAATACTGCAAGTTCAATCAATTTTGCAAAAATTAAAAAAAAACCTAGGAGGATATTATGATTTCTCTGTACAAACTCACTGACTAATCTTGTCACCTATTAGTGCCACTTGCCTCTGGTACTTGAGCTGAGTCTTCTCTTAGTGTCTACATGGGCTGAGAGGGAAATTTTAACAAAATCTATTACAGCTTTTGTATATGTTCTCTCCCATTTCATACATCTGTTTTATCCATCTATCTCTTTTGGCAAACTGACTCACAGTGACTGATTCAAGGACAAACTGAATCTGTGCAATGCTGGGTGCACGCAAAGATCTGCTGGTTGATAGAAATACATAACTACGTTTGGGTAATATTGGATGTCAGATTTGTCTCTTTACAGATGGCAACATGAAACCACCTAAAAATACTATGATATTCTCACTGTTTCTTTAGAAGACAATAAATAAAGAATTTGTATTCGCATACAACTGAAAAGTTATCTTCAGTAAAGATAAAACCATAAGTAAAGCTTACCATAAAGGCTGATGTTACTGGAATTTCACTGGGGAAAACTTAAACTATGTAATTTCAAAATTGTAGCTAACATTGTTAACAACCCAGATGCTTCTGAAAATATACTCATAGAAATTTAATGCTGTTCAGAAGTCATTAGAAATAAATATAATTTAGAATTTTAAGAAAGAGAATGTATTAGCTTTTTTAAAACATATTAAAAAGATACATGCATCATGCTCAAGCAAAACCTTGGAGTGTAACTTTTAATTCTATTGACTTCTAAATTTGTAAAGCCTGAGGTCCGAACCCTCTCCTTTCTGGCCTAATGTTTTCATACACAGAGACATGTCAATTAGAAAGAAAGATCCAAATTCTGTTCAGCTCTTTGCAAAATATTGACTACCATAATACTACTCCATTTTACGATTTGTTATTAGTTTACTTCTTTCACTACTTCTGATGTAGCTGACCTGCAACAACACAGTTCTCGATTCCTGCAGTGCTGATCAATCTGTTAGTTCACTCTGAATTCACTGTTCAAGCACTCAGAGCTTTTTTAGCTGCCCATTCTGTCCTTCTGTTCCTCAGCCTCCTCATCTTATGGGGTTGAGAATTGCTTACTCTTTGAACCCAGCAGATCACTGACACAGAATCAGATGAAAGGCTGGAAATACAGACCATGCAAATACAGTTTTCTTTTAAACATATTAGGAATATTTGCTTCCAGCTTATAGAATGGCTTTGCCAAGTCCTTATTATTTTTTGGTTTGCAAACAGAAATCTGATCTACAAATGTATGTAAAGAGTGTGTTTCAGCTCAGCAAGCCATCTAAAAGTTAAATGGCTGCTCAGAGTTCAAAATGTAGCCTCCCTATATAGTAATGCAGGAGGAGACAACTCCCAGAAGGTAGTCCATCTCATTTTGGTTGTGTGTCTGAGATAAGGGCATGAATTTTCTGTGGCAGAATCTATTTCTCTATTGACTGAAAGGGGAGGGAGAGGAGGCCTAGACAAATAGGTTTGACTAGATGCCCATTTTTCAGGCAGCTGGAGAGGCATTTCATCCAGGACTGCCTCTCTCTCCAATGTCCATAGACCAGTGTTCCTCTATCAGTTTGGTATGGAAAAATAAAAATATACCTTTAATCATGCAGAAATGTTTTTCTGAGATGTGGTAGTTTCATACCACACTAATGCCCACACAGGCATTTAGCAGCCATTCAGAAAGTAATTCTCAGCCTCCAGGGTCCTTAAAACATATCTCTGGTACAACTGCTTTGCCCAGAACTACACACACCTCTTCAAACAAATGTAACAGAGAAGGAGTTTCATATCAACTCCTTCTGTCTCTTCAGCTCATTACTGACCTGCATTAATAACAAAAAAAATCATTAATCTCTTAAATAAAAGATCTGTTTAGCAGGCTAAGTATAGATGTTTAATTACAAGATGGTAAGGGGGGACTAGAAATAGAACAGAAAATAGGAACAGGATGGGAAACTTAGAATAAATGCTTATCAGTGAGAAGCAAATAACTTTTAAACATTGTGGAAGTTCTCTTACACTTTTAATATGACAGCAAATATAACTTGTTCCTTTGTGAAATGTGCTGTCAAAAAATATCTATAGGTAAAATGTGTGAGTAGTGTCAAAAAAATGTGAGACTGATTATACCAAAGTTTTCAGGCTTCCCACTAAAGCATCAGCTTGCTATATTTTGACTAACATAAAATAGTTTTTTGTTGGTTCTGTTTGCTTGCTTGTTTTATTTAGTTTTTCGTTTTTCAGCCTCTTAGAGTTCAAGGAGTCTCTGGATGAAAATTTTCATTATATGGTTTATTTTTGAGTAGTCCTGTGAGAAGCAAGGAGTTGGACTTCGTGATGCTTATGTTTCTTACAAGTTGAGATATTCTATGATTTCATTTCTCAGAAATCAAATGGCATCCTTCCAGTTTCGAGTGGATATATTATTTTGTTATTCCAGTGAATAAACAAAATTGCTTCACAATTAGTCTGTATAAGGACTTCTTCCAACAAATCATGGTAGAAATTAGAAAGAAACTCTGCACATCTGTAAAAGGATGAAAAATACTAGGAACCTTCCTGGTGTTTTGTGTTTCTTAGACAACAGACTACTTGTGTGATATAATAAAAAAGGATTTTTAAATCTTTTAAAGATCCTGCCTGAGGCTGCCTTAGAGACAAATTATGAATTTTATTTATTAAGAAAACAACCAGTGAATATGCTTTGTAAAAACATCAAGAAATGCTTGCAGCTTCAGGGTAGATGTGAAATATTTAACAATATGAAGGTGCTTATGGAGGTAGTCAATATTTTCATAGTGAAAAAAAATAATATAATCAATTAATATTATTAATCATATTAAAATATTAATATTCTTATTAATATTTTCCTTTGAACAAAATAGTATAGAAAAGAGAATTTGCCAAAAGTGTGTTAGGATTTTAATGAAGCACAGCAGCCTAGAACCTCTATATATGTTTTGTTCTGACTGTAGCTCAGTATATAACTTCTCTTAGTTTATTTGCCAGAGCAATCAAAAAGTAGTACATGACATGGGAGGAATGGTAAGTTTTAAATGTCTAGGTTTCACCTTAAATGATATGAGCTTATCTTGGCATATAAGATGTACTTTACCTCAGCAGAAATAAGATGTGCCTAAATTGATGGCTGTTAAAACAGTGAAACCGTCTTGTAGAAAATGGCTGCAGCAGCTTAAATGATTCACTCTTGCATCTAATGCATGTGACACAAACACTGCAAATTAGGCCAGCTACAATCACTTTTCCTTGTGGAAGCCGACAGCTGGCCAGAAAGTTTCACAGACATCGACTTGGACACAATCACTGTATACCCTTGAGAATTCGCCCTGTACCCGTGAGAAGGCTCAGCATCAACAAGAATCAAGAACCATAAACAACAGATGTGGAAAACACTGCTGCTCTAGGGAGGCTGTTATTTGCTTAGATTTGTTTTAGATGGGTGTTAGTAGCAAGCAACCAGTAGTATGGGGGGTGTTAGCATAGAAGCCAATGGGGACACAGCGTGAGTGCCAAGAGACAGTATAAAAGAGGCCTTGCAGAATTAAAGATGCTTTTTGCCATTGCCTGAAGTTGTCAGTGTATTTATGTGTCGTGACCCGTCTCAACAGCAACATTTCTTGATGTTGCTTTAATCACTACAAGATGCTGCATAGAAACAGCCATAAACTATTTCTCAAATTCCATCCAAAATGTGTTGCATATACTGACAGCAATTTTGAGAGTAGAACATGCTTTACATCTATATGTTCTGCTGGGGGCAGAGGAATATATAATATTTAGGACTATGCATTACCTGTTTCTAACACTTGGGAGACCTCTGTTGGACATCCTTATCTTCTACAGCAAAATCTAGCAAAGCCCTGAGTTTCACAGGGCACCCAAGCTGCTGAATCTTGTATTCTCTGATGTCTGGAAGAAATCCAGCCATGCAATTTGTGGTGCAGAAACAGAACTAGATATATGTACCAAGGCATGGGGCAGTAAGGAGAGAAGAGTCAGGGCAAAAAGGATTGACTGACCCTCTAATAAAATAACAGCTAATTTTTTATTTTTAATTTTTTTGTGGCTGTTGGGTGTTATTGTTATAATGAAAAAAATCCAACAAGGCTGTTCTTCACCTATTCGAATATAAAAAATTTCTGGACTCAGTGTGTTTGTGGACACAGAAAACTAAGAGACCAAACCATCCTCAAGCACCTGAATTATCCTGCTCAGGTTTCTAACCTCAGCTATTCTTTACCATATGCTCAGTGTTCAAAGGCCTAGTTAATCCTTTCCTTAACAAGCTCAGTCCTAGAGTTACTACTTCAATGAACTGATACATTAAATCCTGATGCAATGAAGTTAACTAGTAAGACACCTGAAAGTAATGAAGTCAGAGATGTCCTAAGACCCTTGTTTGATTCCAGAAAGACTTTTTTTAGGACATGTTTTTACAACAGATGTTTACCGACAAGGAAAATCTAATCTTGGTTTACCAGGGGTTCTTCCTTCATGATAATCTTTCTGTAGAATCTTGTGAGAGTACATTCATTAACACACTCCTCAGAAAACAGAAACGGAAGCACAAGGTTTTAAAAGACATTTTAAAAGTTGGGGTTTTACTCCATTGAGAGCTTAAGCAATCAATTCCAGATGCGACAGCAAATGAAAACAGATCAAATATCCAAAACATTCCCATTCTTATTTAATCTCCTAGTGTGATTTGAAAGGATGCCTCACTAAATCCAAAAGATCTTTGTCAATGAGGATAAATTACTCAAATTTTGTACAAGTTACACTTTATCCTCTGTGCTGACGTGACATAGAGAAGTTGCACCTACAACATGGAATAGACTGTGGGAGATCTCTAGGCTGCTCCCCTGCCAGAAAATGGGCCTCCTCTGGGGTCAGATGAGGCTGTTCAGGTCTTAGTCCAGTTGAGGAATAAAATCCTCTGAAGGATGGATGCATCTCAGGACAACATGCTCCACTGATGGCTGTCCTCAACAGAAGAAATAAAGAGATTTTTTGGTTTTTTTCCTCATAATATCCTATTAAATAAGGATAATAATTTGAGAAAAGTTTAAATCGGAAGGAATTTTAAGTAGTTAATCTGGTCCTTAATACTAGCAAGTTTAACTGAAACAGTTAAGTATGGGAAAAGAACATAACAAATACCAGGATTTAAGTTATCTGAGTTCAAGTTACAAAGGAGGAAAATAAAAATCTGGAATAAAGGAAACAAAAAACAATCTGTCTTCTATAGATATTATTTGTTGCTCTGACACTTAACTTATAATTGTACCCTTTTGGTTTGAAATAACAGCACAAATGACATGGTAATATTTCCAGCTTCTTTTGGAAGTTGGTGTCTGATAGGTGTTCCAGTCCTGTTGCCTTAATGACTATCCCAGAATAATTATTAATGGGGAATAAATAAGAAAAATGTTGCTACTGTGACTTTCAATTTAAACATTGACTTTAATTTTAAAAACTAATGAAGTGTTGAAACTTCTGGGATATTATTTGAAGAGGTTTATCCAGTCTTTAAAATGTCTTTATTTACAAATACGTCTATGTTTTTAATGAATTCAAGCAGCTATTTAACCTATGGAAATATGGATTATTTTCTCAACAATCAAATACTTATTTATATGCAGATTGGATACCACCTTTTGTATTTATATTTAAACACTGAGTTGAGATATTAATTTATCTTGATTAATATAATTTCCCTTACAGTATTAGTTAGAAAAAAATATAGGTTATTTTTTCATTGCCATGCTGTGTGTCTGCCACTGTAGTTATATTAAAAAAGTATTTTAATTATCAGTCTCTGTCTTCAGAGGCAAGGAAAATGCAAAAAACAAAATCTTGGTTTTTTTCTGTGCAAGCCAATAAACATTTTCATGATTGGACTTCTCTCTTATTCGACTTCTTGTGGACACCATGAGTCATCCTGAGTAGATTGTTCTTCTGCAGCTTTTAGTTAAGAGTCGTCTTGAGACTCCAAACATTATGGAAAACTTTTCTAGTTTAATTCTTTAATATTACTTGAAACAAATGGAATAGTATTATTTCTTCAAGAAATTTAATAAATATTTCCACTGTTTGTTTTAAATAACACATTTCTGACTTCATGTGCTTTTCTTTCATACACCCTACTGAAAGCAGATTATTAAAATCCTATAATTCATGTTTTGAGAAATTTTATATTCCCAGTCTTCTATAAAATTAATTGTTCTCATCAACATTTTCTTTCTGTTTCTATGAACGTTGTATAAACATCCAATATAATTCCACAGCAAGTGCAAATGGAAAGAGAATAACCTGAATAGTGTCTTTCACATTTTTATGTTTTTACTGGGTTGCTCCTAAAATAATATTTAGCATAAGATCCAGATAGATATGATATTATGTAATCTAATTCTCTATTTTTTAAAAAAAGTCCTTTTAATGAACTTGCCAGTGTACTATTAACTTTGTTTTGATTTTTGTCATCATCAAGAGATGAATAATAGCATTCCTAAATATTGTGCCATTTTAGCAGTACTAATCTGTCAACAAGTATAAAAATACTAATAATTTTAAAGTATTGTTAAAGTAATGGGAGTTTGAATAATGATAATTGAAGTAAGCACACAGTAGTAACACATGTTAAATTCTGGAAATGGTGTCCTTATTTGTTTTGTTCTCAAAAGAGAATGAGAAGATATTTTCTTCTTCACCATATTCTAACAATTATTACTCCACTGACTTATTTTTCTATTACATAATATCTATTCTATCAGAACTAATTGCTTTTGATAAGAGGAATAGATGAAGGAAAATAACTTCAGGATGACTTTCACACAGATTTTCCCTAAAGACGAATCATTCTAAAACCTGTAAATTATCTTCCATATGAGAGAGACTATTGAAAGTAAGTGATCATTCTTACCTTGATTACTTTCTAGTGACTTACTTTTTATAACACTGTGGCTTTTCTAGGGAAATATGTCTGCAAAAAATGTATTAGAAAATTTTAGTAGTAAGTCTAGTAACAGATTTCACGCATGGAAATCATCAGTGTTCCCTCAAATTTTTTTAGGATTTCTTTTAGAAATTAAAAGAGGTAAATAGTGATATATTTTTCTAGTAGTATTGCAAAAATCTTTGCATACATTCATACTATAATATTTAAAAGTTATCAAACTACTTTATTAGTTGAGATATTTTAAACTATATATTCTGATACATAAAGAAAAACAATTTTAAAAAATAGATTAATTGTAAAAGCAATCTAATAAAATGTTCAATTTACATCATCAATATACATCACTAGGTTTATTAAAATTGCACCATGACAGTAGAAATTCAGTAAGACAAGACATAGATAATGGTATTTTAAAATTCTCCAACTTTCATACTGAGACTAAATGAAAAAAGAGAAATCATGCATATTTAATTATGCCCTGAGCCTGCTAAAACTTATTAATGTTTCTAACTTAGCAGCAGTAGTTACATTCTCTTCAATATCACTGTTCTTAGCAAGTCAGTACACAGATATATAAGCTTTGGCAGGGTGAAAGTTTGAAAAGTGCCTTCCTTGAGATAGAGAGTCCCACTTTTTTCTTCTGAAACGATGTAAAAAACTGCTTGTATCTATTAGAGGTACACATTAATTTTCTTTTTCCCCCTAAACTGGGTGAGATTTAGCAATGGAACGAAGAAAGAAGAAGTTAACATCCTTGGGAAATATGACGAGCAGAAGGCAAAGAGCAGGGTCATTAAATGAACATCATAATAGTTGCTAAACCCTCACAGGCACAATAACATAACAACACTTGGATCTTATATTCCTTCTGTGGTAGCCGTCTCACTATAAGTAAATTTCCTTTTGTTGTAATAACTCCTTCCAATCTGTAGGAAGCAATTATTAATGATTCTGGAGACAAATGTTTCTGTTGGGAGAAGTTCTGTGTGTGTATAGGAGAAATCTGATGGGAACTGCTATTGAAGGAGTTATCTAACTTGGAAGAACAGCAGCCTGGAATTCCCTTTATAGACAAAGGGAGGATGTACTTATTTTTCATGATTTGCATTAAAGAGCCCAGCCTAATTTCTCTTCTAATATAAGTGCTTCTGTTCAGCATCTAACACTGTGTAGAGTATGTGCAAAAGAGGGGAAAAAAGAGATTATCATAGTATTGTTGAAGGAAAACAAGCCTGAAGGACATTGAATGAACACAGCTACTTCTTAATCTGCAAGAGAGTTTGATTTTGAAACATTTTCTGGCTATTAAAAGTAATAACTTGGTCTGGCATAGGTATTTAACTGAATGGGAGCCAATGTGCATACTATAAAGTGACAATATTGTAAGAAAATCACCTTTAATTTGAAGTGGTATTAATTTCTGCCTAGGTGTGGCTTTTTCTTTAATCCTTGATCAGCTCTTAATGCACGAGAGTACTGCTTACCTTTGTACATGGGCTGTCATTCTGAGAGGATTTTAACCTTTAGAAGCTATTGAAAGTGTAAGCAGAACCAGGTAATTGCTCAATGGTCTGGTTCAGAAAGAATCTACAGAGCATGAGATAATTTGGGCAGAAAGGAGACCAGCGGCTATCAAAAGCTTTTCTGCTCTTTGTCCCAGCCACTTTCTTTAAATGTAAGGTTAGAAAATACTTTTACTGTAATTTAATAGGTACAGTCTACCTATAAAGAGTCTATTAGCTCTCAGGACACCTGTGTTAGATCAGTATTACACCTAGGTATTAGGATGGCTCTTAAAAGACCTCCAGTGAATAACTAGTGAAAATCACTGTAAACCAGTGTCTTAAGTATGTTGCATGAAAGTCTTATCTGTGAACTATTTTCCCTATGGTGCTTTAAAATGTTAAAGCACATGATTTCCTTTTAAATCCTGTAGTCCAAATGTTTAAATAAAATAACAGCTCCTGGTGACCAGTAATTATTTTGAAAACACTTACTTAGGCAAAATAATTATTTAAAAGAATCAAAAATTAATTACCTTAACCAAAGGTATGTATACATAAAAACATATAGGTATATACAGTATAGTACATAAATTACTCTTTAGTTTTCATAACTGCAAGAAAACACCTGAAATTATAACCTAGCTTCATCCTTCACTCTCAAAATCCGAAAGAATAGTAAAAGTATTTCCATTTTATACACCACTGATTTAAGGATGGCTATGTCCTGGCAGGCATTATCATGCAGCTTGGAAAAATATAGGGAAATGTTCTTCTACAAGAGTTTGGAAAACAGGCACCAGAACAGTGGTGGCTGTGATGTGTCCTTGGTAAGCCACTTCCCTGGGCAACTGTTTCATCTCTGGTCTGTGTTAGTCCCACAAAAGTGCCTAGTTAGGCGTTTTTCTCCTGCAGTTGCCCTCAAGTCTTTGGCACAGAGACAACTAAAAAGTTATGGCATTAATTTACTGTGTCCTGACACCCACAGCAATGACTTCACATGGACACCATGAGTCATCCTGAGCAGACTGCTCTTCCGCAGCTTTTAGTTAAGAGTCATCTTGGGACTCCAGACATTATGGAAAACTTTTGCAGTTTAGTTCTTTAATATTACTTGAAACAAATGGAATAGTATTATTTCTTCAAGAAATTTAATAAATATTTCCACTGTTTGTTTTAAATAACACATTTCTGACTTCATGTGCTTTTCATGTGCTGACACCCACAGCAATGACACCTGTCTGAAGATGGCCTGAGAGAGATGGTCTTCTGAGTTCCTGTGTTTTAGAAATATCATGTGCCTATGTGAAAATGAAAAGTTTGGGCACCTGAAGGCAATTTAATTCTGCACTGATATTAAAACCAAAACCAGACAGCATTATATATGCCTCAGAAACTGTTTCACATACCTTGTGAGCTTGCACATGATAACAGTTTGTCCTAGCTGTTGAATAGTTGCAAAGCTCTGAGTCTCATCATGGCAGAAGTACCGTAAAGAGAAAGATGCATAATTTGTATAATTTATGTTAGCCAAATGAAGAATAATGGAATTGGTCTCATTTTGATAACCCCTATCTATTGCCTTCAACATTATCAAGGCTTTCTTTTTAATAGGGTTTCTTTATTCTCACTTAAATACATTGTGGATTTGTGGGGAATTTTTATTTCAGTGGTAAAGCTGCTTTTGTGCACCACGAAGACTTAAACACTGACTTATCATTATTAAGGCCCAACCTAGCAATTAGGTCTTATTATTTGATAGCAGAAACCACAGGTTTCTTCCCTTATAGTAGCAATTAGGGAGGCATCTGTCTGTTGTTTCACAAATACTCTTCTAGCCTGAGATTAAAGATGGGAAGTCTAAATATGATAAAAAATAAATAGCTTATCAAATTTGAAACTATGAAGTCCTTCTCCATAATTTGCCATGAGGTTTTTTAATTAAAAACTTTTTAATAAGTGGCTTTTAAAAAAAATTAGTTTCTCTAATAGAAAGTTTTTTATCATTAGACTAAAAATTGTCCTGGAAAAAATGTTTTTTCTTTTCTGAATGTTACCTTTGGAAAATGTTTTCATTTACCTACATAAAATATAGGCAAAAATAAATCTTAACTGTCATAAAAAATTTAGTCTTTTGATAATATTACCTCTGTATTTTTTTTCCCAAATTATTCAAAGATCTTAGTCCAAAAAAAATGTCCTTGAAACAGCATGTGGGTTTTTCTGAAAGTTGGGAAGTAAAGCCTTTACGTGATAAAATCAAATGGATAAAAACTCCAGGTTTTGTGTTTCCTTTATTGTCAACATATTTGGTCTCATACAAACACTGATATTTAAATTATTTATTTGAAAAAAGTATTGCTAAAGGAATATTAACATCAAGCAACATCATCAGCCAAAATATGTCTTTGTTAAGAAAACCTGCTGATCTTATACTAATTGCTGCTTTCTTCAAAACATTAGTTTTGACCAGTAGAAACAGGTATTCATCTTATTGAACAGAAATAGAGTTAAGCACAGGGAAAATCCTTAAGGTGCTGTTGAGAAATGAAGCATTATGCAAAAATTTTTCCTTGTTTTGCCGGTTTTTTTTCCCCTCTCACAAATGTGGTGGATTTCAACACACTGAAAATCAAATCGTTCTCAAAAGGCCCTGCAATAATGTGGAGATGCTGATTTTTGAATGGAATAAGAGAAGCATACATATGCTTCAAACATATGAGAGCAAACATAAACACAGAATATGAGAGCAGCAGAAGCTTAGGAATAAAATGTTACCATAAGGCACTACTGAGAATGCAGTCTCAGCCACAGGAAACTGCTTCTTGGCGGGGCAGGATTGATCAGATGTGTGTGTGTGTGCAGGTGCATGCACATGTATGTGAGTTACAACAGAAACCTTTGGACAGAACTCACTGTGCAGCTATAAAAAATCCCATCCCTATGAGTATTTCCTGGTTATGTATGGCTGGACAGCGTGATGCTGGTGTTGTTGTTGTCCCACCTAAACTCCACCTTGGCAAATAGTGATGGAACCTCTAAAAGACTCTGAGATTGTCAAACACAGCCCTTTTCATCCTGCTGTACAGCACCAAACATTTAACAACACTCTAGTGCTCTCTCACAGTACAATGAACACAGGATTTTGCTTATAAGATGCTATTTAGATGCTTAAAAGAACTAAGATTGTTACAGTAGTACACAGCAAACTATAAAATCTGAATCTGATCAAAACAGTAATTGGATCAGACTGATTTAATTATTGGTCTTGTGGCTGGAGTTATAGATACACTAATTATAACTGTATCTTCCTGCTTACAACCTGCATTTCCTCCTTGAACCAGAGGTCACTCTTAATGTCTTGAAGAGCAGCCAGATTGGAACATCTGTGCAATTACCCTTATAAAAAAGAAGGCAAATATTTTATAGTTCACAAGATAAATGCATCAATAAACCTTTCTAAAAGCTACCTAGAAAAGAATGACAAGCTTTGAGTTAAAATCTGATCAGACTTAATATAGCAAGAGAAGAATATATATTAATCACAGAAGTGGAAATAAATGTCAAAAGATTTTGCTCAAGTGAAGCTGCTAGCATCTGATCTGAGGATCTGAGCTAGAGCACAGCCCATAAGATCTTCTGCAAATTTTATGTTGTAGGTAGTTCAAGAGATTTGAAAAGCACAAAAGCCAGAGCATGGATATACTGCTTAAAAGAAAAATTGAATTAATTAGACAGGATGGAATACAACCGCTTAACATAGGAAAACCTGTATTCTAAAACACAATTTCAAAATACTTTCCACCGTAATTTTTATTCCTCTTTTTTCTTTATTAAAAATAGATGAAAAATAGAGCGGAAAGCTTGGATTCCTTCTGAAATATCTGATGTAGCAGACATGAAGACTGAAGGAACTGAATGCAGTTAGATAGCATGACAGGCGGAAGAAGGATAGAGTATGATATGAAAATAGAGTACATTCTAAAGGTTTCTTTTTAAATCATTCTGAAGTATCTCCAATATAACTTTTACTATGTATACCCTAATTTCAAGAAGTTAACTCTGTATTTAAGAAAAAACCAAAAATTAAATGAGAAATATTCTTTAGGGAAATGTAACCATTATCTTGTCTTTTGTCTGATCTTCTAGAAGTGATTTATACATTTGTAAGTTGTTGTTTTTTTTTTTTTGGGGGGGGGGGTTGTTTGTTTGGTTTGGTTGTTTGTTTTGGTTTTGGTTTTTGGTTTTTGTTTTTTGGTTTGGGTTTTTTTTTCAGAAAAGAAGAGGAAAAGCCAGATAAATCTTTGTCCAGTGAATTAAAATTAGCTACTTCAGTATAAACTAGTTCTATTTCTTGGAGACTAATGCAAACATGGTGCACCAAAGTACACCAAAAGTTTTAGTTATCTCCTGAGTCATGAATGGCTTATGATCCTTAAATATAAAGTAAATGAAGAGTTAAAACTAAATATGCCTTTGATGATCAGTAATACTAAGAACACTAAATATAGCTATTGAAATGAATAATCCATTCTTAACCCTAAAGAATAGCAAATACATCACCAGAGAAAACAACAAAAAACATGCTCCCAAATTATTTTGTAGTCAGGGCAAATCATGAGAATAATTGCCTGCATTCTTATATTTTAAATAGCTCCATTAACAAAGTATGGATCTTTATTTATTTACTTACTGTATCAAGTAATCTCTGTCAAAGCCATTAAAATCTGAGCACAGTTTGTTAACTAGTATTAAATAAATCAGATTAATAAACCAAATCATAGGAAAAAGGTATGAAATGTCTGTTCGGAAAACTCTTAGGGGGAATTTTTTATTTCTTCCTCTGAAATCAAGAATATCTAATAGCATATCTGTTCTAATAGCAAATCTGTAATTTAAAAAGTAGTTTTCACAAAAAAAAAGTAGTCGTAGTAGTAGTAGTAGTCTTATGTAAAGTTTTTCAGTTTTCTTCTGAATAGCTTCACAATAAATGCAGAAAACATAAATGGTCAATATTCATGAAAAGTATTCATATCTTTCAGTTCTGAAAATATTCTACTCATTTTTACTTATACACGTATGTATATTCTGGTTTTGTACAGAAGACAACCTTTTTTGCAAATTCACATGCAGCATTACTTTACAAATGCTAACTACTCTGAAAAAAATATATATTTGTAGTCAATCAGGACTGGAAAAAATAAAATAAATCTTAACTGTGGCTTTTAGGATTAATCCATTCATGTAGAAGTCTGACATGTAATCTAGCTTTCAAAATTTTTCATACACTATTCAACAGTTTGAGAAATTTTTCCTTTTTTATTTTAATACTAATGTCGCAATAACTTTCTATTAACACAGCAAAGCTCATACAGAACCAATTATTATGGAGGAGTTAATATAGTCTTCATTGATACACAAACAAGCTTTAATAATAACACAAACTATCATGGCTGTATGCTGTCAAACTACCAACTATGTCTCTATATATAAAAATAAAATAAATATATGATAGGTCATTCTTCTTCCACCACTAGCGTGTTTTATATCACAGAATATTTACCAGCTGTCTTGCACATTGGCAGCTATTGCCAGGTATCTAACTTGCCTCTCTGTAGGGATGCAGTTTTACTTGAGCGCAAGGAACAGATGATATGTTGTACATTGTCATGGCTTGTCAGAAGTTACTATATTTGTCATGCCCCGTTGCGGAAAGTAGTTCACATATTTTTATCCATTATTAAACATCACCTGAAATACCCAGAGCTGTCTGGAAGGACAATCAAAGTCACTCAGAGGACATTGATGCCTGAAATGGCAGAACACCAAACATTTAAATAAGAGAATATATAAAGCTGGAATAATCTAGCCAATATACTTTCTTCTTTTCTCAGGAAAGATAAGTTATTGAGAAACAGACCCCAGCACAAAACATTCACTCTGCTGAACCAATGAATTAGAAATTTTCATAGGACGAAGATGCAAATTCAAGTGTGAGCCAGTTGTATAGCTAAGCACACTATGTTGGCTACTCAAGAGCCATACAGCCTCTCAGAGAGATGTTTATATCTGACATTATAACATTACTAACTCTAATGAAGATATTCACCTGAACTACAAAGATGGAAGCAGCCTCTTTCCAGTTCTGCTGTTCCTGATGTGGTTAAACACACATTTTTGTTATTTTTAAACATATGAAACTGTCTTCTGCGATGCTCTTGAGTATCTCTGATTAAGACAGTGAGCATAAATACAGCTATTGGTGCAACTCAGTACAACAGTGCACATCTATAATTTCAGAACTATGCCAAGGTAAAAAAAAAAATCCATACAACACCATCTGTTCTTGATTCAAAAGAGCTGAGGTAAAGTAAAAATATTTTCACCTAATATTAAACCTTATAAATTTACATCAGATTATGACATTTGAAAACCTTAATTTGAAAGCCCTTTAGTGAATTTCTTTGTGTAATCACGTTTCTGACCTGCTCTGTAGAGTTCTCACCTTACAGCACAAAGCTGGAATTATGCTGTCACTTACTGGGTTTACACCAGAGGAGTCAATTTTTCATTTGGTAATGTAATCTGACAGTCTGACAAAAACAGTGAGAAAAGGCATGATGTGTATTCAGCTCTTGAGAGAATCAGAACTGGTGGTAAAACAGATACTTTGCATACTTGTTTAAATGGGAAACTCAATCCCAAGTAACACACTGCAGGCTTGTGTCATTAGAATTTCTTTAACTGACGTCTCAGGGCACCACATCAGGCCTAGGAAGGTACCTGTAGATCACCTTATGCTATATGTGTAGCTGCACCATGAATAAGGCCTAATTTTCAGCTGTGAAAACCAAAGAGGTTCCCCTCCTGTTTCCAAAAAGAAAACAAGTGCATTAATGCACTCCTAAAGTACTGTCCTCCAGCCATCAATGGAGGCTTGTATTCAGGCTTGACCAACTGTATAGGGTTTTATTTAGATACAGTAAATTCAGCTATATTATCTCTTTGGAAAAGTGACTATGGAAAGTCCAGAGAAATTAAGTCATATGCTCCCTGTCAGTGTTAGATTTTAAAGAAAAAAAGAATTCTACAGCAATATTCTGTTATTCTAATAAAGATTTAATAAGGATCAGGGTCCCTATCCATAGAAGGAAATGAGGAAACATGAGTTGCAAAGTGTGCACTTACCATCTTTTGTCTTTTCCTATATCTTTGGAAAGTTTTCCTTAAAAGCAATGTTTTAAAGTGTTATCGAACTTCTACTATATTAGATCAAGCAATAAAAACATACAAACTCTCTATGCATTAAAGCTAAGGGCAGATATCTCAAAGGTAGTTTCACTGCCTTAAATCTGGTGATACTTGGATTTTTGATATTTCAGTCTATACTCAACCTCATTCTAGTTTTCCAGCTGAACCATCTTCAATAATTTTATAAGGATCTTGGTGCAATTGTAGCAAGCAAGCACACAAAATTAAGTTATATGTTTCTCTCTTCTCGTACCTTGGTATGTAATGAAATTATGTGTATAGTATAGTATGTGTAGTTAGAAAGAAAACAGTATTTTTTAAAAGGAATAATCAGCATAGTAAAAAATAGACAAGAGAAGTTCATATTAATATCAAGATTGTATTTTACCTTGGAGATAATTCTTTAACTAGAACTGCTGGATAAAAAAAAATTAAACATTTGAATTACCTGATTCTCATACATAGAAAGAATAAATAAAGAGGAGAAAAGATTGAAAATAAGAGTAGAGAATAAAGATGCAAGCCTAAAACAACAATTTCAATGAAAGAAGACACTATTAAACTGAAGAAAAGTCAGGAGAATTTTCATATAAATTTCAAAAATGAACAAAATCTATTTACTCAAACACAAGAGTACTCCAAAACCTAACACTTTTAAAAATGCTATTAATAAAAAAAAACCATAAAAAGCCCCAAACCAAAAAATCCTTAATCCTTTTCTTTTTAGGAATATTTTTGTCTGTCTTCATTCCAGACCTTTTTTTCTCACATTTTGGAATGAAAAAAAACTTTGTTGAATAACTTTCATAGGTTATTTTTGTCAAGAAGATTGTATGAAAGGAAAATATTTTGGAAAGAAGTGTAAAGATTTTTCTGGAGTTAATCTAATTTCACTTATTAGGAGAAGTATTCTTTTGCAAAAATGAAAATTAGTGAGAAAAACCCAGATCTTTCTTGGGAAATAAAAGAGTAATGACTAAGCATGTTGGCTTAATCATGAATACAGGAATTTCTGGTTATAATTTGTGCTGAGTTTCTTACTCAGAAGAATTAAATATGTTATGACAATAATATAATTATTATAATAATAAGAATGAAAAGGATGTGAAATTGGTGATCTATAGCAGTCATTCTTCAAATTTTATGGGAAAAGAGACTACAACAGGCCAATTGCCATGGAGTAACTATAATGGGACATCCTCTCCCTACTTTTTCAGTCTGAATGTATTTGCTGTCACAAGTACTGGCTTCCTTCTAAACAGTCCATGAATTTTGATGGATTTTAAACCTGAAAAGCGATCATTTTGTACTCAGGAAAGTGCAGTGTTACAAAAATTTCTATTTGAAGGAGGATTTATATATAAAAGATTCTTTTATTGGGTATATATAGATTAAGAGCATATAAAAAGAAAGTGTTCTGACAGTTGGGTAAAAGAAAGTAGATTAAAAAAATGAAATTTGGTATAAAATCCTGTAAGTTCTCAATTGTGGAGTACAGTAGCAACATATAAACTGTGCAAGCAGCATGTGACATTTAGATAATATTTAACTCAGTGTTTTTCAGCTATAGAGTATTTCATAGCTTTTCTGAAACACTGCTGTTACCCTATTGCCACCTCTTAAACTGTAAAAAATATTTTAGTCATCTCACTCCTTATACCCTGAGGGTATTTTTTGGAATTTGATGAAAAAAATTGAAATCATTCTGTTTTCTTGTGTCACAAAATTCCATATACAGTGATGTTTTTAGCGTTGTTTGATATGCTGCAAAATTCACCAGTTAGAAAAATAAAACCTCAAATATTTTATAAAGGAATAAGAATACAGCATTTATAAACAGGCGACTATTTGGGATCTGAGCAAATAACATTCATAGCATTAAGCTGCTTGATGGTCACAGCACTTTAGAAAATTAGAATAATTATGATCTAAGGTAAATGTGCTTTCATTGTTTGTGAAAGGAGTGATCTCCAGGTAGCACTGATACAACAAATTAAGTGGTGGGTCACAGAAAACTGAACGTAGGTTGGAGGATGACAATCTTTCATGTAGAGTAAGATCAGACCAAAGGAAACATGATTTTCTAAATATCTGAGTAAATATTTAAGCATCTAAAAGATACCACAAAAATAAGTATTTAAATTAAAATAAAATACCAGGGGGGTTCTTCTTTGGACCCTGACATCTGGCCCGGCTGTGTTCCTTATTTCAGTGTCCCATGTCCCGAAAAGATGAGATGAGGCTTCTTTCTGCTGTTTCAAAGCTTGTTTATTTTTTGTTCTTATCAAAGTTTCAGAGGCACAGACTGTGCTGTGACCTCCAGGAACATGATGGCAGAAAGGCAATGGCTACCCGAAGCAGGTAGCTTTTATATCTATTATCAACCAGTTTGAAAACTTTACGTATCTTATTTTGTTCCCAAAACCAGCGAATATCAACCTTATTGATATGTCTCCTCTACACTAAATTCTATCTACCAATTAACAAATCACAGGAACTCAGAGAGAAAAAGGAAGAGAAGGAGAAGAAAGAAGATAATGAAGAAGAAGAAGCAGCCAACACCCTAAAATCTCCATGTTGGCTCCATATAATATATATAGCAAAACCTAAAAACCACAACTACACATTCTGTGGTACACTAAACAACATCTCCTCATTTCTTTGGTGTTCTCAGCTCATTCAGAAGTGGGGGCAAATGCTCCCACAAGCTTGGTTCACAGGCCAAGCCTTTTTTGTGGAGCTCTGAGGGTAAAACAAACAATGAGAGGAGCAGGAAAAGTTCCCAAGCTTTTCCTAGACTCCAACATAAAAAAATACATTAATAAATTTCTAAGAAACAAGGTATATTAAACTAACACAAAATAATTGTAGACTAATATGGGAATTAACACAGAAATTATCACCAGGAAGCTAAAGATATAAGTTTGAAGGAGTTTCTACTAAGTGTTGGGAAGTTACAAATTTTAATTAAAGTACATATGCAGAATCATTAATTATCATAAGACAAAACAGAGTGTTTCTCCTGTTCCCCCACAAAAACTGTTAATGTATATATTTATAAAACCCATTATTTTTAGAAGTTTTATAATTAAACAGGTTGACTTTTATCCTACATTGCCTAGAGGAGATTTACTGAAAAGTCATAGAAAATAATTCCTCCTTGTGTATTTCCTTTTTAAGAAACCAATGAGGTTAAAAAAAATGTTGAGTTGATAAAGTCTGATTTACTTCAAGGTGATGTGTCTTTGCCAGCAACATATTAAACATCTTTAACATTTATAGGATGATGAAGCCCTGATGAGTCGTGTCTATTAATTCATAAATTTGTTATAAGGAAAGTAAAACTGTCTGAATAATTGAAGATCATTTCATGGGAAATCAAAATAGCATCAAGCTATCTTAAGAAAACACATTTAACAGCAATAAAAAATAAAAAAATAAAAAAGTGTCCCATAATTAAATAGTAAATGCTTTTAAAAACAATTTACTTTTAACCTGCCTAGGGTTAAAAAATTATGTGAAATCAGCTTTAAAAAAATTTTTTAAAGTATATGGATTAGTTATTTTATCATTAAGCAAAGCCACATTCTATTCCACAGTCTGTAAACCTGATTTTAGTTTGGGTAAAAGACCAAAGAATAGAAAGCAGAGAAAATGATTTACATTAGACAGAGTTTATGTGAATTAATCCTCCCTCTGTGTATACACATAAATGAGACAAGAAATTTGAGAAAATATATTTGTTTAACAAGATATTGATTGTTCTACATAAGGCATTGCAAGGAGGGAACAGTTATCCCCTCATGATAATGTGTTTGTTGTTTCTTTGCAGCTTTCCAGGTCTACAGGCACTCATCACTGACATTTCTGAGATTAGCAGCAAATTTTTTTCATATTGAAATGTCAGTTTGATACTCACAAGGCAATATTTGTAGACTCTGGGAGTTGCAACAAAATATTTCCAAGACCAAATCCAGAAAATTAGAAACAAGACTATGCAATATCATCCTTTTCTATCAAGATGCAGGAGGTATTCATGCTGGATGTGGTCATGGGTGTTAAGGTGGAAAAAAGGTGATGAAATAATCAAATAATTGTGACTTCTCAAAAAAAAACCTCCATGGCTGAGATGTTTTCTTCATCCTTTGTCATGATGCTTTGTTTAACTGCCCTGGAATCATTCTTGACAAAATACTTTAAATTATGTCACTGGACAAAATTTTGCTCTTCTTTTTCATACATAATAAAATAGAAATATTAATAGGGGGAGTAATACGGTGAAAAATCTTATGATCAGCTCAGGAAAAATACCTGTTGTCAG
Source organism: Vireo altiloquus (assembly GCA_013396875.1). Taxonomy (NCBI): domain Eukaryota; kingdom Metazoa; phylum Chordata; class Aves; order Passeriformes; family Vireonidae; genus Vireo; species Vireo altiloquus. The sequence continues at coordinate 60,210 of VZRF01004242.1, forward strand.
AGGCAAACACAAAAGTAAGTGGAGATTGCAAATATTAAATTGACTAAAACTACAACAGTTGTTTGTAAAATCCAAGGTTGAATCCTTCACCCAGTCCTTTTGGATTGAATAAAAAACTCAAAATTGAATTAAATAGTTATTAGCTTTAAATAACCTTTTTTTTTTTTTTAATGAGACTGTGTAAAATTCAAATATTTCAAAATAGTGATATATTTTTAGAAAAAGAAAATCAACCACTGAGCTAGATCTTATGCTGTGTTATTTAAGTAATGGAAAATCGGGTGATATTGATAAGATTTGGGTTTTGGCTAAGCCTGATGCATAATTTAGCAAGCAGAGCAGCTGAGCAACAGATTAATATATTTTTTTCTATATTTCAGGTTTTCAATATGTTTACCTGATTACACTGATGTATTCTTAACAAAGTAATCAGTCATTGACTCCCAGTACAATGTGTGAATGAAAATTAAAGTGGTCAGTAGAGCAGTTTCCAAATTGCACTTAAAGACCACACTATTAGGTCTGTTACTTAGACCAAAGATTTGTTTTGATAAGGAATCATCCATCCATGCTATTGGAAAAAAAAAAAAAAAGAAAGAAAAAGACAAAGCTAGGTGTTCCTTTTAAAAAGTGTTCCATTGGTTACTAGCTTCACTTGAAGTTTTCTTACAGGATCTTTTGTTTCTTTGTCATTTTTATTTTATTTCAGGTTTATTTACAGACTTATTTTTATCATTTCCTGTTCTGTATACTTTTTAGCTTAATGTAGGGTCTTTTTCTTTGATGTGATGCCTGCAAATAGTTTTCAGGATTCCAAAGGAAGCAGTGGTACCAAAAAACAGCAGAGTGGTTCCTCTGGTTAAGATACAAATATATGATCTGCCATGCTATGATAAATCTAAGGTAAATCTGCAAGGGTAGGTAGTGGTGAGCTGGTTTTGGCTGGGAAACAATAAATTTTCTTCCAAGTAGCTCTATGGGTCTATGTTTTGGATAGTGTTGGAAACAGTGTTGATAACACAGGGATGCTTTAGCTATAACTAACCAGTGTTTACCCTTGGCCAAGGCCATTTCTGCTTCTCACCCAGCCCACCAGCACAGGTTGGGGATGCACAGTGAGTTTGGGGGGGACACAGCTGGGACAGGTGGCCCCAGTGGTTCAGAAAGACATCACACATCATATGGCCTCAAGCTTAGCACGTAAGGCTGGGAGAAGAAGGAGGAAGGATGTGACATTTGGAGTGATGGTGTCTGGCTTCCTAAGTTACCATTATGTATGATTTTATTTTAACCCACAAGTTTTCTAATTTTTACCCTTCTGATTGTCTCCCAAATCCCAGTGGGAGAGGGGCAGTGAGCAGCTCTGTGAGGCTTAGGTTTTGACTGCAGTCAAACCACAACAGGTGCTTGTCAATATCCAATGATTTGTATCTGGACTTGATGTCTACTGTTTTATTCAACTTTGGTAAAAGGCAAACAGTAATTGTACTTACTATCTGCTTAAGAAAAAAGAGACAGGAAGGTATCCAAGAAAGAAGTGTAGGCATTCTGATGTTCAGGTCTACAATTCCTTCCATCAATAATCTAGCTTGGCATAGAATTGTAAAATATCCTTTACTTACTGAAGGAAAGTAAAGGAACATCATTATTCACAGTAATGGGCATAGATAAGCTTGCTAAAGTGAAAGAGGAAAGACTGTTTCTGAAATTCACCATTCACTTAAATAAGCTAAATTTCCCTTGTTTCTAGTCTTCATCAAAGAAAAGGGCTTCATTACAGTGTAATGAAGCAGGTGTGCACGTCTGGTTCATTAAATGTGAAAGACAGTTTGAGACTGTTTTCCTTGTTAGTCATCTTCTGAGAAGTCATAAGTGAGGATGTGAATATCAGTCTGAATTTGTTACAGTATGAATTTGGACTGTAATAGTTTAAGCCCTCCTAAATAGAATTCAAGAGAAATTATTTCCTGATGCTCCTATGTGAGCTTTTCAACTGCTGCTGAAGTAAAATTTATTTAAAGATTCACTAGAATAGACTGGGATCTTTCATGCTGTCACGTATGAAATCTGAGATGGCAGGCAGTAATTAATAGAAAAAGGCAAGGAAGAAATGACTTCTGAACATCTCCCTGCTGAACTAATTCACCTTTACTCGGTGATAATATGAGCAAGGGTGAAAAGTTCTGGTACAAGGCAGAACACACATAGATGTTTCCCAAGCCACGAGAAACAAATGATTAACATAGATGAGTCACAAGTATGACTGCAAGAATGGCAGGACAGCCTGAGACAGGGGTCAGGGAAAGGGGGTCTGACCTCAGTGGTATAAACAAGGTACTGCTCCAGCCTGATTCGCTGTGAAGAGCTTGCTTTAAGTGGAAGCTTAATGCAATAAAATTTGGATTTTCATAACCATAAAAACAATACTATGGTTTTAGTAACCATAGTAACAATATCCAAAAGCACATAAAACCTGAAAAATTTAATTCTAGCAGTTGTTTGCAAATTAACTGAACTCACATGAACCTGTTTGCAGTCTGATTGAACATAATGTTATTCTGCTTGAGATGCAAGTTTCATGATAGGTGAACTTTGAATAGCAAGCTTCCTAGTGGCAGATACTGAAAAAGATAAAAAGAGTTATTTTTATGTGCAAATAGACTTTGGGCTATGAAGCAGAGAAAACAGAACAGGCAAAATAAGTTCAGTTCATTTATTCAATGCCCTTATTTGCCACTGGATTATATGGCTTTCACCTTTGAAAATATCTTCTAGAATCATTCTAGCCCTGCAATATCTATGGATTTCTGAGAACAGATGGTTTTCCTGAGACCTGTGCTCCAAATATTCAGTTTGCATTTACAGAGTGAGCCACATTCATCAGACTGACAGCCTCACAGAAACTCTCTTCTTGTTTTTGGTTTGATTTTTATTTCATTTATTTGTTTATGTTTGGTTTCTGGTTTTGGGTTTGTTTTTGTGTTTATGATTTTGTTTTGTTGGGGTTTTTTTGTAGTGTTTCTATCCATTTTTTATTTATTGTTATTTTCTTAGTACAATAATGAAACAAGCATGATCAGATAATGTAAAAATATAGTAGAAAGCTCTAGCTGAATTTGCCACATTTTTGATAAATATACTTAGACACATGAGAAGGTAATCTGATCTTGGAGTTTAAAGCATGAGAAAGACGAGACAAATGTAAGATATGCTTCCTTCAAAGGAAGCAACTAGATAAAACAGACATAGTGTTCTTCTAATCCTATAAGGGACAATATGCATTCTTATCTGAGATCGTGCTGACTGCCGATGACTTTAACACACAACTCCTTGTGGATGAAAAGCAAGTTTGCCATTTCTCAGTATCCTGCTTCAAGGATAAGTTTTACATTTTTTCTTTTCTTTCTTTCTTTCTTTAAATGATTTTTAATCTTTTAGTTTGCTCTGTATTTATATCTATATCTACATGTCTATATATCTACATATCTACATAGCTATATAATACTTATAGGTATATTATTATTTACATATTATATACTACATATGTACATATACAATATTGTATATTAATTTAAAAATATTATTACTGTAATGGAAAAAGTATTTTAAAGGTCAATACCGAACAGTATTTAATAGAGATTTCAGTGATACATCATAAAAATAGTTAAAAGTATTTGCAAAGGAAATGAAGAAAAGAGATTTTTCTACCATTTGGAAGTTTGTAATTAATCCCTAATATAGTGTCAATGCTGTGAGATCTTTTTAGGTCCTCCTAAAAAGGAGGTCTCCTCCAGCATGGAAACAGGAGAATTTGCAAATACAGGATACTTAATATCAATTACGAAAAAACAAGAAACCTCGCTTCTTGAATATTACTAGGGAAAGAAGTAGAGGCAACAAGGAAAGTACAACGATACCCATTCTATATTAGTATTCACAAAAGTTCGCATATCTTTATTAGTATTCACAAAAGTTAAAAAAAAAAAAGGAGGGGAGGAGAAAAAAAAAACCACAGTACTAAGAATACATCTTGTCAAATTCTCTGCCATAACTCTCACATTTCTGTAAACCATAACCAGCAATAGATTTTAACCCATTTGGCCAATGCAGGAACATTTACATGACGGTTTTGAATCACGGGTTTACAGAAGACAATGGAAGTTTCTCTTGATTTCCAGGAAGGCTGGGTTCATAAGGCCACTGGGTTGAGCCTTTTTCCTGAAATGGGACTGTTTGACCAGATATCTTACAGTGTGCTAGAGGAGTAAAGTGTAGTCAGAAAAAGATATGAATTTTTTTCATTAGTGTGCATGAATGTGTAAATTTGAGACACACATACTGTGTACAGATTGCCAACATGCTACTGGTAGGAATTATTGAATTACCATCCAAAAGTTCCTGATTTATTTTACAGTCTTCTTTCATATTTTAAAAAAACCCCTGTATTTTAGTCTTTTTTGGAATAAAAAAGAAAAACTAAACTATTTATGATGGTCATTTCCTGTAACTGAAATATAAGTGAATTATTTCCATTGATGATTGCTACAAGCAAACAAATATTTGGAAGCAGTTTTTCAAAAGAACTTTAACATTTACCAACAATGAAAATCTGTCACAGTTCCAAAGTTGCTAAATTAAGATAATGATTTAAAAAACAACTTTAAGGGAAAATTATTATATAAAAAGTCATTGAAACAAACATGAAAAAACAACTAATGATATATATCATTATCTTTGTGAACTGCACTCAATTTTAGCTCAAAGTTTTAGCTTTTATTCATGATCTATTGTTTTAAGTTGAATATCAGGAGAGCCTAAGACTCTCTATTCTTGTCCATTTTCTCTCTTTCATCATGTGCATTTGTTTGCATAATATAGAAGAGCAGCAGGGCAGAGTAATTACGGCAATCAGTCTCTGAACACATTAATCTGCTCTAAACTGCAGGGAGTAAATGATGCAGAAAGAAATCCAGCAGAGAAATATTTCTTTTGTTTGTGGCAAGTCTCACACCGGGTTTAAATCATGCAAGGGCAAATTGTAATTTATTTCATGGTTGCCTAGGCATCAACAATTAAAATACCTGGTAAAAAATGTTTGATTTGAAGAGGCTTATAAAGTCTCTAGTTTATATAAGCTAATTAATATGCTATTGTAAACAACAACAAATACTCTTCTTTGTTTACTCATATGGAGAATAATTCTTCTTAATAACTATATTCGCCCAATAGACTTTAGCTAAAAGTTTCCAATAGCAAATAAGATTTTTATTTCTTCTCTCCTTTCATTCCTTCAATTCTTGTTCTTATTTTGAGTCTTACTATCATTTCTTCTAGGTACTTCCCATAAAAAATTCAAGCCACCCAGAACAAAGCTAAATTAATTTGGAAAAAAAAAATAACCCAAACCCACCCACATAGAGATGAAATAATGAACCACTGTCAAACCCAATTTATGGAATTTCACTGAGTTTTCTGTGAAAAGAATGTGTGGGGAGATTTTATTCCTTTTTTTCTTCTCTTAATTTTATTTATTTGAGATTATTTTCATTAAGCCTGCAAAAAAAGACTACAGAAGGAGAAAAAATGTTTTATATCAGAGTTAAAGGTATAAAAAGTTCAATGAAATTTTTCATTTCATACCAGACAAAATGCCTTTGCAATCTCCCTAGCTATCTCACTCGATAACAAATAACCAGCAACATATTGTGCAATGTTTAACTCTCTGTGTTCTTAAAATATCTTCCCTGTCTTTAGATATTCAGTGAAAAAAGTAGTCCCAGTACTGTAAGTGATTTTGTTTTCTTAATTTTTCTAGAAAAAGGACAACATGTTGTCTTTAGCTGTTCAAGTCATAACCCAACAGAGCATTGGGTATAGGATTTTGGTGAGTCAGTGCTGATATTCTCAGCATGGATTGAAAAAGGACATATTTTGTGTCTAACTTGGGAGAAAACAACACTTCCTGCTTCCATCCTTGAGACAAATAACCATATTTCTGAAAAAGAAGTAGACCACTGAGCGAAAAAATATGGTAAAGAACATTTATATTAACATTGCTTTATTGTCCTTTGAATGTGTCCTGTGTTTTCTAGCTCTTTCTGAAATCTGAAAATACTCACACTGAGTTAGTTATACATACAACTCATGTACAGACTTACATGACTTCTATTAAATGATTTATAATAAGTAGCTTAAAGAAGGTTGAGTGCTGTGTGTTCTCTCCAAATAAATCTGAAATTTCATGCTTACTTAATTTTAATTCATGTTTTATTAAGATTTTTTTCCTGAGTGTTAAGGAATTACATAAAGTATTGTCATGTTTATCTTTGTTTTTGAAAATCAAATGACTTCATGCTCCCTCCCAAAGTAAATTGAAACAAACAGAAGAGACAACACGGTGTTTGGCAGATGAGAAGCTTGACATGACCTGGCAATGCACACTGGTAGACCAGAAAGCCAACCATACCCTAAGGTGCATAAAAAGGAGTGTGACCAGCCGGTTGAGGGAGTTAATTTTGCCCCTCCACTTTGCTGAGATCCATGTGGAGTACTGCATTCATCTTTGGGTGCCCCAACATAATAAGACCATGAGTCCAGAGAAGGGCCACAGGGATCAAAGGAGCACCTTCCCTCTGTAGACAGCCAGACTGGGTTTTCTTCTACCTGGAGAAGGCTCCAGGGAGAACTTATAGCAGCCTAGTATCTAAAGAGGGGCTACAAGAAATCTGGAGAGGACCTTTTTACATGCTCTTGCATATAGTGATAGCACTAGCATTAATGGCTTTAAAATGGAAGAGGACAGGTTTAGTTAAGAAGTTTGTCCTGGTTTCATCCAGGACAAAGTTATTTTTTTTGCAGTAGATGAAGTGGTGTGGCTATGGGCATGTCTGAGAAGTTATTTGAAACCATGTTTTGTTATTGCTGGGGAGAGGGAAAGGACTTTCTCTGGCTTTCAAGAAGAGTGTCTCTTTCCAGTGGAGCAAGCTTGGCGGACTGAGCGGTGGAGTGGGGTGCTGTTGGCTGGGGCCACATCAGGTCAAGTTCAGTGAGCATTTTGTATGTGAAATCAGTCTCACTTTGTACACTCTTGTTATTAATATTGTTGCTGTTACTGTTCATTATCTTATCTCATTGCTGTTTCCAGTAAATTGTTCTTGTCTCAATCTGTGATTTTCACCTTTTGTGTCTCCAATTCTCAACTCCATCCCTGGAGCAGGAAATGGAGAGAAGGCAGATGATCAATGTCTGGTTTGAGAGAGTGTCAGTGAGGGCACTGAATTGGGGATTACCATTCCTAAACCATGACAGCTGTAATTGGCGCTGTGTCGTGGCACCAAGAGTTGAGATAACAACAGATCTGCCCAGAGCGGTTTGGAAACAAATTTGGTCTAAGCATTTGTTGTTAGCTACAGAGCCACTAGTTACCATGTTGCTTGGTCTGTTCGTGAGGGAGTAGTACCTCACCCCCTATATTTTTCCGTATGTGCACTATGTGCCCATCATGGTGCTCTTTTTCAGGGCTTGCTTTTCAGGGAGAGGGATCAGGATTCCTTCGTTGATGTACTGGGAGATATTCTTTTATGGCGTGATAACATAAAGGGCAGTGAGGGTCATCTGGAATGTGTGTTCAGCGTTGTTCTCCTGCCTTGGCCTTGAGTGCTACCTCTGGGAATTCAGTAATAATTGTACCCAGCCTGTGCAGGAAACAGAGGAGGATGATTTTCCTCAACCTTTCACCTCCTTTTCCTCCTTCAGACCTGTTACAACAGTGTTTGAGACTTCTGAATTCCCTCTGGATGTTAAGGAAAGCATGTTCTTGTCTCTAAGTATGCCAGGTCTCCTTAGTGCAGTCTACACCATGTTTAGAATCAAGAAAGAGATTTCTAGGGACACTATTCGGAGATCTTCTCTAAGGGTGAATAGTCATGAATGGCATTGAATGTGAGAACATGGGCCAATTTTTGGTGGACTTCCTTCCCACAATGGTTTGGAAGTACACCCCTGAACAACTACAGGGCCCTGTTGAAGGGATAAAATATGTGAAGAAAAAATGCTGTGGCAGTTCCAGAGAGGTGTGAAGTGGAGCAACATGCTGGGCCTTGGTTACTATTTATCAGACACTGCTCCTTACTAGGAAGGACACTCAGCGGGAGGGAAAGGAAAGAAGAAGAAGAAGAAGAAATCCTTTGAAGAGCAACTGAGGGAGTTGTTTAGCCTGGAGAAAAGGAGGCTCAGGGGTGACCTTCTCACTTTACTACTACCTGAAAGGTGGTTGTAGCCAGGTGGGGTTTGGCCTCTTCGCCCAGGGATATAGCAACAGGTCAAGAGGACATGGTCTCAAGCTGTGCAAGGGAAGGTTCAGGTTAGATATTAGGAAGATATATTTTCTTCACAGAAAGGGAGATTAAAAATTGGAATGGACTGCTCAGGGAGGCAGTGGAGTTACCATCCCTAGAGGTGTTTATGAAGACTGTTCTGGCACTTAGTGCTGTGTTGACATGGTGATGTTCAAAGGTTGGACTCAATGATCTCAGAGATGTGGAAATCTTAAACAAAAGTGGAATCTTAATCAAACTGTATAACAATGTTTAAATGTTAGCCTGTGCCAGTCTACGGCCTTAAGATCAGGAATGTTACATCATTTTATCCTGAAAGTAGAAATAGGCTGTTAACTGAACAGAAATAATTGAATCCCAAGCACAAACATTTCAAGAGTGCATTAAACCATCTGTTTGCCATCTCTGAGGAGGTATTAAATAAGATTCTATGTTTCCCACACAGAGCAGCTGCTGGCAGCAACCAAACATACCACAGTGTTTTACATCTTTTTGGATGGTTTGGGAAATTGCATCACAAGCTTAAAACATTCTTTCTAAAATATTAAAAGCTGAACATGTTGTGAAAACTGACCTTTTATAATTTACCTGCGAGGAACATAAATATTCTCAGTAATTAAATAGGGACATAGAATGTTTATAAATACCTATAGATATTCTTATCATAGAAGTAATATAATAATAAAATTAAGACCATTGACTCATATATTACTTGTAAAACAATAGTTATTCTCCTGCAGTTTTTGCAGAGTTCTATTAAGTGCTGAAAATCAGTGTTCTGATTTTTGACTGTGCAGAAATGTACAAAGTTTAAAATTGGGATCTATGCAAGGTCAAGTAGCATTCTGAAGCCTACCTCCCCTTTTATGAAGTATTTTCCTTGGAAGCTGAATATATCTTGTAGCAATGGCTTGCTATTCTCATCACTTTTGGATTCTTACTTTCAACTAGGAAGACAGATTGGATGGATTTATCTCTTTGTTTTTCCTGTCCTGGTTTCATGGGCTAGAGTTAATTTTCTTCCTAGTTGGTGGTACAGTGCTGGATTTAGGATGAGAATAATGCTGATAACACACTGATGGTTTAGTTGTTGCTGAGTGAGTGATGCTTAAGTCAAGGACATTTTAGTGGCTTATGCTCTGCCAGTACAGAGCTGCACAAGAAGCCAGGAAGGGCCCAAGCCAGGACAGCTGACCCAAACTGGCCAAAAGGATATTCTGTACCACAGAGTGCCACACTCAATATATTAACTAATATTGGGGGAGTTGTTCAGAAGAGGCTGATTGCTGCTCAGGGACAGGCTGGGCAACAGTGAGAGTGTGGTGAGCAATTGATTTGGGCATAACTTTTCTGTCTTGGCTTTTATTCCTCTCCCTTTTTGTTATCTCTTTTTTCATTAATATTATACTTAATTATTGTTATTTTTTATTTTTTATTATTATTTATATTGATATGGTTTTTTTATTGCTATGGTTATTATTATTTTATAATTTTACTTTATTTCAATTATTAAACTGTTCTTATCTCAACCCATGAGTTTTACCATTTTTTGATTCTCCTTCCAGTTCTGTGGCAGGGTGGTGAGCAAGTAGTTGTGTGGTATTTAGTTACTGTCTGGGGTTAAACCATGATAACCCCCTGAAAAAAAAAGCAAGACGGACCTGTGTAAAGCTACAAAAAGCAATTACAACTCGAAAGGAAATATCAGAATCAATTAGCAATTGAAGAAAGTGAACAGGGCTCTACTTATAAAGAAGGAAAGGATCTCAGAGAAGTGGCCTTTGCAATCTTTGAGAAAAAAGAAAAATGAAAGCTGAGTTCTAAAGATTTTAAATGTGTATGTGCTGGCAACACAGTGACCTTTAGACTGGACTTTATAGGTATAAGTTTTAAGGTATTGCACTTACAGCTTTTCACTGTATAGGAGATTTCTATCCACATTTTGAAAAATGGGAATGTAGTCTCTCACAGGCAAATTAAATATAGCTTGCAATAAAATGGCCACTGGAAACTGGACTAGTCAGGGAAGAATTACAGTTTCCATCCTATTTCCCAAAAGAACAGACAGAAAAAAAGTATTTCAGCAGCAAATCAAAGAACAAAGGTTTCTACTACTCTGTGCTTTCAGTCATAAGAAACTACCCATAACATTATATTCTTCAAGTTCAGATACGCTGGAGGTTTTATTCTTTGTTTTTCTTTGTTGGCTTTTCCCCATAAGTAAAATTGCAATAAAGCACACAATGCCTTCTTACTTTCTAACCTTTTAGAAGAAAAAATTCTAATGTTTACAAATACAATAATACGACATCATAAATGCAAAAAGCAAAATAAAAGAACCAAATAAACAAAGCAGGGGCATTTTCTGTTTAGAGTAATGATTTCCTTGCATAATGGGGAGAACACATGGAGTATTTTAATCCATTGTTAGTGAAACTAGCTTTTTGTGGCTGAAAGCAGCTATTTATCTATACCTAATGGAACAGGAATCAGGTTTAGAGAGAAACTGCCTAAAAAAATATTTCACAGGGATGGGAAAGAATGTTAAGCCTTTCAGACTAGGTTGCTGCAGTATATTTCATTATTCCCACCATTTAAATATTTTGGGATTAAAGGTAGAAGTCTAGGCAGTATTATGTCTTTGTTTCTTTCTTTAACCAGCAAAAATGATTGTAGAGAAAAAAAAAAGTCACCCAAATACAGATGCGGATATAATTTCTGACATTAAAACCTGCTAATAATAGCAGGGGTCCTAAATAAGAATTCCTGTCGAGATTTTTGCTCCTTTCTAGGATATAAAATCAAATGCCACAACAGCTTACTAATCAAGACTAGCTGTTTGCATCTACTGATCTGTACTGCAGTGTTCATGTTTGTATTTGCTGCAGAGTTTAGTTAGAACCTTTACGTTTTAAAGAGATTTATCTCTGCATCTATAACCCTATTTCAGGACTGAAGAGTGCTTGAAAAGAGTATTCAAAGCAGAGGTTGTGTCAGACTAAGTGACATTTGTGCTATCTGCATCTGCTACACTTTCAACTTCAGTTCAAAAAATTCACTGGTAGTTCTCCTGTTTTCTATGAGAAAAATACTGCAGCGCCAGAAAACACCTTGATCTAATAGGTTTTCATTTCCATATGTATCTGTCTTTACAAATCAGGCTCATATTTCAGCTCTGAAATGCAAAATGGGTGCCATTTGGATGCAAATGGCTGAGAGGGGATTTTAAAAAGGGGTGGGGTTCATGGATTTAAGGGATATTGGCTTTATCCTCAAACTACTTTCAGATCTCGATAAATGATGGAGTTATTCTGTTACCCTGGGCACCAGGCTGCGGTGATCAGCAGAACAGAGATGGTTTGTCCTCCTGCTGAACAAGAGGAAAAGCCAGGCTGGCTGCTGCCAAGGAAAGACATTTACGTGTGTGGACTGAAGGAAAAACAGCAACAGCAAATTTTGTTTTCCTGGGCTCCTCTTCTGGTAATCTCTTTTGTTATTTATACTGCTGAAAAACTTGAAACAGCTCTACAAGTGTTGAGTTCTCTCTGCTACACCAGAACCTGAAAATGATGTTGTGGAGATGGTAAAGACAGAATATTGCTTTATTTCTGCTACAGGATTCATCACATTCTTCTGAATGCCACGTCATTTTTATGGCATACATTTATTTTATACTTTTACATGGCGCATAGTTGTTAAATTAGAAACATTTTAGTTCCTTATGACCATCACAATAACCAGTCTCATGTAAATTCACATAACAGTTGAAAATAAAGCAAAAGCCAATGTTCTAGCCTGCAGCCCAAGTCACTGAATTGCTTAAACTTAGACATAAAATTTAGTCGATTTAGTGAGTAGATCCCATTTTTGGCGAGTAATCACAAAGGCTCAGTGCCAGTTCGTTATTTCTATCATTCAATCATAAAAACTGATACATGCTATTAATATGCTATTCACAGATACTGAATGCCAGAAATAATCCTGGTGTTAAATCAGACTTCTTGCATTATTCATGATGTTCTCTGTAATATTATTTTAGCAACTCAGAGAGAAACAAGCAGTATTGCTACTTTAGGAAGTAAGTCACATGAAACTGTATTTGTCTTTCATGGCCATCTGAAGAAATTGAAAGCTTTGACTTAATTAAAAGCACATATCTATATTACTGCAATGTTGAGTCTAAATTTCATGTCAAGAAATCAATTAAAATGGCCAAAAAATTATGCCAAAACCTTCTATTTAGGATCTTTCCTTAAGGTTTCTGATCCTTAAAGCAAGGTTAACAAATCTATGCCATGAAGCAAATATATTTTGTAGGACATGTTTTCAAAATGGCAGATTTTAAGCAATTAAAATGTCATCTGGCTCAGTGGAGTTGCTTGGGTAGTGTGATTAAAAATCTGCAGTTGACAACAAAAAAGGGAGCAACAGGGCTGGCATGAAATCTAATCTTTGACTCTTCAGTCTAAATGATGTTTCAACACCAGTGATTTCTACCTAAATCTACAGCGTTATTTTTTATATTCCCCTGGCCAGCAGAACCACACTGTGTCTGTTACTATGTCTCCTAACTTGAGTTTTGTCTTCACAAAACACCATATTTTTAAAACATAAGTGGGAAAAATCATTAGATTTCTCAGTGGGACTTCTAATGCCGTATTTAAGACCTGTATTGTTACTATTAGTAACATTTTTAAGGAAGCATTTTTTATCATTACAGGTTTTTGGTTTACCTCACTGTTAGTGCTATCAAAATCAATTTAGATATATCACTCTCTGTACATGTCTGAGAAGACTGTGTTTTAGAAACTAATTATTTTTAACCCAAAGCATCAAGGAAGTTTCATTTTGGAAAGTATTATTTGTTTGTCTTTTTCTCCAGAAAGTCTGCATTCATTAAGCAGAGGAAAAAGCTAATAACTGAAAGGCACTGGTGCAGAAAAGTGAAAAAAAGGTTTCTTGAAAAGCTTCCTGTTTTATTTTTTTTCCCTCCCTCCTGTTTTTAAATCATTGCAAGGATAAAGTTATTTGTGGTGTTATCAAATGCCTCCTGCCATACTGAGTGTGATGTATTTCCTAACCTTTACTCTGGCTTTGACTGGGTGATCCCAGCCACTGTGTCAAGGGAATGGCTCTTCTGCAGGAAAATTAAATTCTGTCATACTCAGTTGTTTGGTTCCACATTGTGACAAACTAATCAGAAAGTTTATGCATTTTTAATAGAAGTTATGAAAGACTGAAATTCATGGAATCAAAGGAAATTTAAGATATAAAAAGAACACTGATATTTTGTTTTTTCCATCACAGCTGTTGACTCGTTCCAACACATTCCTGACATAACCTTTGCAGTCATAGGTTCTGATGTATTTCTCTATTTTCTCTTGTGACACTCACTGTACAATGTCATCAGATAAAAGCATTTCTGGGTATTTGAAAAGCTGAGCAATAGGCCAATGTGAAAAAAATAGGATAAAGATGGTCAGATGCTTATTGTGTAAGTTCTTTGTGATTGCAGCAGGATTATTTGACAGTGCCTCATCTAGCTGCAAATGAACCACATAAAATGTGAAAAGCTATCATCAGCATTGAAATAAGGAAAAACTGAAAGGTAAAATAATGTAATATAACTATATTGCATAAACATTCTTGAACTACATTTTTCACTGTAAATTAACTTTTATTATTTATAACATCTTCAAAACCAGGAAAAGTCTAAACCAGAATATCACAAAATCTAGGCTGGAACGAAAAACAAATTAAGAAAAAAAAGGGGGGAGCTGATAACCTAATTTAGAAGATTCTCTACCTGTTTTTCAAAGGAAAGGCATCTTACAAAAGCTCCTTTTGTAACAGTACATTTAGCAACAAAGTATTCCTGAATACCGATTTCCTTTCAGACAGAATGAAGTCAAGAGTTATCTGAAAACCACTGAAAAGTCTTTTATTTCTTTGTAATTGGTGTTTTGCAAGATTTGAGTTTCTTTTTACACAGATGTTTAGGAACAATTAATTTCAAAGGACCACATGTAAGTTACAACTACTGCCAGTTACTGTTCATGCCAAAAATCACTTTATTCAATGCCAGATGTGAGCATGGCCATGCTTGCCAGTGCCTGTACTGTTTGCCATAGTAAGGCACAAGTGCCTGCTGAAGTTGACCCAACCACATTTTTACCCTTTGGAGGCTTTGATGTCTGTCTGGAGTCAGACAACTGTGTTGACAGTGTGCTCCATCTATCTTGTGCTTGCTAGTGATTTCCAAAAGCATACTTCCACTTGCCTCTACACACATCCAGCAGACAATTGGTAGTGGTCATGTCACTGCAACACTCTCTTCCAGAGACACATTTGCAAAAAATTACCAGGAAAAGGTATATTTCAGCACCATCTGCATTTTCTGCAAGGAAATAAAGCTGAATACAGAATCCTTGGCATTGATACGAGGAATACCTCCATTTACTCTCAAACAAGTTTGAGCAGAAAGACAAGCAACTACGATGCTACCAGGAAGAAGTAATACTGTGTGTGTGGAGTATAGGGAAGTTAATTGGATGCTACTGAGATAATTGGCAACTGAAGTCCAAATTTCCAGATATGTATTTGGACAACTAAGTAAAACACAGTTGTGTGAAAAACTTGTTTCTCTCCGTGTTGGCCTCTGTTTGGTACATACTGCATTAAGAAACTTCAGTAAAAGTCAGAAAAACGGCTGGCTCATTTAAATGAGAGTTTGGAATGCCCTTTGTGCCACAGTCAGCCCTCATTTTACTGCCCTGACATTGGGGATGACTGAGGCGTAAACCTGGATTTGTCAACAAGGATCTGTCAGCCTTTGGGCTCTGGTAGGACGTATTTTAAGGCTGCTATTGACCACAGACAGTGGTGGTTTTTTACAAAGATCCCATGTAATCTTTTGTAACAAAGAAAGATTTTAAAATGTGCTTATGTACTTGATGCAGTAAGAAAAAAAAAGTACATGCAGCTTTTTAAAATTCAAGTGGCCCCAGTGAAGCTGAAGACAGCCTGGAATATCTCCTCTTGGATGGCAGCATACTGGTAAAAAAGAAAACAATAAATTCATGAATATAAATGTAAAGCCAGGTCAAGATTTTGCAAAACTCAAAGATACAAAATAAATCTTCATTTTGAAAGGCTGGAAGATGAGTTCTCTGAAATGAAGGTATTTTTCTTCTTTTCCCAAGTATTACCTTTTACAGGAGGATTCTGCAGGAGGTAAATTTCAACATTAAAAGGTGTCACTTGGAGGAGTGTGTGAAATCTTAGGGCTGCAGGAAAGTCTGCAAATGGCTGCAAGCGAGTCATCTGGAGGCACAGGGAGAACAGGCACCTCTGTTGGGACATGCAGCTCACCCACTACCATCACTGAGCACTTTTTTCAACCAAACATTGAATTCCCAGACGTTTGCACCAACAGGCACACAGCATAAAATATCTGAAATTAAAACTCATGTGAAGTCAGGACAGCAAGAACACGACATGGATAAAGGTAAAACATCAGCTCTGTGGAAAAAGCTGAATACAGAGGTCTTTGGGACATGGGATTGCTCCTTCCAAGCCCACTGGAGCTAGAGTTGTTCAATGCTCAATCCAAGGGGTTTTCTCACCCCCCAGGCCCATACAGCCAGGATGCTGAAATTCTCTCTCTTGGTCCCAGCAGCAGTAAGACAGAATGTATATCACCACTCTAAACATACACTCACTAACTACAGAGAAGGCTGGAAACACAAACCAACACAGCAATTCCTTTGCTCGTACTTTAGACAGGGTTGGACACCAACATCCTCGCGAATGGCTGGGGCAGGGACTGCTGGCTCCATGCTGGGCTGAAACAGAGCCCGGTGCCCTGTGCCCTGTGCCCTGTGCCCTGTGCCCTGTGCCCTGTGCCCTGTGTCCTGTCCAGGGTGGGAGGGAGCCCCTGTGGAGCTAAGCAGGGAAAATCAGGACTAGTGGTGTTCCCAGGGCCATGAAAAATACAAGTGAAAAAAACATATTCCTCTGAAGTCTTACACATAAGCTTGAAGGGTATTTGTCTTTTTACCAGAAAGGTAGATAATATCAGGAATAATTACTTCTCTCAACTAAATAGTGTAACCATGAATGCTTACAATAAGACCTACAGTACAGTAAGTAATCTCTTAAAATGTACATGCATCACTAAGTTTTAAGCTTAACAGACATTTTTCAATACCCATATGAAGAGAACATCTATATTATAGCATGCACTGTAAGAAAATAAGATGAGTATTCTTGAGTCTGCTACAAAAGCTGTAACTCTAATAGCACTCATTTGACATTAAATTTGACATTAGATCCACTCTTGGGCTGATAAAGACATTTCCAGTATTAATGAAACTAATCCAACACTACAGATTTCTGCCTGCTCATTACAGTAATTTATTCATAAAGTGTTCAGTTGTTCCTGGGAGATTCTGATGGAGAGTTGTACTCAGGACAGACATTTCTAGGAGCATTTCTACACTGGTTTTCAGCTTATCTCTGGCTTTTTCCCTTGATGTCCCTGTTAAGCTTCTTCAAGCGGTCAAAATCTGCAAACATGACCCTAGTCAAATATTTTCCAAAATGAACCAGTGGGAATACAATTTTTTAACTCTACACATTTGTGTGTTTTCAGTTCAGCATTTCTCTGGCTGTCATACAGTTTGTAAGACAGGCTGAGGGGAAATGATGTAGAGTAAACAAAAAACCTGAGATTAAAATAAGCAATAAAGACAGTATTTATTAGTAATTTGAAAATATTTTTAAAACTGTTCACATTTTCCATCTGGAAATACCAGAGAGAAAATAACTTGAGCAGTTATTTTCGAATAATCACATACAGGAAAATAATATTTAGAATCTAGCGCAAAGTTTACCTAAGGTAACCATGAACAGCTAGACAATAGGTATGAATTTGAAAGCAAAACAGAGAAGTGACACTGCAATAACTTAGATCTTCTAACAGGAATATTTCTAGGTCATCTGTCTCTGTCTCCCATTCCCATGCCTAACTGGTCACATGGCAGCTATCTCCCAACATTTCACCCGAAAAGTTGCCTTTGCTGCTCAGCAATGTGCATCTACCAGGAATGACAGCAGGTCTTGTTAGTCAGATTTTCCAGGAGACTGGCTTTGGCACCCTGCTGACCAGGAATCATGCAAGTGTTTTGCTTTGTGTACTATTGCTTGGGGATACACTGAAAACGCAGCTACATACCTATGTGTTCATTATCTGCACTCTCAGAGTAAGGTGCTTAAACACTTGGAATGACAAGGCTAGGTGTCACTATGCATTAAAATAATTTTTGGTTCCTGAACAAAGTGTGAATCACCTGCTAATATAAACGCCATAGTTTTTTTAAACAATGTTAAACCATCTCTCATTCCTTTTATCTCTTATATTGTCTCTTTTACTTCTTTTTTAGTCTTGATAACTTCTATGACAGATTTCTATTCTTCTTCCTAATATTACACCGGAATTGCCATTATGGAATGCCATTAAGACAATTTTTCCAGTATTCTGCTTCCTGGGCATCAAGCAACAATTTGATCTATTCAGTTCTTTCTTTACACTGAAAGAACTGAAAGAAAAAAAGTAGTGTCGGTTCTAGATTCTTCAAAAGCTCAAATTCTCATGAAATACTTTAAATTTACACCCAAAACCCAAGAATAAAATTTTTATCTTTTTGAAACACATAGTAAATCTCTTTTGAAACTGTCAATATTAACCTTGAATTATTAGAATCTGTACAAAAATTATGTTACTGAAATGAATCTTACTTTGTAATGGGGTACAGTACTTTTAAATATTCTACAAAGGAAAGCTTAGGAGAAAAACAAAAAATCTTCCTAAACAAATATTCAGAAGAGCTAACTTGGCATTCCTAGATGCAGAACTAATAGCCTTACTCTTACAAAAACTTCTACAATTAGGAATTAATCAGCAATATATTAGTCTTGATTAAGGCAAGTCACTTCTAAACTCAGTGAAGTCTTTCAGACTATTCTAACTTAATTCATTTTGACACTATGCTACTTTAGGCTGTTTTTTTTCCCTCTGGGAGTATATCAGATTAATAGATATTAAACCACTCTTTGTTGTTACTCCTTTCATTTCCTACCAGCATCCAGGCTTCTTCACCTCCAGTGTTTTTCCTCCTGTTAATTTAAGAGGAATTCCTACCATATAGATTAAAAATAAAGATTTCAAATTGCCAATTAGTCTGATCAACATCCTTGACATTTAAATATATATGTAAAGTTATTTTGCTTCACCTGCATCTGAGATTTGTGTACTTGCTACAAAATTAATTTTGTGTGTCTGATGTCTAACCTGAAGAAGTCTGCTATTGATGCTTCAGCTGAGTGTGTAAATTAAGTGGAATGGACTATAGCCTAGCAGTTAACCTTGCTTTTTTATCTCTGACACACCTAAGTAAGTTAAATTTGGGAAAAAAAATCCCTTATTTCCATTCTATTTAAATTTCCAAAAAAGGATTTCTCAGAAAACCATGAGCAGGTGATAAAATTGCATTACCTATAAAGTTGTTCTTGTTGTTAGTATTGTCATTATTAAAGCTTCTCTAAACACAAGAATCCAGTCTTGTCATTGTTTAACTGTCTGCTGAAAAGCACTTTGAGAATATGCAGAGGAAGGTAAAAACTTGATTGATGACAGTATTAGGTCAGTAATCAAGATAGACGATCAGCTTCTGAGAAAGTGCCAAAAAAAAAAGCCTTTGATAAACAGGCAGAAAAAATAATGGGACAAAACACTGAATGTCCTGTCTATGGAAACATGAAAAATGGGACAGAGGAGGAAATGGATGCTTAAATTCCAGACCACTGGATGCTTAAAATCCTAGCAGCATTGCTAGAGAAATAAAGGATCAAATTAAATGAAGAAAATTTGGAGTTTTTATAATCCTGACTTTGCAGCCTTAATGAATGCCACAACTTCAGAAGAGGAGCAGCAGGAATCAGCAAAAGAGAAATGGAAAGTAAACTCCAGGGAGTATATCTTTTGTGAATCCTTTGAGATCCTTTTAACTATGGAATAATTTTGAGAATCTACGTTTTTCTTTCTGCGAATGCTACTGATGTTGAGCATTTGGGAGCTAAGAACTCTACTGGGTTTGCATGGCTAAGATTTGGTAGCAGGAAAGCTACAGGGGTGGCTTTTGTTAGAAGCACTCAGAAGCTTCGTCCATGCCTGGCAGAGCCAATCCTTGGCAATGCCAAAGACTCCAAGGACTGCTCCCCGCGGAAGAGGGACAGATGTTGCAGCAGTTTGAGGGGTGCTTTTGCCCATGGGATGGACTCACGTTGCATCAGGTCACACAGAGCTGTTGCTCATGAGATGGACTCACACTGGAGTAGTCCATGGAGAACTGTCTCCCATGGGAGGGACCCCAGAGTGCAGCACGGGAACAACTCCTCTCCCTGAGCAGCAGGAGAAATAACATGGGATGAACTGACCATGATCCCTGTTCCTTATCCCACTGTGCCTCTGGGGGAGGAGGTGGAGATGAAAAGGAGGGAGGTGCAGGGGGAAGGTGTTTTTAAGGCTTATTTTTCATCTCATTGTCCTGCTTTGATTTTTTTTATTAATAAATTCAGTCAATATCTAGCCTGTTTTGCCCATGACAGTATTTGGTGTGATATCTCCCCGTCCTTCACTCATGAACCCTTCCTTATATTTTCTCTCCCCTGTCCAGCTGTGGAGACGAATGATAGAATGACTTTGGTGGGTGCCTGGCATGCAGCCAGCATCAGTTCACTACAATAACTTTATTCAGCATTGTGGGGCTGCCATGTCATCATTCATTCCAAATGGTAGGCACCTGTTTTATTTATGGACTTGTACAACAGACCTTTTACATTCTAAAGATATTCCATTGTTTAAGAGTGCACAATTCATTGAAGATTTGCAGTCAATGTTTTTCCAAATAGCTATAAAGTATACGCATGATTTTCAGTCTTTTTTGGATGTGAATTATTTTACTGTATTTACATATAAAATACTCAAAATAGCAAAGGTGTATCCTCAACAATGGTATCTGAAAAATGTTCTTGAATGTCTGCCTCTTGATGCCAATTTTAAGAAAATGTGTACATTGATTAGTTCCTGTGATAATAGCATCTATAAATTGATTTAAACAGTGATGAGTGGCACACTGCCTTTTTCTTAAATTGGCTCCAATGGTTATGTGAACAGATCCTGTTGCTAGAAATCAAAGGCAGACATTATTTTTTAACTAAAACAAGCAAAGCCTAACTTTTCTGTGCAGCACTTGTAAATTCCCTACAAGCTTTCAGCAGGGCTAAAGTAAGGTGTATTGTTTTAAAAATTTATCAATCTGCATTTAAAAAAAAATATTTTCTAAACTTCTTTATCTTTGAAGAAGAATAATTAAATGATCCCTTTGGTGCTTTTTAATCCACAGTATCATATATGTTTTTATTTAAAAAAAGAGAATGATTAAATTTCCTTACTTTTAAAACAATAATATATAAATATAAATAATTTTAGAAAAATAAATATGCTATTTAATTATTTTAAAGAATATAGTTATTAATGTTA
>VZRF01004246.1:0-11073 GCA_013396875.1 Vireo altiloquus
CTTTATAAACTCCCTGCTCCCCACCCATGCATCACTTGAAATCCCACCTGGCCCAGTGGAGCTGCTGTGGCTCTGGTGGTGTTCCCAGCTGGGGTAAGCAAACTGGGAAAACAGCACTTGGGAGAGGATGATGCTGAGCATGGATCACGTTCCCAAACCCACTCTGCTTCAACTCTTGCACCCTGGATCATCCTGACAGGGAAAGGCCTGAGCTGGGAACGTGCCCAGGTTTGTCCTGGGGTGCAGTCCCCTCCTTTGTCCCTGTGTGGGTGTCCCAAGTGTGTCCTGGCTGAGTGGGCTGGCAGTGCAGGAGGGAGCAGGGAGGTGCAGGTCAGGGAAGTGCAGGTCAAGGTGTTCATCTGGAGCAGCAGCAGCAGAGCCACCGGCACAGAGGGGACAGACGAGAACAGGCTGTATCCTGCAGGGCTCACGTCAGGGACAGATATAGCTCTGGCTCCGGCAGGAGGACATTTGTCACTACGGTGAGAGGCCTAAACTATTTTTAGAGCTTTCCTCATGAGTCTGCAGCTTTGAAGGACAGACAGAGAAAGATGAGGCTGGCTCTGCTGGCCAGGCTCACCCGGCTGTGTGGGGCAGGAGCTGAGCAGTGTGTGCCAGCAGGGACAAGCCACCTCCCAGAGCTGAGGAGCACATGGACGTGGACAAGCCACCAAGGGCAGTGTCTGGTTCTGCCTGCTCAGCCTGCAAACCCTCAGCATCACCTGTGCTGTCCTCACCCTGGGCCAGCAGACCCAGCCAAGGGAGCGTTCCCGAGTTAAATCTGTTTGAGGTGGAATAGCTTTACCCAGGAATCACCTCCTAGTTCAGGCTCAGGGCACTGGGAGCCTTGGGGAGCTCCCTGTCCACCCAGGCTGGGTTACAGCCCCGGCATGGCCCCAGGGGACGTTCCAGTCCCAGAGCCACCTTGCTGCATGCAGGAGCCACAGGTGCCTGTCTGGTGTTTGTGAGCCCAGCCAGACCCTGCGTGAGCACACCGAGGCCACATCCTGCTGCTGGGACGGGGCTCTCACCGAAATCCTCTTATCTGATGGGCGGCAGAGCAGCTCACGGGGAAGGAAGCGTGGGGCTGCGAGCAGCCTGCCGTGCCAGCAGGTGCTTCCCCTGCACAGAACCTGCACAGAGCCTGCACAGACACCCTGCACAGACAGCCTGCACCTCGTGTGAACACCGAGCTAACCTTCCACCGCTTGCAGATTTGCATTCACTGAGCCGCGATCGGCGCAGGCTGAGGGTGAGGTGAGGTCAGGGAGTGCAGCACTGTCACAGCTGACACGGAGGCTCTTGGGCCCTCCACGCCTGCTCTGGAAGGGCTCTGAGGAGCTGACACCCTCTCCTGCTCTGCTGCTGGCTTTTTGTGGCCACAACTCACTGCTCTGGTAGTGAGAAAGAGCCCTTTGCGTGTATAAATGAAAAAAAACTGCTTTAATATTAAACGAGTTGTAACTTCTATCATCCAAGTGTTAAAATGCCAGTTGGCAAAGCAAGGAGGGCACAGAGCAGAGCAAGAGTAGAGCTGGGGGTGATGTCAGCTTCTCTCCCTGCAGGAATGAATTCCTGTCATGGTCTGTGAGCTCTTCAAGCGTTTCTTCACGGCTTTGCAAGTTTGTTCTGCTTTTAAAGCATTTTCAAGTGTCTCCTTAACCTCAGGAGATCTTTTATGCTATTTTTTCCTCCTCAGAGAATGATTCACAGCAGAAAGATCAGGGCCATCAGGTCCTTGCCTCTTCATCTACTGCTCTGTCAGGGACTGAACTCTGAGTCAGTGGCGAATTTCCCATTGATTGCAATAAAGTGTGAAATTCTGTCCTCATGGGTGGAGTGGGGCAGGGCAGAAAACCAGCACAACCTCTCTGAGGTGTGTATGGCACTGACAGAGGGAAGGGGGTGAATTCAGACAGGATATTGGGAAGGAATTGTTCCCTGGGAGGGTGGGCAGGCCCTGGCACAGGGTGCCCAGCGCAGCTGTGGCTGCCCCTGGATCCCTGGCAGTGCCCAAGGCCGGGTCGGATGGGGTTTGGAGCAGCCTGGGACAGTGGGAGGTGTCCCTTTAAAGGTCCCTTCCGACCCAAACCATTCCAGGTGAAAGCTCATATTGTACCTCAGCATTCAAGAATGTGAAACTCCTTTTACTGTTACGTCTTACCAATGATTTCTTGGACAGACGTCACTGTAGTCTGGGCTTAACTGAAAGTCAAGAAGTAATTCCATTAGCGATTTGCCAGTGGAGAATTTTACTGGCTTTGTTTATAGAAGACAGACCTGTATTTGTGGGCTTTTTCAAGGGGTTGTTTGCCATCTAGTGGGTTGTTGGGACTTTGCAGACAAGCCTCACGTTGGTTATTTTTTGTCTCACCCCCTCAGTCATGGGACAGGCAAAAGGGACTTGGACATCAAGAGCCTCCCCAGCAAAGGGAGGAGAAATCAAAGTGAGAATATGTGGGCAAGATTTTCCTTACTGATATAACATCAGCAGGACTGAACACACCCAGACAGCCCATGAGCCATTTGTAAATAAAAGCAATTGGTTATTCAAAATAATTAGTTAATAGGTGTCATTGATAAACTCTCTGTCCCCAGAGCACCGAGGGAAAATTGGCATTTAAACATATAGAAGGCATACATTGCCAGGTGTATAAATTTAGTCAGGGATATCCATCTCTCAGAATATTTTCAGTTCCTGTTAGTTAAGGGAATTACACCAGGGAGTAAAATCAATTTAGAAATATCATGTTAATAGGTCATTTGTGAGGATGTGGGAAGACATTTTGTTGAAGGATTGACAGAAACAGGGATTTCTGCCTTTATGAGCAAAGTTCCCCCACCGTGTACACTGTTATATATTAAAGTAAGGCTTTTCTCTAATATAAATCTCCTTTTAGTCAACATTATTGAGTAATTCTGTCACTCAGTTTCGGAACAGATCAGAGTCTGAACTAGGAGATTCTTAAAGATGTGTTAATTTCTTTAATTTCTGCAGAACTGACAATATAATTTTCTAGTATTCCCCTAAATTATTTTAAAAAAGGGGTTTGACAAGTACATGCAATAATAATGCTCAGCAATCTCTGCAAAGCCTTTTCCAAAGTTCAAGTGAAATAAATCCTCTATTAAAAATTACTGAGCAGTCTCTTTTACAGGGCCCTGCACCCAGCAGGAGGCAGCACTTTACTGCAAAACAACCCAAAACTAATCAACATTTGCGTGTGACCTCAGGTAAAACTCAATTTTGAGGTGAATTAAACTGGAAAAAAAATCAAAATGACACGCACGGTTTTGCTGCCTGTCTGCAGCAGCTGCGGCAGAGGCTGGACAGAAGTTAGGAGTGGCTCCTGCAGTTCTGATCCTCCCCGAAGCAGGAAGGGAGAGGGTGGGAAGCTCAGGGGTCTTTTGCAATTCCACATTGCAAATAGGACTGGTCTAATAAAGGATTATGTCAGGTTCAAAGTGTGTTAATTCTGATTTTGTGGCCCTTTTGTGCCTGCAGGTATAGCCATGAGGGCTGGAAGAAGACCTCCTGACCCTGTTGTGCAGCAGAACAAGACTCGTGGTGATTCCACACTCCACCCGTGCCAGACGTCTGCTCTGGTGTCAAATGGGAGCCCCAGAAGGGATCAGCATCATTCACTTGTTCCCTTAAAGCCCATTTGCATACATCATTATCAAGAGAAAAGTCACAATTTACTGTAATGATCATTTTTACTGCACAGGAGCTTAACAGAAAAGCTGAATGACTCAGCCAGCTGAAAGCATCAGAACCTCAGCCATGCATGGAGCAGTTCTGGCTCTCTCACACCAAAATAACCAATTTAGGATTTCAGACTGATGGATTTCACAGCCTGGGCTCCCCCAAATTATTGCCCTTTCCCTCCATGATTGGAGCAGAGCAAGGCTGTCCCTGAAGCTCTTTGCTCCTTTGGGATAACCCCAAACCCCAGGTGCTGGACACTCACCTGCCTCCCTTGGGCAGCCAGAGCAGCTCCTGCAGGCAGCTGGGACCACCTCCTGGACCCCAAAACATCTGGATATGAGCAGACATCCTGCTCCTGGGATTCCTCTCGGGGAGTCCCCACCATGGCTTTCACCACCCAGCTTCCAGCACGTCCAGGAGCTTCACGGATCAGAGCCAAGCACCTTGTTCTTTTAGGTGGACTTTTCCTGCTGAACGTTTTTGGCCTGTGAGCCAAAAGTCTCACCACCCTGCAGTCCTGAGCCGCAATCCCCTCCTTCCATCAGCAAATCCTGCTCATCCTCTCCATGCCCATTTTCTCACTCTGCCACCTGCACATTACTGCCTAAACCCCTGCAGCTGAATCTGTCAGCACAGGAGCCCAGGCACTGCCCTGTCTGTGCCCACCTCTCCAGGGGTTCAGAGAACTTTGTCTGCTCCATGGTTAATGGGAATATTCCAGACAGACCTGGCAAAGTCCCTCTGACCACTCTGCAGGGCTGTTTTTGCCAAGGCAGGTTTTGGGATGCAGCCAGAGTGCTGTGTAACCTCACACATCAGCCCAGATAGAGGAGAGATGTCTCCATCACAGGCCTGTCAGGTGTTAGTGGACACTGTGCTTCCATCCTTTTCCTGGTGCTGACGTTGTCCTGATCCCTGCTGGCTGGGCAGTGGGACACACAGGGATTCAGGGAACCAGCAGCCATCCCTGGAAGGGTCCAAGGCCAGGCTGGATGGGGCTTGGGGCACCCTGAGAGAGTGGAAGGTGTCCCTGCCCATGGTAGGGGCTGGAATGAGATGAGTTTTAAGGTCCCCTCCAACCCAAACCATTCCAGGATTCTGTGATTCTCTGAGCTGAGGCACAGTCATGGACAGCTGGAAAAACAGACTCTGCTGCTGCCTAAACACCACCTGCACTGGAGCAAAGGATCCTCACACTTGAGTCCTTCAAAGCAAAAACAACACCCCTGGCCACGAATGTTTTCCCTTGGGCTGGAGGCCCCGGAGCAGGGCTGGGCTGGGCGCTGTGGGCTCTGTGCTGTGACACTTGGCCTTCTCCTGTTGTTTACCCCCAGAGAAAGCCTCCTTCCACCAGAGGCAGCCTTTGGCCACAGCCTTCCCTGGTGACGCAAAGTTCTCCTTTACAAAAAATCCCTGCAAACAAAGGACCCTCTTACACACACGACTTTTCCATGAAGAGCTGCCAGTGAAAAAAAGGGGTTCTGCTCCTAACCTGGAGGCATTGGCGTTCCCTCTGTGATCCTGGCTTTTCAGTGACCTTTACCCACGCTCTGCATGGTGAAACCACATCCGAGGCAGTGGTGGAGCAGTGCCCAGGGCTGGCTGTGGTGCCACCTGCTCTGGCACTGCCTGGTTGGGAAGGACCCCTGGGATCCTCGTGTTCCCCTCCATCCCCTCTAAGACACACAGCCACCACACGTCCACGTTGATTTTCCTACTGAGGAGGAGCTGGAAGGGAAGGGCAGGGCAGAGATCAGGAGGCAAAGCTTGGCTCTTAAACAATAGCTATTGTGTAAACGTATTTTTATTTCTGTCCTAAAAAAACCAAGTGATTTCAGTGTGTCCTAAAAGTTGTAGTTACCTAAATGCCAGGATTATCATGGAATCATAAAAAGGTTTGGGTTGGAAGGGACCCAAAGACCATCTTGTTCCATGGGCAGGGCCACCTTCCACTGCACCAGGTTTGTCCCATCTGGGCTGGCCTCAAACACTTCCAGGGGAGTCGATATCCACAGAAGATGGACACATTTATATTCCAATTATATTAACATTATTAATTATATTAACCTTTGTATTACAATGTCCACATTTGTAGAAGCAAATAAATCTAAACCTTGTGATGTCCTGAGACTGTGTGAGATCTGTCAGGGTTGCCTGGGGCTGGGGGGATCCCCTGGAGGGGCCAGGACTGGGATTGCTGGGGTGGGACAGAGACCCTGGGCTGGGCATTGGGGGTCCCAGGTGGGGGTCCCAGGTGGGGGTCCCAGGTGGAGCCAGCCAGAGACATCCATGTCCCAGCAAAACCCAGCACAAACTGTTTTGAGAGCTCCAGGTCATTTCAGTGAAGCAGTCAAATGAATCAAGCCTGATTTTGCTTCTTTCTTCGCCTAATTAGGCAACGGGGAGATTTATGGAATAATTGAGCCAACTCAATGTAGCTGTAATTTGACATCTAATTAATCAATGTCCCACTCCTTCACAGGTGCAATATAAACCCTTCCTAACTGCTGCAGGCATGTGTCTATTGCTGCTGTGGAAAAAAACCCCGATCAAACCCCATTTCTGGTTTCCTGCTGCCACTGGAGCACGAAAAGCTGCAGGAATTCTGTCGTTGCCCCCAAACCCCAGAAGCAGTGTTGCTGGGTGGTCACATCCTGCAGCTCCCAGGGGACAGCCTCAGTGCAGGCTGCTGGAGGCACAGCTCATTCCTGATGCTGCTAAAAGCTCGGGAAGCAGCTTTTCTCCCCAAAATACTCCTGGCTGCCAACCAGGTGCTGGAGGTGTGTCTGTGGAGAGGGAAGGGATTGTGTTCTGCAGCCGGCCAAGCACGGCTTGGTGATGCCTCAAATGGCTCCCTAGAAACAGAGCCCAGACAGGAATAAAGGAATAAAGGAGGGATTGATTGGAAAGGCCTTCAGAGGTCACACTCTGGGCTCCAGAGGCTCCTGCCTCAGTGCATCCCAACATGGACAATGACAGCTCCCGAGTTCTTCCCACTTTGATATCAGCATCAATTCCCCAAGCAGAAGGCAGGCAAGGATGGAATTTGCCCAAGCTTGCCCCCCTGTCCCCAAGATGAAGGTTTGCAGTTGTTGGGCCCAGGAGGGTCTGGGTGTCCTTGGAGAGCGAGCTGGAGAGGCTTTGTTATGTCAGTGTGAGCATGAGAGAACAGCACTGAACGAGCTCCAGGGAGCTGCAGAGTCACACTGGGCACTGCAGGGCTGGGAAATATAAAAGTTCAAACCTGAGGCATCCCAGGGAGTGCAGGAAGCTGTAAAGGTGCCACCAGGACACGCAGGGATCCAAGGAAAATTCTGGCCCTATTAGAGTTAATAGGAGTTTTGCATTTGACCTCAACAAGGTCAAGGATTTTACCCAAGGAGTATTAGTCATCAGCTTCGGGATGAATTAGAGGACTTGTCAACAAGAAGCAGGCAAGGTTAGTCCCGTGGGTAGCTGAGCTGGGGATTGGAATGGCTGGAAAAATAATGTCCAGCTCATTCCATGTCTCTGCGCTGCATGCGAGGCCTGTGTGCAATACCTCAGCATTTCTCGCCTGCTCTGTTCCATTCCCGTCAGACCTTTGTTCGGGGGGGGCAGGGGGAATTGGAGGGTAAAATTTCCTTGGAAAGCTTCCTGGAGCTGGGCTCAGCTCTCCCAGCCCAGCCCTGTGGTTCCTGTTCCTAGGGAATCCTGTCCAGCAGAGCCCATGGGAGCGTGGGGGGCTCGGGGGGTGCAGCACTGCCCGTGGCCCTGGAAATTCCTGCTGGGACTGGAGAGTGTGACCCCCTTGGGGCTTAGTCAGCACAGCAAACATGGCAAAAAAATTGGAATTTGCATTTTCAAGTTTAGCACCGGGGAGGGAACAAGGATTTAAGCAGGAGGTTTGTGGGAGAGGGCTCCTGTTTGTCCGTGACTCCAGAAGGTGTGATCCCAACATCCCATCCAGGAATGAATGTGCCTGTCTGGGCAGAAACTACTGACCAGCACAGCCTGGGTGTGATCAGAAGGAGCTGTTTGCAGCCACCTCACAAGAAGGAACACAGGCATTTTTCAGGGAATAATAGAACTAAATAGAATATTTGAAACCCAGATGATTTGCTTGTGAGCAACGAAGAATTAGCCGAAGTGGTTAAATTTGTTACAGCAATCAGTGATTACCAATCACGAGGAAAACATGGATTGTCGTCCTTGCACAAACACTGTCATGGAAGTGGGAGCCAGGATTTTGAAGGGTTTGTTTCCTAGAGAAGTGATGCTGATCTGTGAACCTCGAAGGGTTTGGAAATTGGTCACATTTGGGAATGCTCAGGTCTGGATTTTGGTTTGGTTTCCCAGCGCTGGGCTCAGGTTAAATCCTAAAGCTGGGTCTGTGCCCCCAGTGTGTGGAAGGGCCTGGGGGTGCTGCTTTGGGCTGGGAGCTCTCCTGTGTGGCAGAGTCCTGGGGGCTCTGAGAGGGGGTTTGCATCCAGCCCTTTCCCAGGATGTGCCCAAGGACCCTCAGGGAGCTCTCAGCAAAGGACCCGAGGCGGTTCCTGCAAGGATGAGGGAACCAACAGGGCAAATACTGCACAACCAGAGCTACCAACATGTTCCTGGTGGATGTTTGAACCCAAAATGTTTTGGATTTTTAAATCCAAAGTGTCTCGATACGTGTTGTTTGAAAAAGAACCAATAAAAGCTATTTATGTATTTGCTTGAGAAGTCCCCTGCCCTCACTCTACACTGGATTGATGATCTCTGTTTCTCCTTTTAGGAGGGTGACTGGAGAAGCTGCCAGCTGAATTTCTCTTTTATTTTCCTCCAAGTTTTAATTGGAGTCAGGAGAAGTGTGGCTGAGCTCCCTATTTTAGGGAATTGTTTCCTGGCACAGCACCCAGGGTGTCTCTGACTGCAGAGCAAAGAATTCCACGTTGCTCCCATCACCCCGAGGTGGAAGGGGAGGAGGTGAGCACCTAGTGACAGCCCAGTGCTGGTGACACCCCTGGGGACACAGGGCTGTGTTTGTCCCACTCACCAGGTGCCTCACATTGGTGACACTGGTGTGACATCACTGAGAGGTGGCAGACTGGGGCTTGGCTTCGAGGGGAGGAAACACAGAGTGTTTTGTCTGTAAAAGTTGGTTTTGGTGACCAAACTGAACTCAGCCCGGGGTGAATTACAGGATGGAATTTGGGCACTCAAGGCCATGAATCCCCAGGGTCCCACCTATAAATTTGATTCATTCCCCACAGACTCTGTGGTTTGTCCTGTGAGCAAGATTTGTTGGTCCAGGTATTGCAAATTAAATGGATGAAATCTCCTTTCCTGATCTCCCAGATCTCCTGTGGAAATTCCCATCATGTGTCTGTCCCCAGCCCTGCCCTGTTCCCTGGGGGGCTTCCATAGTTCTGTGACTAAATTTAGCTTTTACAAGTTCCTTCTCATCACTTTGCCACATTCCATGATCTGACATTTGTCTCCACGTTTTAACTGATAAAAGGATTTTCAGGAAGTGGAACATTTCACATCTTTCCCAAGAGCACTGGGATGTCTGGAGCCAGTTTGGAGCTTTTCATTCTCACTCCCCACCCTGCACTCCCTGTGCTGAGCCCACACATGGCCTCAGCATCTTCCTGCTCCTTCCCTGGAGCACCACTGTCCCCTGGGGCCACCAGAGTGGGGAATGATTAAAAATTCTGGGAAAAAAAAACAGGCAGGGGAACACAGAGATCCCCAAGAGGGGTTTGTCCCCAGGGGGACACAGAGAAAGCAAACAGCCTTTAAAGTTCAGCCTGATCTCCCTTTCCCTGTCCGGGGCAATTCCTTGCACTGGCACAGCTCCGAGGTCCAGGAGGTTTGAAGGTGTTTGGAGGGACCAGGCTGAGAATCCAGAAGGTTTGAGGGTGTTTGGAGGGACCAGGCTGAGAACCCCAAAGGTTTGAGGGTGTTTGGAGGGATCAGGTTGAGAACCCAGAAGTTTTCAGGGTGTTTGGAGGGATCAGGCTGTGAGCCCCAAAGGTTTGAGGGTGTTTGGAGGGATCAGGCTGTGAACCCCTCTGTGGAGCTGCCATCTCCTGGGAGGCCTGGGCAGCCCTGGGCTCTGAGCTGCCAGCAGAGCTCAGCCACTCCCATGCTGCCAGAAACTCATTTTTCCTCATTCTAATTTGGGTAAATGCTCATTCCCAGACATTGGCATCTTACCTGGCAGGATAACAACTCCCAGAGCTCTGGTACCCTGAGACACAAACACCAGGAACACTCAGTGCTGCTGAGGGATCTGACTCCAGGGACAAACATTTGCATTTCTGGGATGGAATTCCCAGCTCTGCACCACAAACCTGAGCAGCAACCTCCCCAAGGGAGCGGCAGCCAAACCACCCTGGCAGATCCCTCACATGCCACTCCCTGCACACCTTTTCCAGCCTCAGGCCCATCCTCCTCCTCCTCACACCCTCCACAGCCAGCCTGGGGTAAGGCCAGGAGCATTCCTGCTCCAAACCTGCATCCACTCAGTGGAAGGCACACGAAAAAGCATTTTTTCCCTCATTTTTCCACATTCCCGGCAACAATTTTTTGCCAAAGATACATTTTGCTAGGTTGGAAAATTTTAAATTTTATTTCTACTCAGCCATGGGTGATCTCTGAGCTCATTTCTTCTCTTGCAGAGTTCTCATTATTTTTTTCCCCCCTCTTTTCCTTTCAGTCTCTTCTACAGCATTTCCTCCACTTTGGAATCATCTGAAAGTAACAATTTTCCAGATTTGCAAAAAATTTTGAAAAGTTACAGAATGGGGAAGAGAATTAAAAACCAAAAGGAAAATTTAAAAATTATGTTCAGTTACAAAGTAGAGCAAAAGCAGGAAAAAGAGGGAAAATCAAATCAGTTCAATATTTAAAAATAATTTTCCAGCTGTACAAAATCTTTCAAATTACCCCATTTAAACCTGAAAGCAGCAGCATGGACACAAATAAACAATGAAAGGACAAAGTCCACTGAGATTAAATACGGAAAATTAACTTTTTACATCAAAGTGTGTGAGGAAAGCAGAAAGTCCTCACTCCTGGAGTTCTCTTGGCAGTGTCACAGACCTGGCACACCTCAGGCTGAGGGGTTGGGTTTCTAACCACATTCCTTGGCTTTCAGGACAGCAGGCTGAAGGAATTCCTGGATTTGCCCTGGGAATGTGGCAGCACCAGGCAGTGTCCCCATGCCAGGGCACACTCCTGTGGTGGCACCAGGTCCTCGAGGTGTCATTGCCCTGCTGGCCACAGGTGGGTGATGGTCACAGGTGGGTGATGGTCACAGGTGGGTGATGGTCACAGGTAGGTCACAGGTGATGGTCACAGGTAGGTGGTGGTCACAGGTGATGGTCACAGGTAGG
>VZRF01004246.1:11377-93943 GCA_013396875.1 Vireo altiloquus
GGTCACAGGTAGGTGATGGTCACAGGTAGGTGGTCACAGGTAGGTGGTCACAGGTAGGCCATGGTGGTCACAGGTAGGTGGTGGCCTCGCGGCTCTGGCGCTCACGGGCCTGTGCCACAGCCACGTTGAGGCACTGCAGCCACTCCTCGGCATTCTTCTCGTCCTTGGCCTTGAACACGTAGGTCCTGCTCTCCGTGAAGATCTCGAAGGCTCGGGGCAGGCTCCTGTCCCGACGCTTCTTGGCCACCACCTTGACGCTCTGCACCTTGCTCAGCTCGATGGGGCACTCGTCGGGGTCGTCCTTCTGGAACACAGGGGACACAGCAGAGTTCACCTGGGGCAGGAGTCACCCACCAGCCCCCAAAACAGCTGAGGGCTCCTGGCAGTGTCCCAGGCCAGCCTGGACGGGGCTTGGAGCACCCTGGGACCGCAGAAGGTGATGGAATGAGATTGGCTTCAAGCCCCCGGACAGTTGGGGACGCAGCAGTGACAGCTCCTGCGCCCCTTTGGCTGTGGCTGTCACCTCCCTTGCTGTCCCCTGCCGTGCACTTTGGGAGTGGCAGAAATCCACGGCAAAGCTGGGGGTGAAAGCCTCGGGGAGGGGGTTGGGGAGCAGGGGAAGGGAGCAGCTGCTGGGCTGGCACTCACGGATTTGCCCTTGCGGAACAGCAGCTGGTTGCCAGCCAGGGTGAAGTAGCGTGTTTTCCACCTCTTGATGAACTTCCAGCGCACCTGCTTCTCCTTCAGCTTGCCCTCCATCAGGGGCTGCCCCTCCTGGTTCACGACTGGGGAGGGAACACACGGCCGGGGTTAATCCTGCCCTGCCTCTGCCCCAGCCTGTGCCGTGCTCCAGGAGGGTTGTTCTGCCTTCCTCACCTTCCCGTCCTCCAGTACTCAGCTCTCACCTCACAGACAGCTCAGTCCTCAGCCGTGTCCTGCTGGGGAGGCTGAGCAGATGGAGCTGACAGCTCCTTCTTCCATCTTTTTTCCTATTCCTTCAGCCATCCCAAACTTCTCCCCACCCCTACACCTCCCAGTTATTCTTCAGCCCTGCCATAACCATTTCTGGCCTTGGACACTTCCAGGGATCCAGGGGCAGCCACAGCTCTCTGGGCACCCCTCCCAGGGAACAGTTCTTCCCAAAATCCCATCCATCCCTGCCCTCTGGCAGTTTAAGCCCTGATACCTCCTAGGGGTCTCTCTTTCCTTTCTCTTCTATCTTTACACCGACGAAGGAGCAGAGGGACTGGAGGGCAGCACAAGGCACAGGCGGGCTGAGAACAGATGTTTTTGGATGGGATGTTTGCCTTGGAGCCCATCCCAGCATCTGTCAGAGGGGCAGTCATCCCTGGCTGGCCTCTCCCATCCCTCGGCCTCCACGTTCATCCTCCCCTGCTTTCCCTTTGCTGCCGTCGGCGGCTCCCGCAGGCCTGTGAGGATGGAGGGTGCCCAAGTGCCACCCAAGGGAGTGCCAAAGGCTTTATGGCTATTTGGGCACCACCTCCTGTGGGGAAGAGGGCAAACCCACAGCAGTATGAGGCACAGGCTGTAGATGAAGGACGTGTCCTTCCCCCGGCGTTGTTTTCCTTGGCAGCGGGGCCGGCGGGAGCGCAGAGTGGACTCGTGCAATTTCCTCAGGAAAGACCATAAATATTTCTGTCCCTGCAGATAGGGAGCGTTTGGAGGGAGATGGATGAATGAAAAGGGGGTTGGCAAAGCCCCAGCGCCGGGGGGGAAGCGCAGCTGTGATTTCCACGGCAGGAGCAGGCCCTGCTCTGCTCCACGCAGCCACCTCAGCCCCGACTCCACAACTTCTCCACAACTTCTCTGTGCATTTTCCTGCCAGCACCGATGCCTTGGGTCACAGCACCCAACCTGGCAGAGCCTTGCTTTCTCCCTGTACAAATGTTGTCTCTGCAAAAGGGGACAAATTCACCAGGAAGCTGCTTTGGGGCTGTATCCTCTCCCCACACCCTCCTTAATGGGACAGAGCCACATTTTAGTGTCTTCCTTCCTAAAAACTTTGCAGTTTTGTTAAATATTATTCTCTGCCTGGCTCCTGGTCCCATAGGAACATCCTCAATCCCACTTCAGAGCAGTCAGAAGGTGCTTTAACCAAACTAAGAGGGGTAAGGCACAAAAGGGACCAGATGATACCGAGATAGTTTGTGGTCAGGAGCACAACATGAGACAGGAAGTGAATGTGCAATTTTGGCCTAAAGTGAATTTTTATGGCCAAAATCTTTCAAAACCAGGATTTGCTAAGAAATGTTGATCTCTCTTTAAGGAGCCAGTGGCTTTGGGCAATCCTGCTGGAGGACTTCTCCTGGGTATCCACAAAGAAGCCCACGGGGAGTCCTGATGGCAGCTTCCAAAGCGGCCGTAATGAATCCGATGCCAGCGTGTCTGAGGGGCTGATTAGGAGAGAGAGATTCATGCAAGATAAGAATGAAGCTCTTTTCCAATATTTTTCTAAGTCCTTCTGCTTATTTTCCTTGCGGTTGACTTCACAGGATCCCAGAATAACTCAGCTGGAAGAGAGCTCGAGGGGTCTCTGCTCCAAGCTCCTGCTCCAAGCAAGGTCACCCACGGGGTCAGACTGGGTTGCTCATGGATTTATCCATGTGGGACTTGAAAAATCTCCACACCATCTCTGGCCAGGCTGTTCCAGTGCTTGATATCCTCATGGTGGGAAAGCTTTCCCTGGCAGGGAATGGGAACCTCTCCTGCTCCAGGCTGTGCCTCACCCACAGGGCCTGGCTCTGTCTCCTGGCTCATCTCCTTAATCATCCAAAGTTATTTGCTGCAATATCGAATCCTGGAATGGTTTGGGTTGGAGGGACCTTCAAGCTCATCCCATCCCACCCCTGCCCTGGCAGGGACAGCTCCCACTGTCCCAGGCTGCTCCCAGTCCCAATGTCCAGCCTGGCCTTGGGCACTGCCAGGGATCCAGGGGCAGCCACAGCTGCTCTGGGAATTCCATCCCAGCCCCTCCCCACCCTCCCAGGGAACAATTCCTGTCCAATATCCTGCCTAAATCTTTCCTCTTGCAGTTTGACAAGGTCATGAAATATCCAAAGGTCTTGAAGTATCAATTTTTTCTTAAATCATTTCAATACAGACACACTCACTCCAGTTTAACCCTGAGCAGTTCCCGTTGATGTGTCTGTTGGAATTGTCTATTTTCCAACTTGCTTTCTTTGCAGATCTACAACACATCCAGCTCTAAGTCGTTTGGGTACTGAATAAGAAGTTAAAACCCCTCCAAACTGTTCCAAGATGAACTCGAGACAGATAAAACCCAAAGCTTTAAATCTTGCGTTTGATGAAACCTAAAATCCTCCACAAGAATTCATGAATGATCTCAGTGATAATAAACCCCTATGAACTTGAAAGAACGGAATGTGTGGCAGATAAATGAATTAACCTCAGGGAATATGGATTCACTCTCTTCCATTAATCACCACATTGGGTTTTGCTGAAAACCAGGAAAAAACACATCGCTGGATGCCACTTTTTATGGTTTTCCAGCAAGCATTAGAGCTGGGCTCCTTCATTTCTCTGGATAATTGGCACTGCTGGAGGGAGATAAACACATTCCCAAGTTATTGTGGTGTAGGCTTTTCCAGGGAATTGCAGTTTTCCAGAGGAATTCACCAAGCACCCTCAGTTTTTCCCAAATCCTGAATCCTTGCCCCTGGCTCCTGTGCAGCTCCCAGGGATCCCTGCTGTGCCTTTGGAGCTTCCAGAGGGGGAATGCACTGCAATTCCTGCCTGGCTGCTGTCCCTGCTGTGCCTTTGGAGCTTCCAGAGGGGGAATGCACTGCAATTCCTGCCTGGCTCCTGCCCCTGCTGTGCCTTTGGAGCTTCCAGAGGGGGAATGCACTGCCATTCCCTTGCTGGCTCTCCAGCAGTTCTGTGGAATGTTTTGTGCAAGAGCTGCTGAAGCCAAGCTGTCTGTGCAGGGGGTTGTGTAGGAATGAGCTCGTCCCAGCAGGAGGAATCCTCGCCTTTCCCAGCGTTTCCCAACATTCCTGATGCTGGAATGGCCACGATTGGAAGCCACGAAGGAGTGAGCTGGCGTTGCTCCTTCTGAGACCAGGGCATGTAGGTCGTGTAAGCAGGATTTGTGGGAATGCTTCTCCTCAGTGGCAGGAAAAGCCAATTTGGGATGATTTAACAGCGCTTCTGGAATAGTGTGGTTGTACAAGACATGCTTTGGAGGCAGAAGAATGCCTGGGAAAGAGCCAAACTTTCTCTAATTGTCACTGTGGTGCATCAACCACTTTGCTTCAGCTGAACTGGTTCTTTCCACACAGGGTTGGCTCCCAGCTCCAAAAACCCTCCCAGCTACAGGAATCATTGGTCACACAATCATGGAATGGTCTGCACTGAGAGGGACCTTAAATAACTCATCCCACCCCCTGCCATGGGCAGGGACAGCTCCCACTGTCCCAATGTCCAGCCTGGCCTTGGGCACTGCCAGGGATCCAGGGGCAGCCACAGCTCCTCTGGGAATTCCATGCCAAGGCCAGGTCAGGGCCTTAAGGCAGCATTTGCCCAAGTCTGGAGAATAAATGGCAAATTGCAACACGGCATCCAAAACATGCAGCAAAACCCCACATCAACCAAACCCAGCAGACAATAATAGGAAAAGAATTTGCCTCTGAATTCCTTTTTCAACAGGAATTCAGTTGCTAAACAGCATTGCTGAGAGGAAGAAATTGCTT
Organism: Vireo altiloquus; assembly: GCA_013396875.1. Classification (NCBI taxonomy): domain Eukaryota; kingdom Metazoa; phylum Chordata; class Aves; order Passeriformes; family Vireonidae; genus Vireo; species Vireo altiloquus. The sequence continues at coordinate 16,108 of VZRF01004246.1, forward strand.
TCTTGTCTTTCAAAAGTATTTCAGATCTCAAAGGGTCTTTCCCACTCCGGAATGAAAATAAAAGATGTTTCACAGGCCTTACATTCCTTACCAATCCAAGGAGACCCCCAAATCCTTCCTTGTGTCAGAGCTCACAAACCCAGAGAGACCTGCAGGGTCTCCCACTCTGCCACGACCCTCCCCAGCTGCCACAGCTCTGCATCACCAGTACCAAGGTGGAGTTGGCATTCCCTGCACATTTTTATTCCACTGAGCTCCCTCTTCCACGTGCCTTCCCTCAGCTTCCATGTGACCTATTCGTGGGCTCCGTTTGCTTGGTTTTCTCAAGGCCTTTGGAGCTGAGGAGCAAATCTTGACACTCACGATGAGCCTCACAAGAATCCTTTTAAACTGAGACAAAGAGAGCAATTGCTCATGAAAAGGGCAGTCCCAGCCAGGAGAGCAAGAGGGAGGCAAGGCTGGACTGCTTCAATGCCTCTGGAAATTCAGACCGAAGTTATTTCATCGAGCTTTGACATTTCAGGCAAGAGCCTTGTTTTCCTCACAGCTCGACAGCACTGATGCCGTGGAGAAAGCATGCTGAGGCCACTGTGGAGGGGAAGTTTTAACTCAGAGCAAGGTTTCCATCCTGGTCCTGGAGCCCCATGGGAGCTGGGGAAGGAGGAGATGCTCAAACACCCAGGGAATGAGCTGGGGCAGCCTGGCCTGCAGCAGCAGCTGGGCCACTCCTGCAAGGCTTCAGGGTAGATGCAGTCTGAAGAGACACTAACTGTTAAAATAAACAGCTGAAACAGCCAATTATTCAAAAACTTGGCCAAAATAGTCAAAATTCTTGGCCAGGATTGGTCAGACTTTTCCAGAGTGGCAAAAAGCATCTAAGAACAAGACATTCCTCTGCCTGTCAGGGCACTGAGCTGAAACACATGGGTGAAAGCTTCAAAAGCAGGGCACCAGCATATTTTACCTGGGAAAAAGGTTATTTTTTTCCTATTTTCCACTCACGCTGTTTTCTAATACAGCTGAAGCATTATGCCTTGATAACACTCACTCACCATGTCCCTAAGGAGATGTGCACTGTGGATTAAATTATATTAAAGCAAATAATTCTGAGAGTGAAGAAGGCAGGATCCAGGTGTTGTTTCTATGCCAACATCCCCTGACCTGTGGCACCTGGGTGGGCTCCAGAGAAGCTGGATGTGGTCCAGGAGGTGCAGCTCCTCATCTGGACACTGCAGGAGGCGTGCAGAGCCCTCCCACTCGCCAAGGGTCAGTGATGGTGCAGATTTTGGGGTTGTGTCCCTCTAAGCACACACCAAGTCATGTTTGGGCCTGACTCTCTCACCCAAGTTGAGTTTAATGGAGAATTCCAATGAAAACAGACTCTGGAAAGTTTGGTTTCCCCTTTCCCCAGATACCCAGCATGACCTGTGAGCTTCACTGCACCCATTCCAGCCCAGCAGGGGCACAGCAGGACCCCCCTGTACCTGTTGCCTTCTCGGGGTTGTTGCACATGAAGCACTGCCAGGCTCCTGCCTCCTCGCTGTAGCCGAATAAATCAAAGAACCTCACTTCCTCCAGGTGCATCTGAACGTTCTCCAGGTCCTGGGGCAGGAGGAGAGAAACCAAACCCATGAGGTGAAGCATTGCTCAGCCAGCTGCTCGGAGCCCCAAATGCAGAGGGACACAGAGGGTCCTGCAGAGGGACCATGGGCCCAGGTCAAGTGCTGAGCTGTCTCTCCACCAGCACCAGCAGCTGAAAAATCTGGTGGTGGTTGCCACGAGGCAACTCTGGCCTGAAAGAGAGCAAATCCCCCTGAAACATCAGTGCAGAAATCTGCCTGTTCCACTCTGCACTGGAGCACGCTCGAAATAACCTGCAAGGAGCCACTTATTTCAGGAGGGGAAGCCTGGGAGAAAGCCTAACTGGAGAGGAGAGATTTATCTCACCCCCTCTCTCCATCATGTTGAAAACCTCAGCGAGTCCATTGTGCCAACATGGCACTTCCTTCTGCCACAGGAACCGAGGAGCCACAGGGAGAGGGGAGAACAGAGCCACCCACGCCTTGAAAATGTTCATTCTGCTCCCGCCAGGCTGAGCAGCAAAGGAGCTCTGAGGGCACCATGTGGGTGCTGCCACGGCCTGGGCACCACGGAGGAGCCAGCACAGCCCAGCCTGGCTCCCTCTGAGTGGGCACTTGGGTAAGGAGCTGTGGAAAACCCATCAGAAATCTGGGAGGATGCACATCTGGAAGTGCTGTGCTCCTGGCACAGCTGGAGCTGCGTTGAATCAATGTTTTCTGTGGCATGAAGAGGCTGCCTGATGAAACACAGCTCTGGGGGAGCCAGAACCTCACTGCAGCTCCTGCCTGGCTCAGGGGTCACCACGGGGCTGAGGGTATTGCTCACAACTCAGTCTGGAGCAAAGCACTGATGCCCTACATTGTTCTGCAGGTCTGAAAAATGCTTTGGAATCCCTCTTGGGAAAGTTTATCACCTTCTGCTAACCTGGCTTTGGGCACTGCCAGGGATCCAGGGGCAGCCACAGCTGCTCTGGGCACCCTGTGCCAGGGAAGAATTCCTTCCCAGTCTCCCATCCCATTGCCAATTCCCATTCATTTATCATCATTTAAATGATAAAGCATTTCAGACTCTGCTAGAACACAGTGCATAAAACCTAGTGTCAAATATAACAGACAGTGTTGATGTTGCATTTGCATCGACACATTTCAAACCATTTAAAATTAAAAGTGCTGTGCTTAATGAAGCATCCACACTCTCAGGGTTTTGCTTCCTGGAGTAACCTTAACAAATACAATAATTTTGTCCAATAATTTACAATCTTTGAGGTCCTCTTAGTGATGGGAAGAATTTCTGAGACGACAAATCCCATTATGACAAAAGCTGAGGAAAGTAAGGACTAGGTCATGCAGGAAATGTTCCAGGCAGATTTTTTTGAAATGCAAAAGCTAAAGAAAACCTTCTTTAAGGCAGTCCTAGAAATGACTAACCCTAGGAATGGAAATAGTGCTAGAAACAAACTCAGGTTCTTAGTAGTAAACAAAACCAGGACAAACTCTGGTTCTGTATTAACAAACAAAACCAAAACAGAAAGTAAATCCAGCAGCAAAGGGCAGTGTCCAAGACTGGACCCTGCAGCCCCTGAGCAGCTCAGAGGTGTTCCAGCTGTTCCAGCTGTTCCAGCTGTCCCACTGGCCTCCCAGTGCTGTTGGGCAATCACAGCTCCTGGAGCTCCCCAGCCCCAGTCACTGCTGGATTCCCCAGCTCAGCAGAGATCAGGATCTCCCTTCCCAGCTCTGCTGTTTTGGGAACTCCGAGATAGTGTCAGGGAGTGATGAAAGCTCCCAAAATAGGCCAGACTCCTGTGTCTGAGCACTCCCAGGCTTATGCAAGCCCTGCAGAGCAATCCCATCTGAGGGTGCTGGGCTGTGTGTGCCTGCTGCCCCACATCCACCTGCCCATGCAGGAATCCCCTGCCCTAAGCGCCTTATTATTCCCCCCAAACTCCTTCACACTGCACCAGCTCTGACTTTGGATGAGGGGAGCTTGGCAGGGGCTCAAGTTAAGCCCGTGCTGAGCAGCAAAGCTGCTCTAATGCCTCTGGATGAGCCAGGCCTGGATTTTGGCAGCAGCTCCAATCCTTAGCATGGCTCCTCTGTGTGTGAGTAAAACTGGCCCCAAAGCTGCTCTCACACATGGGGGTCCTCCACTCCTCTGAGCCCCAGTAAGAGCTCCCCCTTCATCACCACATGATCCTGGGAGTTCAGGAGGTGTTCCTAACAAAACTCTGGTTTTAAATCAGCCATAACCTTGGTAATTTAATCTTATTCCGCCAGACGTTTTCATGCCCACAATATTCCGAGAAAGAATGTTTTAAAATCACGTCTGACAACTCATTTCATCCAACTGAGCTGGATGGAGATGCTCAGGAATAAATAGATATTTGTTTCCCAATCCCACACTGGCCTTTTCCAAGGAAGCTGATTAATAGCTTGGAAACAGCACTCACTGAAATCCCAGGGACAGTAAAGAGCTTTGAGCTGTAATCCCTTCAGCTGGTAACTAATGGCACATGTGCAGACAGACAATTCCACAAAATCCAGGGCTGTGTTTCACTAGGTGAACTTCCAAGGGCTGCCCAACACCCCACAGCAGCAGTTAAGCTGAGTCTAGAGCCTGAGACTGCGAGCAGGAGAAAACCCCTGCTTTCCGTGGGTCAGCTCAGGTGCAGGGCTGGAGGACAAGCCTGGGGACCTTTCACAGCACAGCACAAAGCAGCCCCGAGGGCCCTCTGCAGAGCAAAGCCTCCCTGCAGTGACTGCAAAATGCAGGGCAAAGTCCTTCTGCCCTTTTCATTGGGGAGGAGAATCAGCCCTTACCTTTTGGTGTGGGAACGTGGACTGGATCATGGCAGTCTCGAAGCTGTGTGTGCCCTTGAGCTGAGTCTTCTCCCACAGGGCCTTGAGGACTTGCACAGAATCGCTTTGTATGGACAAAGGCTCTGCAAGCAGGCTCTGAAGGGAATGTTGACAATGATTTCAGGCATTTTTTCACCTGGCCATTACCAAAGAGCACCTTGTCCCCGTGGTGGGACAGCCATGAGAACCTTAGTCCAGCTCTCCATGAGGAGTTCTGATGGATCAGCAGGCTCACAACTGCATACCACATCAAATATCTCATTTCCCTTGGGGTTTTTGAAGTTTACTACACATCCCATGAGGATTGGCCTTCAATGACCACCACACAACTTGGGTTTGTACTGAAATGATAATTTATCCCCACGTGAGCAGCACTGGCCTCTGAACCAGCCTGGGTGAGGTACATCCCTCTGGGAAAACCTGGTGTTTACAGCCAGAGGGAGGAGATGCTCCACAGCCCTGCAGGTTTGTGCGAGTTTGTTTGGAGCTCCTTTGATGCCAGGATAAATTTTTTGCTTTTTCTTTTCCACCCCTCTCACACACTCTTTTATAGTTTGATGTATTATCAGTGCTTTTAGCCCACACACTGTAACTTCCCAAGGCTGATAACTCAGCTCAGCCCCACGGCACCGTTAAACCAGGAGAGCAAACATCCTGGGAGCCCCAGACACCAAGGGCCTCTCCAGAACACATTTTGGAACCTCAGACAGGCCCAGCCAGGGGGAAGGTTCCTCACAACGAGGGCTTCACTCCAACCTCTCACTGGGGAATCTTTGATAAATATGTTAATTTTGCAAGGCCTATAATTGTGTATTTCGGTGTGAGGTGTGCATGCATTTTCAAGGCATTCCACCTGGACCGAGTGCTGTACCCAAGGATCCTGAAATAAATCCCGAGGTAAAAACCCCTTTTCCCCATAAACCGTGTTTTGGTTTTAATTTTAAGACCAGGGAAAGGCAACACCTTCAGCTCTCGGTCCTTGCACAGCAAGAGCAGAGTTTGTGACAGTGCTGGAGAGAGAGTGGGACCAAACACGGGAGGGAAAACTCCCCAGGACATTCTCAACACAGAGCACAGGAGGTTTCAGCACTTGGACACTCCCAGGATGAGATGAAAGCTCGCTGGGGTGGATGCTGTCACCTGCAGAGCCCCCTGAGCCCAAGGACTGCGAGGACTCAGCCTTCCCCCCCTGTGAGTGATCCTGGTGCTCCTGCAGCACCAAGTTCCCCTTGCAGGAGCTGCTCCTGAGTCAGAGGTGCAGGAACACCAAGGCTAAGAGAACATTTCTGCCTCTCCCATATCTCCAACGTGATCTTTCAATTAAAGAATGTGTTTGCACGCCGGAGCCAAGCTAAGAGTGCACAAACAAATCTGATTTTCCATACTACAACTATTTGATTTCACAATATGGGCAACGTCCTTTGAATGTGGGATTCCTGGATGGACTTTCTGTCTCCTCTTCCCAATCAAACCCATCAAGCCTAATCCTGCCATCCTGCACTAATAATTTCCCAATTTCCATCCAAGGGTTTTGAAACACGGTAGAACTCTCTGTTAATATTTTTTAAATTAGCTGACCAGTGTTCTTGAAAAGTATTTATTTCTAGGAAAACACCCAGGGCAGAGTGATTCAGGCTGTTGCCTCCACAGCATCCCTCCCTGTGTTACACTCTGGATAAATCCTGGGTGTTCCCAGGGCTGCCTTAGGATGGGATGAACTGCATGAAAGGCTCTGTGTGGGTTAAGGAACTGAGCATTGTATTTTAACTCAAAGGCACCTGTTTCATCCTGAAGTGTGAATGTGAGGCACTCCCTTAGTTTCACACCATTTGTGACCTGTTAGGAAATTCCACACACATGTCCAAACACTGGGCTGTGCTTGGGAACAGTATTAAACACAGGAAAATCACTCAAGGGCTGGTAGAACAGCCCAAAAAACCACAGTGGGTTCTGCCCCTCCACCCTCCTTCTGCAGCCTCGGGGTTGGTGCTGCTCCCCTAAAATCCACTGCCAGCTCCTGGCTGCTTCCAAGGCACCTGGGACTTGCTGGAAGTTTTGTTTGAATGAGGACAACAGGGTTTGGTCCCACTTTTTTATCCCCAGACTTTGTAATCTCCCCAGCCAGTTTGAATTTGGGGCATTTAACAGAAATATAAAAACTTATAAAGCACAAAGTAACTTCAGCCCCATTAAATGACTTCCTGAGGGACCACGAGGGTCACAAACCACTGTGAATGAGAGGTGTGTTTAATGAGTTTAACCATGAAACATCCTTCTCCAAGTGCCACATGCACAGCCCCTGGTTTGTGTCCCCCTCACCTGCTGGAACAGGAACATGATGTGGATCCAGAGGGGAGGCTGCTGGCTCACCAGGGTGAAGCTGGATTTGCTGTACAGGCAGTAGTGGCCCTTCAGGGGACAGCTGAAGAACAGCTTTGCCACACAACTCTGAACAGTATCTGCAAAGAAATCCGTGGAATGTAAAAATCAGCCACAAACCAGAGAAAAAACTCAGTGCCTGTGTCCAGGTGCCAGAGCCACGTGGGCAAACATTCCCACCCTGGGGAGCTGGGATTCTCCTGCAGGTCAGCAGGGCACTTAAAGGAGGAGAGAAATTCAGTTTTCAGTGCTTCAGATGTTCCCCAGTAACCCTTTACTGCCAAATGCATGAGGGGCAGCCCAGCCCAGCCAGGCTGCTCATTGTCTTTGCGCTTTCTCGTGTGTTTGGGATATCAGACCATCAGATCCATCAATACTTTGCATCCCTCATCCTTATTTAAAGGGTTTGTTGGAAAACTCCTGCCCTGTCAGGCCCCAGCCATGAGGGGCTGACGCTTGTGGGATCCCTGGATGGTTTTAACTGGAAATGAAGCCCTTGAGATGCACAATTCTGCTCTTGCTAAATATTAAAGATCATAGAACGGTTTGTGTTGGAAGGATGTTAAATCCCATCCAGTGCCACCCCTGCCATGGCAGGGACACCTCCCACTGTGCCAGGCTGCTCCAAGCCCCAATGTCCAGCCTGGCCTTGGGCACTGCCAGGGATCCAGGGGCAGCCACAGCTGCTCTGGGCACCCTGTGCCAGGGCCTCCCCATCCTCACAGCCAGGAATTCCTGTCCAATATCCCATCCATCCCTGCCCTCTGTCCATGGGAATCCATTTCCTCAGCAAACTCAAACAGCTTTGTCAAAGGATGATAAAATGGTTTCCCCTTGCCAGCTTCTGGAGGGTTTGCTCCCAGCCTCCCACTCTGTAGCATTTCTGGCAGATTCCAACAGCCCTCTTTGAGGTTTTCTGCCTTTTCAGTGACAATCTGACCACTGACACTTCGTTCTAGTGACACATCCTTTGTACCTCTGGTAAACTCATTCCTCACGTGTCGCACTTTCACATGAAATACTGCATTTATTACATCTCCCTCCTTTGTGTTCACATCTTGATTAGATGGAAAACATTAAGAACAAGCATTTCATGCTGCTCTGTTGCTGGACATCCAGGCTGCCTCTGCTCTCAGCCTCTCCTCGTCAGGAGATCCAGAAACCATCTCTGCTTAGTCACATCTTCTCAAAAGCCACAGCTCATTTTTCCAGTTAGGAGATTTTCTTTGAGCATTTTATTGCTTCCCCCTTCTCCCCATGGTGACTCACCAGGACAGCACGAGACTGAGTCACATCCCAGCACAGCTGGCCCCTGTCCACCTCCCCACCACACTGCCCAACCTGGCCATGGGCAAGGCACCCACCCCAGCAGGGAAAAATGGGGCATAAATCCACTGCTCTTGGATCAGGGGCATAAATTCTCTTCTCTTGTGGGCATAAAACCCACACACTTGAACTACTGGCTATGGGAAAAACTTGAGTTTAATTACCCAAACCTACAGGTCTTTACCCAAACCTGCCTGTGCTCACGTTCAATGTAACAGGGGAGTTTGGGAAGCCAAAGGGGTTCATTAGAGCCATCCCAAGTCCTGGGGCACATGGAAGCACACAATGATGTTTCCAAGGAGGCTGTTGACAGATGCTCTTCCAAACTGCAGACCCCTCTCAGATGCTGAAAATCCTTAACTCGATGCACTCAACCAGAAATCGTTGGCTTGGGCCATGTGTGTGAAAAGTTGCTGTTTCATGATGGGAAATGATTCCTAGCTAAAAGCGACCCTAAACTCTGGTGAAGAGGAGCAGGCAGTCCATCCTTCCCTGGAACACAGGGTAAAAATGTATGGATTGACAAGAAACCTGGGAGCAGAAGGGGCAGAGCTCCAGCCCCTAGTGAGAGCCGAGAAAAGGCACCCAGGTAGGATCACATTTGATGGGCTCTGAAGGACATTTCTGAATGCTGCAGGCTGAAAAATGACAAGGGATCTATGGAGAGACAGGAGCTCCTGAGGAAGTGCTGAGGGAGGTTTTGTGGGTGCCTCGGAGGAGGATGCAGAGACCAAGGACATGTGCCAAAAACAACGGCAGCTCCAACCCAGAGTCCTGGCTGGCCAAGCAGAACATTCCTGGAAAACTGCAGCGTTCATTTGTCACTGCCCACTGCAGAGAGCTCCTTCCCAGACAATCTCCCAGCCTCTGGAAGGAGCTGAGCCATGACTCAGGGCTGTTGTGCTGGGTTTGATGTGCTGCATTTGGCACTGCCTGATAAGAAGCCCATGTTTGCTACGTGCGTTTTCAGCTGCTTGCAATGAACTACCAGGTTCCATCTGTAAGAGGGAATATCAGTTCCCTATAACAGGGAATAGCATATTCCAGTGTCAGCAGAATCATGGAGTGGTTTGGGTTAGAAGGAACCTTAAAGCTCATCCCATCCCACCCGTGCCATGGCAGGGACACCTCCCACTGTGCCAGGCTGCTCCAAGCCCCAATGTCCAGCCTGGCCTTGGGCACTGCCAGGGATCCAGGGGCAGCCACAGCTGCTCTGGGCACCCTGTGCCAGGGCCTGCCCACCCTCCCAGGGAACAATTCCTTCCCAAAATCCCATCCATCCCTGCCCTCTGGCAGTTTTAGACCATTTTCCTCTGTCCTTTTGTTATCTGCCGAGCTCTCCTCCTTCCTCAGCCTGGCTTGGCTTGGCAGGAGAGTCCAAATACCACAAGGAAAGGATTTTAAAACATGAGAACATTTGAACAGCACCATAAACCCACCCCACACAGTCACCAAAAGCCCCAGAGGACTGATGGAGACCCCAAGGAAGTGTTCCTCCAGTCAAGGAACACTCCTCAGCCCATCCCTTGGCCAGTCTCTGCCTTCCAGCAAAGGATAAGCAACAACTTGTGTCTCCTGCAGGAAACAAGGGAATGTATGTTGCAATTTTAAAGTTCACAGCAGAGTGGCTGTGCCTGGGGAGAAGGAACAAAATACAACCAGGAGAATGTCAGCAGAGCTGTTAATTGTTACCTCTTCCAGCTCAACATGCTGGGCTAAGCCAGGAGGGTACAGAGCCACTGGCTCTGGGAACAATTAATGCATTATTTGATTTACATTGGTAATCCTTTACTGTTAAATGAAATCTGTTAATAGGAGTGAAAGTATGCTCATAAATTTCCTAAATAGAATCAGACCCATGCATAAACATGGAACCAATAAGAAATGGATGCAACTTTTTAAATTTTGGGTTTAAGCTTCCTCAGTTTCCTTTGCCTGACCCCTCCAGTTTGGGTTACAAAAAGTATGCAAACAATAAATATGTTTATGGTAAGAGAGGGCAATTTTTAAAGCAAGCAGCTTCAAAAAATGCTGGTTTATATTGTTTTTAACACTCCTAACTTTGTGTGCAGGGCATAACTGAGTCCCAAAGTTTCACCTCCAGTGAGTTACATCAACACTAACGGAGAAGTCAGGGCTGTAACTGGGGGTGGACACCAGCAACGAGGCACTCAGCACAGACTCCACATCCAAGGGGCAAAGCCAGAGGCTCAGGAGCCATAAAATCATCACAGAATCACTGACTGGGTTGGAAGGGCCCTAAAGCTCATCCTGTTCTACCCTCACTTCCTTGCCCTAGACCAGGTTGCTGCAAGCCCCATCCAAGTCCAAGCCCTGTGGCTGGTGCCAGGTGAAGCCCACCTGGAGAGCAGCTGCTCCCAGAGGTGCTCCCAGAGGTGCTCCCAGGGCAGTGTGAAGCTCCCAGGATGTGTCACAGGGCACAGGGAGGAGCTGCTCACATCCCCAACACCCTCCCTGTGGCACTGGGAATTCCTCCACGGAATCACCAGGATCCACCAGGGCGGATCAGCAGGAGCACCACAGCCACCCCGAGTGGTGGCACTCCCGTTCCCACTGCCTCCCTCAGCTCTGGGATGCGTTTGGAATGCCAGTCCTGCCAGATGAGATGCCAGCTCACGTTTGTGGTGAGCCAGCAGAGCAGCACTGCTCCCTGGGACGCTCTCCCGAGCCTCCCCAGGTTTGTGATGCCGCTGCAGGACNAACAATAAATATGTTTATGGTAAGAGAGGGCAATTTTTAAAGCAAGCAGCTTCAAAAAATGCTGGTTTATATTGTTTTTAACACTCCTAACTTTGTGTGCAGGGCATAACTGAGTCCCAAAGTTTCACCTCCAGTGAGTTACATCAACACTAACGGAGAAGTCAGGGCTGTAACTGGGGGTGGACACCAGCAATGAGGCACTCAGCACAGACTCCACATCCAAGGGGCAAAGCCAGAGGCTCAGGAGCCATAAAATCATCACAGAATCACTGACTGGGTTGGAAGGGCCCTAAAGCTCATCCTGTTCTACCCTCACTTCCTTGCCCTAGACCAGGTTGCTGCAAGTCCCATCCAAGTCCAAGCCCTGTGGCTGGCGCCAGGTGAAGCTCACCTGGAGAGCAGCTGCTCCCAGAGGTGCTCCCAGGGGTGCTCCCAGGGCAGTGTGAAGCTCCCAGGATGTGTCACAGGGCACAGGGAGGAGCTGCTCACATCCCCAACACCCTCCCTGTGGCACTGGGAATTCCTCCACGGAATCACCAGGATCCACCAGGGCGGATCAGCAGGAGCACCACAGCCACCCCGAGTGGTGGCACTCCCGTTCCCACTGCCTCCCTCAGCTCTGGGATGCGTTTGGAATGCCAGTCCTGCCGGATGAGATGCCAGCTCACGTTTGTGGTGAGCCAGCAGAGCAGCACTGCTCCCTGGGACGCTCTCCCGAGCCTCCCCAGGTTTGTGATGCCGCTGCAGGACTGAGGCCCATCTGTTCCCAATCAGGCCTGGCTGATGGAATGCTGGAATTTATCAGGCCGGAGCAGGGGTGAGCGCTGCAGGGGAGCAATGAGCTTTTCCATCCACGCCGTCATCTGGTCCCCATTACCCCTCGGTCCCACATAAAACCTAATAACAACCACATTGAGGGCCAGCACGCCTCAACCTGCTCCCCCTGCTGCCTCCTCCTCCTCCTCCTGCAGCCCTCTGCCAGCAGTCCCACGGAATGTCTGCTGGGTGGATTTCCTCCTGCATGGCACTGAGGAGCCAGGAGCAACTGCTGGAAAATGGTTCTGATATTTTTAGTTGGTCATCATTGGATGTGGCCTTGGTGAGCAAGGGGGGAATGATTCTGTGCCCTCCCAGGGCTCTGTCCTTCCAAACAGAGGCTGGACATGGCAAATCCTTCAGCATCCTTGACACACCAATCTTATCAGATGCTTGCTTTTCCAGCAGCTCACTCCACATTCAAAGCTCTGGGCCTTAATGATGGCTTTTTGATTCAAATCACCTAAAAATTGAGCAGAACTAGAGTGGAAAACAAGGACCTGCTCTTGTTATAACGAAACCCAGCAGCTGCACAGGCTCGTGTCTGGGAATCATCTCCCTCCAGTCACTCCCAAAGGCAGAATACACATGGCCATGGGTCTGATCCACCATCCTGGCAGCTCTGGGATCCAAGGAGAGTGGGTCAGCAATCCTGCAGCACGCAGGGTCAGGGTGGGAGCAGCAGGGCTGTGGCAGGTGGGGGCTGCAGGGACTCTAGAGCTCCGTGCAGGAATTGGGGGCTCTGCCAGGAAAACTTGAGTGGACTCCATCAGCTGGATGTTGTGGCTGTCCCAAAACCTGCACTGGCAGGTCATGACACCAATAACCACAGAATCCCCCCAAAACGTGGGAGTAGTTTGAGTTGAAAGGGCCTGGGCTGCTGCCAGTGGAAAGATCCTGGAGGTACCAGGGAGATACAGGATCCCAACCCATCCAAAAAAGTATGGGCTGAGAAAAACTCTGCTGAACTCCCTGAAAGCTGAAGAGCCTGATAAATATGGTGGCTTGGGTTTTTTCTCTTTTTTTGAGGAAAAGATCCCCAGGATTAAGGGGCTTAACGTGATGAACATGATGTAAAAAAATGCCTCAAATTGCCTCAGGTATGGCAGAGATGTGGGTCAGGGCACAGAGCTTCACACTAAGCAGGAGGTGAATCAAAAGATGGATTTTTGTGGGTTTGGGTTCCTTCTTTCTGCCCCAGATCAAATCCCCTCTCTCACTGCAGTGTTATTCCAAAAAACTCCCTCGTGCACGTGAGTCTGGTGCTGCAGCTTGTCTGCTCTGTGAAACACTCCCAGCTTAGCCCTTTCCTTTAGGATAAAACCTTCTGGCCAACAGCCCAGCCCTAGCACTGCTCCTGCTGTAGGATCATCACCCAATTCACGGCTCTCCCCTGCCCAAGGCACAGCCAGCCAAAAATAGTAAATATTAAACAGCAGAGCTGACACGATGATTTTTCACAGTCTACATGAGGCATCTTCGAACTGTCACAGACAGTTCATGGATCCACCCTGACACTTCTTAACCTGCAGCCCTTCCCAGCTGTAAAATCTGACACTCCAGTTAATATCACATCCATTTGGACACGGAATATAAATTGAATGAGCTTCTAAGTCAACAAGGAGCCTGCAAATCACACCCTGTAAAGCAAAAACACTCAGCGAGGGGTAAGACCTACACAGCAAACATCTGACTCGAGAGCAAAAAAGCCAATTTGCAAATCACAGACAATTTAACAGAGCAGAGGTGCCTATTCTGCGCATTTTGAACTCGCCTCTGACAACTTCATTGCGTGTTCTCCAGCACCTGGATCGGGGCAGACACTCAGTTAATCCTCCCAGTCATCCTTGATTTGGCAAAACTCTTTTCCAGGCTGCAGAGCCCATTTATCTCCACGTGGAGGTCTCTGATTTTCCTCACACTCCTGCAGCCACTCTCCTTTATCCTTCAAATTGAGGCTCTAATTAATGTGGACAGTCCCAGAAGGGTTTGGGGTGGAAAGGAGACCTTAGAGACCCTCCAGCTCCTGGGCAGGACAAAGTCATTGGAAAGGCTCATTGCCCTGTGTCATTAGTGCCACATCTGAGGGGTCCTGCAGGAGAACTGGGATGTTCCCAAGGTTCTGTCCTCAGTGTGGGGTCAAGCAAAGAGGAATTCACCCCATTCCCACACAGGCTGCCCCAGGTGAGCAGGAATGCAAGCAGGGTTTGGAATTCTGGTTAAGAGAGCAGAATCTGGCTCATCATCCCTTGGAAATTCCTCTCAGTGCCATTAACACCCTGCTGAGCCCCCAGAGCTGCCACTGGAAATCCCAGGGAAGGCCTGAGTAAGGAAAGGAAAGGTTGGGAAATGTGCACTGCTCTGGTGTGCTCAGCACAGGGCTGGGATCTTGCAACACATTCTGCCACAATTCCCTTCAAATACTCTGTGTCACGAGGGGTAGCTCTGCAGTTCTTACCTTTTCATACCTTCCACATTGTACATATTACATTTCCAGTTCAGACTCCCACCCAGCCAACACAAAATCAGCCAACTGCGTTCGTTAATATTTCCCAATTTTGTTTTTTCTTCTCAACACGTTGGTGAAATGTAAAACACGCCTTGGAGTGGGCCCTGTTAGAGTCTGGGGATCCCCAAAGTGCAATAACTGCAGGTTTTTGGAGAGGTTTCTGCAATATCTGAAATATTAACAGAGCTGTCCCCTGTGGAATGAGCTGGGCTGCATTTCTTCAACAGATTTAGAGCGAGTCCCATAAATCTCTGCTCTGCACATGTGTCCCTGCTCAAGGAATTTCCCTAGGAATGCTAGCTGAGGATTTTCAGGAAATTACAATAGTTTGAATGAATTTAGAAATAGTCACATGCCTGGGATGTATCATGATAGGTATTGCAGAAAGGAAACTGAGCAATACATTAAAAAATATTCAGTATTTGGGATTTCATTAACGCGGGGTCAGAGCACTCAGCACTTCAAAAGGAACATTGTTCACTCTCATGTTTTCACTGGAATTTTATGGAACACAAGTTTCATCCTTGATTCTACCAAATAACTATTTCCATTACTAAACTTGGAATTTAAGGTATTTAGGAAATTCTTCAGAAGCATAAGCCTTTAAAATATATATAGAGAAGGAATTATATCCCTTTTATGAGCGGAAACTGCTTTTCCACTTCTTGACCACTGGGAAAGGAAAGAAATAAATCTTTTATCAACTTCAGTTGATGCTGGTTGGAGCTGAAGTGATGTTGTATTAGAAAGTGATGCTTGAAGTGACTGAAAAATTAATTTATTAAATTTAATTTAATTTATTGAGGCAGCTGCTCTTTGGGATCAACGTGGTCCAGGAGAGGGTTGGGCTGTAAACAGCTCATGGCCACCAGGGAAGGGTTGGATGCACCCAAATTCACCTCAAAGGGAATAAACAGGAGACTCCCAACACAACCCAACCCAGCCCAAAGTGTTCACTTCAAAGAGGAGCAGATCACAGACCCACCTGGGATGAAAGCAGAAAACATGAAAGCAGCCCAGGGATGGGTGAGATGGGATCCAACCCAACCTAACCCACCAGGGATCTCACCCTGCTGTGCCCTCGGGGAGTTTTGTGGAGGGAGTTTTGTGGTTGGAATGTGCTGACCTTTGTTGCCACAATCCAGCTGATTTAATGACAATGAGGAAGGAGACCCAGATCTGTCCCAAACCGACCCGGTAGGAGCCTCAGGGATCAGCACAGGGCCCCGGCACACCTCCATGTCTAACCCAGCTCCCCTGCCCTGCCCGAGGCTCTGCCACCCCTCAGGGCTCATTCCCCATGGCACCCAAAGGGAAATCTTCTCACGAGCCCTCACAGCAGCGTCCCTAAAGGAAATGAATCCTGGAAGGTTCCACAAGGTTCCATTTGGGAAAGGTGTTGTTCTATAAAGCTGATGTTCCCCCTGCCCGTGGGGCCTGTTCTGGGGGTCTTCACTGCCCTTTGCTGAGCCCTGAGGGGAGCGTGGGTGGGCTCACAAAGCCACTGGAAGGGCTCACCCTGCTTACCTTCGATCACACATTGCTCAGGGATGGGGATCCTCCTCCCCATCTCCACCACGTATTCCTTCACTTTCCCCAGGTTTTCCTTCAGGTGCAGGTACAGCTTGTCCTGGTGTTCCACAGCCTGTCCTGGTATTCCCGTGGCTGCCTCTGCCCTTCCCTCCATGGCCTTTCCCGGGGCTGAATCTGGCAGGGTGGCTGACTGCAGGTACTCAGCACTTTGGTGTGGAAGCAGGGAGTTCCCCACTCGGGGGTGGACCCCAAAAGGCTCTTTGTCGTGTTCCTGGCTGAGGTAGATCTCGGAGAAGGAGATGCCAGCAGGGATCTCCCCGTTCTCCTCATCGGGCCCCCCCTCCGAGCTCACCCCCTTCATCCGGAGCGCGTGCAGGGCCAGGCTCTTGGACCTGCAGGGGCAGGAAGGAAGGGAAAAAGGGTTTGGAATAGAGGCAGGGCACAAAAATCCCCCAAAACGTGCTCTGTGCAGCTGCCTCAGAGAGCTCAGTGCGGGGCTCACCGAGCCAGGGCCAAGAACCTTCTGGGAAATCTGCATTTCAAAAGCCAAGCTCAAGCCACAGCTTTAATAAGCAAGTGAAATGAAATAATATCCAAATGATATCCACATATCCCAACATCTGCCATGGGGAGAGCGAGGCAGCCCCTCTGCAAGGATCTTATAACCCCGGGAGTGGCGTGGCTGCTTTATCAATCACATCATAAAAATGCCAACCAGCATTTCACCGAACCAGGCCCCAGCCTCCAGCTCTTCCTGCCCTGGATCTGCGTGCTGGGGATGGGGGGGAACCTCTCTGGGAGCAAAGGGGGCAGAAGTGGCCAAAAGGGCAAATCCTGGAGCGGGAAAAGCAGAGTGGAGCTGTGGGGCAGGGACAGCCTGGGGACTCTGGGGGTGACATTGCTGTCACTGATTAATATTGATAGCAATAACAGCCCAGAAAAGCTCTCAGTACCTTCCTTTCTGTGGTATCTCTGTGCAATTATTTTCCTGCCCTTTGTGCTGCTTTAGGGCACAGAGAGGTTAAATGGGTTCTCCAGAGCAGCTGTGGCTGCCCCTGGATCCCTGGCAGTGCCCAAGGCCAGGCTGGACATTGGGGCTGGGAGCAGCCTGGGACAGTGGGAGGTGTCCCTGCCCATGGCACTGGATGAGGTTTGAGGTCCCTTCCAACCCAAACCATTCTGGGATTCTGGGATTCAGAAGGATTTCATTCAGCCTTTCAGTTCATGGGTGCAAAAATTGGTCAAAATGAGGCAGATGCTGCCCGTGGTTATCACGTGAGCAGAAAATCCCCCATGTTTGGATCAAGTTTTATGACACAACTGATCTCCCTGAAGCCCTCACACATATTCCAGAGCCATACCTGTTAAACCTCATATCCTTCCTTTCTTCTTTAGAGACCTGGCCCAGGCTGTATCTCCTCACCGAGCCAGGGGTGCTGTTGTCCACATTTATTTTCTCTTCAAAAGCCTGGATTTTAACTTGCAGCTTTTCATCTTCTTCATTGCCATTCACGACAGATTTTAAATCATCCAGTGGTGCAGGACATTCTGCCTCAGAGTCGTTTTCCATCCTGAGGAAGCAGAAGGCAGAGTTTTAACCCTGGCACATTGTGTTCATGGTGCTGAGTTTCTGCCTGGGACTTGTCATTTGGATCTGGTAAAATAATTCTGTTTAAAGAGAGATTCCCTGAGATTATTTTCAGGAACACCCTCTAGATCAACCTCTCTGATGGATCAGAAACACTGAACACCTCTGACAGCCTTGGATTAGAAACTGCCAAGCACAAGCAAATCACAACTCCTTCCCTGAGAGTCAAAAGTTTTTCATCTGAACTCAAACCACTCTCTCAAAATTGCTAAACACTGACTTATTGCATTATTCTCACAAGGCAAAAGTCAAGCTATTTGCAGACTTTATAGAATTCTGTGGTTTTAAAGCTTTGAGCAAAGTACATGCAGTTCTTACTGAATTATTGCACTCTGAGAAAGAAAAGTATCTTTTGAAACTCAGCAAAAGTTGTGAGCAACGGGACTCCATTTCAGCAAAAAGAGAAGGAAGAGTTAAAATGAACCTGTAGGACTTTGGATTTGTTATGTTAGTCTCAAAATCACAGAATGGTGGAATTTTGGAAGGGTTTGGGTTGGAAGGGACTTTAAAGCCCATCCAGTGCCACCCTTGCCACAGGCAGGGACACCTCCCACTGTCCCAGGGTGCCCCAAACCCATCCAACCTGGCCTTGGACACTGCCAAGGATCCAGGAGGAGCCACAATATATAACTTCTTAATGCAAAATTCAAAGGTAACATTCAAATAAATTGAAGGGAAGCTGTTGATCTCAGAGGACAAAAAGAAATCCACTGGAAAAGACACTGCTGGTCAGAACATGCTGGCTTCTCTCAAACAGCTTTGAAAATGGCTTTTCCCAGGTTCCTTCATCTCTCAGAGCCTGCAGGGAGCCTCAACTCCTCTGAGTATCTGGCCAGGCGCTGGAAACCTGAATTTTGAGTGTCTTTACTCTGCCTTGAAGATGCTGCAGCAGCAGCAGGACTGGATTTCCCAGGAGGAGCACCTCTGCTCTTTCTCCTCTCCCTGCCCTGCTGGGATGATGTGCACATTCCCATCTCACTCCTGCAGCTCTGCCGTAACGAACAAAAAGTCGTGGAGGCAGCACAAAGCAATCGGGAATCTCTTGGAGAATCGAGAGGGATTTGACAGTATTTACTTTTTAAACTCTACCCACAGTTCTAAAACAAGTTTGTTTTGCTTCTGACCATTGCTTTGTTTGATTTTCTTTTTTTTTTCCCCCGATGAGCAAACATCTGAATGGCTAAATCTGTAAAACATGGATATATAAAACCACAGGTGAGGAGTTTCACGCAGCCCTTGCAGAGCAGCAGAGTCTCACAAGCCACACTCGCAGTGGGGAAGCCCATTAAAAACTCCCCAAACTGCAAATTACCAATGGTAAAAAGCCAGGGTTTTAAAAAACAACCAGAAATGAGGCATCACAAAATGCACTTTTTCACTTGTTTTGATAAAGGCAGCTCAGGATTTTTCTCAGGGGAGCTGGCAAGTTTTGTCTTGCTTTGTTTTTAATTTAAGCAAGATCTCATAATATATTAACACTGAGGAGCACTTGAAAAATATTCTTCTGTAATAAAGAGCCTTGATGTGACCTTTCCTAACAAATCTTTGTGGGGATGTAGGACAAGATTTAATTTATTGGAAAGCAGTCAGTCCACCACAGCTCCCAACACTGCTCCCATTGTGGGAGCTGAGCACTAAGGAAAACTTCTGTTCCCTGAGTAAATATGGGCAAAGCCTAGGGACACAGAGAGGGGATTGATGGACTGCTGGGCTTTGGGAGTGACAGACCCCAACCAGGGAGCCTTGGTGATGTTTGGAATTAAAAATGGTGTTTTGAACAGCACCTCTTTGTCCAGCATTCTCCTGTTGAGCTCCCATGGCTTTGTGAAGGGAATACAAGGAAATACTTCTGCTACAGAATCATAAAATCATTATACTTGGAAAAGAAATGGGGATGAATCCTATTTTCCATATGTGGAGCAGAAAAAAGTCACTCCTAGGGTGGGGAGGGTGGGCTCCTCAAGGCACCCAACTCGCTTTTGCCCCTGCTGGTGCCAGGATTTCCGAGTGGGAAGCAGAGGAACTCCGAGTGCACCAGCCTTGTGCTCACATCAGCTCCTAGGGAAGCCAAAAGCACAAATCCCACACAAAACCCTCAGGGAGGGCTCTGCCCCACCCCACTGGGATGCCTGGCAGCCCTTCCTGCTGGGCTCTGCTCTGACCAACCATTGTTTGCAGCCTTGGCAGGAGGCACTGGGGCATGGCTGCGGGCATGGAGCAGCATCAGTTTACACCAGAGCTGGCTGCAACAGGAGCAGGATGCACGAGCTCGTGGAGAAACCATAACAACAAAGATTGGGCCAGGCTGCTGATGGCTTAGGGCTTTAAAATCCCCTGGACAAACACACCTCAATGTCTCAGGGTAAAGGACATTTCTCCAGAGCAGCAGCACCATTAGCACATCGCCAGTGGGGTGCTCACGGTGGGAAAGAGACCATCCCAAAGGGAGACTGATGGAAATACACCTGGGATTGTGGCCAGGGCTTCACCTCCGTGCACATGGAGGCCACGAGGATGGATCAGGTGCTTGTGGTTTGTCAGCAGACAGACAATCACCTCCTCAAACAGGACAGACACAGGTTTGGAGGCAAGGGGTGGAGAAATGGTTATAAAATTGTCATAGAATCACAGACTGGCTTGGGCTGCAAAGACCCTTAAAGCTCATCCTGTTCTACTGACCTGTATTCTCAGCCTAAATCCAAGTTCCTCTCTCATAGCATCCCAGACTGGTTTGGGATGAAAAGACCTTAAAGCTCATCTCATTCCAAATCCTGCCATGGCAGGGACATCTCCCACTGTGCCAGGCTGCTCCCAGCCCCAATGTCCAGCCTGGCCTTGGGCACTGCCAGGGATCCAGAAAGGCACAGAAGGGCAGGGTGCCAGAGCCTCTCCACCCTCTGAGCAAAGAACTCAGAATTTAACCTAAATCTCTCCTCCCTCAGTGTCAAAGAGAGCTCCAAGCAGCCACAGCACTGAGAGGAGCAGCACTGGGGCAGCATTCTGGGCAGCCTGCTGTGCTCAGCTCCTGCCCAGAATGAGGACTTTGAGGACTCTTTCCCTTTAATTGACTACACTGTACCCCCAGGTTGGACAAGTCCATTAAAACCCTGTATATGTTCTTTAAAAGCCCCTCTGGGACTGAATAACTTGCAATTTTGGGACAGTAAGGAGCAGCAGAGCAGGGCCTGGTTTTAATTAAGCTCCCCAGTCCCTGCGTGTAAAATTCCCTGAGTCAAACAACGCCGGGCCAGCCATGGCTCTGAAGAAATCAGCTTCTCCTTATGTAAACACACGAGTTTTGGAAGGAATGGGCATAATCCAGGCACACAGTTTCAAATCCTGTTTTCCTTTCACAGCACAAACACTCTGGATTGCTGCTCTTTAGAAACCACTGCAGCTCAGTGACTGCAGCAGCTCCAGAGCTGGGAGAGCACTTCCATGTTCACTTCTGGACTGGCCCCACTTCCCAAGAGTCAGAATCAACTCTGCTTAAATCAGCAGAGAACTCTCATTCAGCCTTGTCTGGTTCAGCTGATACTCTGCCTGATGCAGGCCTGAAATAAAAACCCAAAGAGCTAAAACCTGAAAAATCAGTATTTTGCTGTCATCTCTGCCAGCCATGTTGAGATAACAAAGGCACAGAAGGGCAGGGAATAAAATTTTAAATAAATAAATGAATAAAATCAAGGAGCAGAGAGAAAACCATCTGTGACCACACTCACACAGACAATGAAGCTTCTACCCTTCAGCCAGTCCTTGACAGAGGAATTTTAGAGAAACATGGAAGCAGAAAGATTTTGATGAAAACTCTTCCTTGTTTTTAACTGGGTTTTTTCAGCAGTTCTAGAGATAAATGTTAAGCACAGAATATAAGAAGGAATAGGAATATCACAGTATTTTAACAAATAAAGTAATTTTTCAGCCATGAATGGAGGGACCACGATGGGTTGTGAGTGCCAAGGGCTGGTTTCTGCTGAGGTTCTGCCACCAGGTGAATCTTGGCCATGTCTCACAGCCTCACAGTCAGGTGAGAGGCTCCATCTGGGCTCCTCCCCTTCCTCAGTTTCACCTCTCTCCAGGACACCAATTAATTGTTTCTCCACTGACCTCAAAGTTTTGGCTCCACCACTCCCAGGCTGCCTCCAGGGCTGCCCTTCACCGTTAGGAGTTTTCTGACATTTGTGTTCCATTTCTTCAAAGAATCACTATTCCTCTGTGCCCCCCTGACCTACTGCAGTACACACAACTCTAATTAGAAGTCTCTCACTAATTAGAAGTGGCTGCCACCATGTATTTAAATAACACTTCTATCCTCACAGTGAACACAACGCTTTAACCTTAGGATGCGCAGTCAGAGGCAGCTGAGCGAGCAGAACACCTCGCTGTGGATGCTTCAGACTTTTTTTTCAGACATTTTTTAGGGAAATCTTCATCAGGGAGCTCTGCCAGCCATTGTTCTCATCACCCTCAGTGGGCATTTTCTAGAATAAACTCAGTGATAATTGTGAGGCCTGACTTGGCTGATTTATTTTTAACCGAGGCTTTTTTAGCTCGCTTAAGTGTCACTTATCTGGGTCACGGCTTTCTTCAGGGCAATGGGAATTGATTTAGATTTAATGGGAATAGATTTAATGGGAATTCCTCTGCGTGGCAGAGCCCTGGAGAGGGCTGAGGCTGTGTCAGACCCACAGTACCTGGCTCCTGGGGCGCCGTCGGTGTCGAGCTGCCGCACGAGCAGCTTGGCGATGGCAGAGAAGCTGTTGCTCATGCGATAAATGTCCCTGCTCTGGGAGCCCAGGATGCTCGAGAAGGTGTCGGTGAGGCTCTTGATCTCCAGCAGCAGGATGTGGTGGAAGGAGTGCTCCATGTTGGCCAGCTGGTTCACCAGATAGAGCAGGGACGTTCTGGCGTGCTCCTGGGCAGCGTGAGGAGACAAGAACAGTGCTGAGCACAGGAGCAGTGTGAGGAGACAAGAACAGTGCTGAGCACAGGAGTTCATTGCTGGCTGCTGTGAGGGGTTGGTGTGCTGGGACTGGGGCACTGTCCCTGGGGAGGAGTGGCTGCCCCACGATGGCCAAGGGGCAGCTGCCGCAGTTTAGTTGTGGTTACACTGAAGTGACTTTTGTTCCTCTTGGTGTTACTTAACCCAGCCTAACTCAGGACATCTCATCTCCTCCTCACGCCTCGAGCCAGATCCCTGAAGGCTCTTTAAGGGCTTTACATCGTTCTGGGTTGGTAGATCAGCCTGGCTCAGTGATTGGGGCCCCAACAGCACCGAGCTCCCCTTTGACCTGTGATGAGCCTGGCCCAGCTACTTCATAAAACCAGAGAATGGTTTGGAAAGGACCTTAGAGATCACCCAGTCCCACCCCTGCCATGGGCAGGGACACCTTCCACAGACCAGGTTGCTCCAAGCCCTACCAACACCTCTGGGAATGGGGAACATCCCAGAGGATCTGAACATCTCCAGATTAGGGTTCCTCTGTTATAGTTGTCCTAATTAGATTGGGATCTAAAAACACCCAAAGTGGGAAAAGCAGTGGAAACCCCAGCCAGTAACTCAGGAACTCCCATCAGATCCTTCACTGGGGTAACTGGGCATGGCCCCACTCAGGGAAGCCCATGCAGTCCTCAGCAGATTGATGCAGAGACCAGGAGATGTTTGGATTTCAGCGCCTGTGCTGAAACACAAACAAAGGCAAAAACAAACAGTTTCCTTCTTCCCAAGGGAGCTCATGTGCCATGCACGTGCTCTGGGCTCTGCAGGGTCCCAGCCCTATTTCCTCCTCTCTTCTGGGACCTCGTAACCAGGGAGCAAAAACTGCTGAAAGTTTGATTCCAAATCCAGCTGGGCCATAAAAACACCCAGGAGACTTTGGCAGGACACGGCCTGAGCATCACGGGCAAGGCTTTGCGTGAAGAGCAAGCCAAGATAACCCAAGGAAAAGCCTCGTGCCATGGCAGAGATCAATGGGAAGAGTGGATCAGACAAATTGCTTCCCCTCAGCCATATGGGGGGAAACTCCAGCTACACCCTGGGCTGGGCTGATGTGACGAAGGAGCTTTTTCCTCAATGCCTTGAACAAGGTTGACTTTTTGGTGCACAGTCACTCATTTATTTGAAAGCCGATCCTTCCTCCCAGAGATAAACACGGGCTCAATTAACATTTAAAACACATTTTTGTTTTCTAAACAAACTGTGCAGCAGACTAAATGGAAGAGCAGTTTTGACCGTTTTCCTGTCACTTTGATCCAGCTGGAGAGTCTCCAGCCATGCTGAAATGCTGCTACTCGCCTGCAGTGAGGTAAAAGAACAATAAACTCGCCTGAGTAATATAATATGTAACTGTTATACAAAACAAAATTACAGCAAAATAGCTCAACATGAAAGCAGCCCTTATCCCTGCCACAATTCTGATCCAAAATGTTTCACAAAGCCTGTTTGGATGCCCATAACCCCTTGTTGTTTCAGCAATGCCTATTTGATGGATTCGTGTATTTTCTCATAAGCAGCCCTCACGTTTTATGGCATTACATCTGCCAGAAGGTGAAGAGCTAAAGCACAGGCAATGAGGTGTGGCAAATGCTGTGCTTTATTCTCCAAAACAGGTTCAGGAGACTACAAAAAGATCCCAAGGCTTTCAGAAATAACTCCAACTCCCAGGTGGTCAAAAACATCGGGAAAAAAAGAAATTAAAGCGTCCAATTACCCTGAGCCCCAAGATGGTTTTTCCTTTGCACAAATTGATGGTTGAGGGACGAGTTCTGATGTCAGCTCGCCCCCCGAGAGTGTTGCTGACACCAAGAGGAGTGGTGTGTGTAAACAAGGGGCAACCTTTCACATCCAGAGGTCTCCTCTCTCCCAGGGTCCCTGGAAGCACAGGAGGCTTTTTCGAGAAGCCAGCAAGGATTTGCTGCTCAGATCTGCAGTCTCGACCGTCAAGGGCCAAGCCTCAATCCTTGCCACCTCTTTTCCCCAGGCAAGCCGTCCAGCGAAATAAAACATCAACAAATAAAATTCCAGCACTGCCATTGATGTTTCCTTCCTGGCTTGTTTTGCTTGGCCGGGCTGGGCACGCCGATTCCCGTCTGAGAAGTGGCAGCATGTCCATGGCATGGCTCCGTGACGGGAAAGGGAACAGGGGAGAAGTGATGAGGGAGGGTTTTGGGAAGGCCTGGACACGCAGGGCTGTGAGATGGAACCATCAGCAGCACACGTGGGTTGATGGTTGGACTCGATGGTCTTGGAGGTCTTTTCCAGCCTGGGAGATTTTATGATTCCGTGAGCTCACCTATGCTCAGGAATCAGCCACGCAGGCATTTCTTTCTCCTTTCAGGTGAGATGATTCTTTCTTCAAGGCCGGGTTGGACAGGGCTTGGAGCAGCCTGGGACAGTGGAAGGTGTCCCTGCCCATGGCAGGAGAATGGGATGAGCTTTAAGGTCCCTTCCAACCCAAACCACTCAGTCATTTTCACATCTTCCATAATTCAGATTTATTCACACTTCCTAACCTTTTAGAGAGCCAAACAAGAGAGAAGCCATTGATCTCCCGTTGGAACATTCACCTCCACCACCCTTTGTGTGTTGTTTTTATCCCAGTTTTTGATCCTGTCCCTGGATGTCAGTGACAAACACAGCAAGCAAATGACAATTGCGTCCTCCCTGTGGGCTGGGATGCTGCTGAGTCAGCAGCTTCCCAAAAAATCAGCCTCACGACACAGCACACAACAGCTACTCAACTGTGCCAGCTACTCAACACTTACTCCAGGGAGATTGGATATTCATTATCAGTGCAGGCTGTGTGTGCTCCACTCAGCAGAGTGGTGTAGCCACATAAACCAACAGGTCACAAATATAAGGAGAAAATATTCTTTGCCTCGTGTCTTTGTTAACTTTGCTTAGCCTGTGGTTTCCAGCACCACATGAAATCCAACAGGCTGGTTGGTTCCTCGCTCATTCTTGGTATTGGTATAAAACAATCACAGCAACAAAAGGCAAAATAAATAAATTCAGCCCCTTTGAAGTAGCAGAACTCAGTGGAAACAGAGCCTCAGAGATACCCAGATGGAGAGAGCTGGTAACACCCAAAACACAGAATCTGAACGAAATCCTTCAGTTCTGAGCCCAGCTGTGCTCAGCTGAGGATTGCCTGGGTAGCAACTGTAAAGTTTCTAGAAAATGCTGACTCTCAGATACTAAACACAGAATTAAATGTGGTCACCTGCAGATCTTATAAAAGTAAAACTTGCTGGGGGATGGAAGTAAACAAGGAGAGAACAACAAACTTCATTTGGCTCCCAGGCCTCAACGGGATTTTGGCTGCTCTTCCCACACAACAGAAATAAGATTTACAAAGCCAAACCAAATCTGGTTTTGATTCTTCTGAGATAAATTTAATTTTACACGAATATAAAGCTCCAGATCAGTAGAAACAGCAAGGATGGTGTCTTCCTGTGCTGCACCCCTGGCGCTCAGACACTCAAGGCCCAGCCAAAACACACCCAAATGGGGGGAAGGACTGGAATAAGGTGGTTTTTAGGGTCCCTCCCAACCCAAACCATTCCATGGCAG
Organism: Vireo altiloquus; assembly: GCA_013396875.1. NCBI lineage: Eukaryota > Metazoa > Chordata > Aves > Passeriformes > Vireonidae > Vireo > Vireo altiloquus. The sequence continues at coordinate 42,048 of VZRF01004246.1, forward strand.
GGCAGTCTGGTTTCTTGTGAAGGAAGAAATACATGAATGTATTACTTTGTACAAGATTACAACCAACCCCAACCCCAAACCCAACCAAGTCCTTCTGTTCCCACCTTACCTCATCGAGGTGTCCAACAGCTCCAAAGATCTTTGCTGTCTGCCCAATCAAAGTGGGAAAACTCTCCCCAATTTCCCTCAGAGTCGGAAGGAAAGGGGCCAAGGCTGCAGGTTCGTAGCTGGATATTTCCAGCAGGATGTTTAGAATCACCTCACTGTGGTTGGGGTCTCTCAGGTGTTCAAATAAAAATGGCAAACACTCCTTCAGCACCTGTTAGAAAATCAGGAACAAATTGAATCTCTGCTTTTAAATTATAAACACATATAACCAGAGGAGATACAACCACAACAATGATAAAAATAAACCACTAGACTTTGAGTTAACAGAACAGTTTTCCACCCTTGGTGACCTTTGCATGGAGCTGTTGCTGAGGTCAATCCAAGTTCAACTGAACATATGGAATAAGGGTAAGCTCTGCTTTAAAATATGGCAGTTATGCATAAATAAGTAAGGAAATAACCTTTTTTTTTTTAAAGACCAAAAATCACCTTTACCAAATAATTTCCTTGCTCCAGGCCAGTCTATATTTTATTGATTAAACCAACACAAGCCTCAGCCTTCCTCAATGATGCAGCAAATTGAAGTACTTGTAGAAATTTTTGGGTTCCACCAGAAATTAAATAACGTGACAAGGTCAAGAGCTGGAACAGAGGGAAGAACAAGGGGCAAGACCTCCACTGCATAATAAATGTGCTGAAGGTAAGCTGGCATTTCTTGTAAGAACCCAGTTTGAGGAGGCTGAGGGTGTAGTCCTTGGAGCCATCTGCCAAACAGGATGGAGTGTGTACCACTCGAGGGATTAATGCAGGGTAAGCACAGGCACAATAATGCACCTGGGATTCAGGGAAACTGCTGCATCTGTGGAAAAGCCACTCAGACACAGACACAGGGCATAAAACAACTCCTTCTTCTGCTCTCTTTTTTTGAGGATTATCAGTCCTCATCAGTTCCTAAATCATTTTAATTGTCCTTGACGTGGATTTTAATACAGTTCACGTATTCTGACAGAAACACGGTTGTGGGAATTCACACTCAGCTGACAGAGGAAGGAGCCAAAAACACTGGAAAAAAATGGTTTAACCCAAACCTTTCTGTCCAGCAGAGTCATTGTTCTGCTCTCCTTATGACTGGGTGGAGAACTAGGAATGGCATTAAAGAATTTACAGGGACTTAGCATAGGAAGGCAGTGCCCTGCGTGTTGTGGGACTCCTCCCTCACCACGAAACACAAAAGGAGGGGCAGGGAGATATTGAAAAGGGTGCTTTACCCCCAGTTGTCTCTTCCTGGCCACGGTGTGCAGGAGCCTGAGGAGGTGGAGCTGCTCGGCCGGGTCCAGCTGGGCCATGGGTGCCACCAGCTCCCGCAGGCGGGCATCGATCGGCTGCGGCTGCTTCTCGTAGAGCGCGGGCAGCACGCGGAGCAGCATCGAGTTCCCTGCACACAGCAGGGACAGGAGCAGCTGTCAGCCAGTGCCCAGCCCTGGGGACAGCCCCACAGCTCCCCACAGCACACCCCTGCAGACAGCAGCTCGAACAAACACAGAACGGTTTGGGTTGGAGAGACCTCGAAGCTCATCTCGTTCCACCCCTGCCCTGGGCACCTTCCCCACACCAGCAGTACAAAACCAGGGAGGCATAAAGCTGTAGAAAATTATATATTGGGCCAAGAAGCCAAATAAATTACCAAAATAGAACAAATCATTGCAGGCATAACCATATGGTGTAAAAAAAAAAGCCCCACTAACTCCTATTAATTATCATTTTATTTCTGAATATCATGAGAGCGCTGCTTAATAAGCTTTCAGTTTTGGATGATGCTCTGTTGAGTCCTAGGCCAAACTAAGTGTGATTTCAATTAACAAAGGAACAAAAGAAGAGAGAAAGAAGGAGAGAAATGACAAAGAAAAACAACAAAAGACAAAAACTATAATTCTCCTTTGCTGAGATGCAGATTTTCAGATTAAATAAGCATCACATGGAAGGAATAGCTGGTTAATAGAGAATGAAGCATGCATTTGAACAGAAATAGTTAAGGATGCCATTTCCAGGAATAGAAAGGAGCCAGAGAGAGCCAACTGCAGACAGACAGAGATATGCTAAACCCTCTCTCACACATTTTCTTAAGATGTCTGTGCATAATTCAATTTGAAGCCCAGGCTCATACCAAAATATATAACTTCACATCGCAGTACATGCCTGCCTCAATGGATTTAAGTTTCACTTGAGCAACATATGGAAAACATCTGCCTATTGCAACCTAGCATGGCTCCCTTCTGTAAACCCTTGGAAGTCCTCACGGTCTCTTTGGATTTGGTTTCCAAGAGGAATGAGCTCTCTGGCCTGCTGCTTTTTCTCCCATTCAAATCCGAGCCGGATAACTTTGGAAGATAAGCAGATCTGCTCGTGGATGGTAGGAAAAGGATATTTGGGTTCAGACTGGAGCACGTGGGGCTCTTGCTGGATACAGAAAATGCACCCCAGGACATGGTTGGGTCTCACAAGCTCCCCCCTGAGCCAAGAAACGAGCACATAACTCACTGCAGGTTCAGACAGCTCTGAGCCCAACAGCTCGTAATGATCCCCGAGGGGTCCTTACCCCTCACAGGAGTGTCTCTCCACTCCAGCCAGCCACACTTCGGCACCTTATCCTGCTTGGAGAATCCCTGGCTGCTTCCCGAAGGCCACCCCGAGCCCCCCATGCAGCCCCTCAGTGCCAAAGGCGAGCTCAGACCCCACTCCCACCCCACAGCAAATTTATCCTGTTCTGTTCTACACAGTCACAAAGCCCAGGGGCAAAGGAAAGAGATTTGCTGATGAATGACCCCGAAAAGATGAGCAAACTGCTCCATTCTAGCCATTTTCTAACTCATTCCCTGGGCAAATCCTTTCCTGATGTTCCCACTGGATCTGGGTGAAAAGTGTCACCACTAACATTCCATGGGATTGATGGCAAGAATCAGTTCTCCCAGAGAATTTGGACATCAGAGAAAGGTTCTTCCCCCTTCCAGAGGGTGCTGGGCACTGCCCAGGCTCCCCAGGGAATGGGCACAGCCCCGAGGCTGCCAGAGCTCCAGGAGCGTTGGGACAATGCTCCCAGGGATGCCCAGGGTGGGATTTTGGGGTGTCTGTGCAGGGACAGGTGTTGGACTGGGTGATCCTTGGGGTTTCCAGCTCAGGATTCTCAGTGATAAAAAAGTGAGAGGATGGATTCACCGGAACTTTTCTAGACTTACGTCATAGTTTGAAATTGAAACATTTTGTACTGAACACACCAAAAATGATTTTCTCTCTGGATGACGTTGTGCTTCCAGTACTTAATCCTTTCTTTGTACTTGCCCTTACTTAGTTTCCACTGGAAGTTTTCTGCCCACATGGAGCAGAGCCATTACACTCCAGACAAATTTCAGCAACAATTGCAAAAGATGAAATTCCCGTATTTCTGGACAGGCAAAATTCCTCTCAGCTATAGAAGTGTGATGGGAAGGAATCCAAGAGGGAGTAACAAAACCAAGAGCTTTAAGCAAGGAAAGACACCAGCCTGAGCCATGCTATTGCCTAAGCTGGGATGTCAGGGATAGGAAGGGATCTGGGAAGGAAGACTGATTATTTAGTCTGGCAAACGAGCATTTGGAGCGTGGGGTGTATCAGAGCAGTGATGCAATCACACACCATGGACTGCAGCCACCAAACCTCTCTGAACAAAAAATACTTTGTGCAAGCACAGCTTTGGGCAGTTTCCTGCAGCAAACGCTGCTGGGCTGATATTCCCTGACCAAGATAAATGAAAAGCAAAGAAAATCAGAGCAACCTCTCCCTCTGCAGCGAGATTGAAGTGACCTCACTGACATGGAATTGCTTTTAAGTGAAGAATCTGTGTGCACACGTGAAAATAATCCTCGATATCCCAGTTTGGGTCTGCTCTTCAGAGACCTCAAGAGAGGTCATCAGGTACAACCCAGCTGGCCATTTTCTGGTCTTTTCATGTTTGAGTGAGCAAGGGATACTCAGAGCTGTTTGTTTGTCACACCTTTATGGTCTCCAAGGGGATTTATACACATGCAGCTCCCCAGCCTCCTGATTCCCAGAGCTTGGAGAGCCAGAGGCAACATCGGGAATTACAAATAATTCACTTTTTCCCAATCTTGCTTCATCTGCCCCAATCTAAACTAAGAGCCTGAAAATATGTTTGTTGTGTGAGAATGGAAAAACATCCCACTCAACTCCCTAAATACCTTCCTTCCCTCTTCCTCCCCTGCCACCCTGACTCCCAATACTTTCCAGATTAGATTTCCTCACGCTTCCCAAGCAGACCTCACACTGGGAATGACACAATTCCGGCACAAAGTGTCCTGCAGCACGGACATGGGGACACTCCTTGGGTGCACACGAGGCAAGGAGGGACCCCACGGGCATGGCTGGGTGGTGCCAGCCCTGCACCCTTCATGGAAAAGGCTGCCCCGAGCTCCAGCTCTGCCCACGCAGCAGCACAGAGAGCTTGGGAGCAACAAGGGCCCTGGAGCACATGGCAGTGCCCCATGGGCAGCTGGATTCTCACTCCAAATGGAGTTTCCAAAGACAAAAGCACCAAGACTAATGATATCCCCAGGATGACTTAGGTTTGGCACATACCTACCTGAAAATCATGGAATCATTTTGGTGGGAAAGGACCTCCAGGATCAGAGTCCCAGCTGTGCCTGATCCTCACCCTGTCCCCACCACCCTCACAGGGAGGAATTCCTCCCCAATATCCAAGGCACAGGGAGTGCAGGTTCGTGTAAGCCAAACCAAGACACAAATGGAAAGGGAACACAGATTCCAAGTTAGATGTAATTACAGGAGGGGGTTTGTTTTGCTATTCTCTGGATATTTCATAGCCAATAAATAATTTGCCTGAGTTCACTCCTAATCTCACCTAAGCAAAGCATCTCTGACATGATTAACAGCCTGTTGTACCAATAAGATTACAGAATTTAAACCAGATTAATACCAATAATACTTAGACTAAATTAACATCTCATCCAAAAGCACCTTGTTTTGGTTTTTCAAAGGTAACAGATACAACTCTGATCGTGCAGCTGCAGATTGACACGTTCCCAAAACAGGGTACAGCTCTAAGAGATTATCCACGGAGTAATGGTGGTGTAAGTGCTAATTAGGGCTGGAAAAGCAGAACCCTAACAAGCTGTTAAGATCTCCTTCCACGTTCTCCTTTATTGCTTAAAGCAATAAACTGTTGGTATATAATAGAATTTATTATATAACAGTGACTACCTCTCCAAAAAAGCTGCACTATTTAGCTAAACCAGACACGTGTATCCAAAGCAACTCCAAGTATGTTTATTTTTGTACCAATCCCCTCCGGAGCCCTGGCACACACCGACCACAAACCGAATTTGCGGGAAACGCTTTCTTTCCCACAAATAACGCAAAACAGCACAATGGGCTCAGCCAGCGCAGCTTTGCCGCACGTCCCAAACCCTCCCCGGGGCGAGCGCAGGTTTCCCCACTCCCCTTGGCCAGTCAGAAGGTCCCCAGGCAAACCTGGAGGGCTGGGATGGAGGAGCTGCCCGCCCCCTTCCCTTCCCCTCCCCTCCGGGGGCAGGAGCAGGAGCGCTCCGGTTCCAGCGCTCATTCATTCGCAGCATTTATCAGGGGCTCGCACAGCTCCGCCGCAGCCCGAGCAGCTCATTCATCCCCGGCAGCTCCGGGGAGCTCCAGCACAATGCTGCCCCGAGATCTCCTCTCGCTGCTCACGCTGCTCTGTGTTCTCAGCGCTTCTGGCTCCGTGGTGGACGAGGATGATGACTACGAGCTCATGTACGTGAACCTGGATAACGAAATCGAAGGTCCTGCCCCGGGAACTGAGGAAGGTAAGTAAATTTAAAGTGAATTTGGGTTAAGTGCAGAACTGCCTTCTTTGCTGCGTAGCTCTTGTACGAGTTATTACTGCAAACGTAATTTGCTTTTTTCAGAGGGAGAAGCTCGTGCTTGTAGCAGCAGATTATTTTGGGCAATAATGGTAAAGCCCTTGGATGGGGTGCCTTGGACTGTGCTTCACACTCTTTATTTCTCAGTTTTCCTGCAAAAGGCTGTTGCTGTCACAGAGGTTTAGGATCTCTGTAGTCACTGCACTGTTGTGTGCCGATACAGAGGGAAAGGCACCGGCCCCACCATGGCAGGGGGTTGGAACCGAATTGTCTCTAAGGTTCCTTCCAACCCAAACCAGGCTGTGAGTCCATGTTTGTGTGACAGTCTGGAGGACACAAGCCTTGCACAGAGCCAGATTTTGCCAAACATTCCCATTTATAACTCGGTACAAAGGAATAGCAACATCTGTACGTTCCCTTCCAGCTGCTTCGTGCGACTGCCAGCGGGAGCACAGCAAGTGGGACAAGCTGTTCATCATGCTGGAGAACTCGCAGATGAAGGAGAACATGATGCTGCAGGCTCTGGAGGAGCTCCCCAGGGTGGACCTGCAGACCCTGAAGGCAGAGCTGAGCCAGCTCACCACCACCCTGGCGGGCACCTTCGCCACTGCCACCTCCCACGCCGTGTCCCAGGTGGAGCAGGTGCTTGTGAGGAGCAGGGACCAGGCTGAGGAGGCCAGGAGGCTGCAGGAGTCGGAGCAAGGGAAGGTTCTGGAGCACGTCCTGCAGCTGAGCCACAACGTGTCGGTGAGGCTGGGCTGGCTGGAGAGCGCCTGGCACAGGAGGGCCGAGGAGCGGGCACAGGAAACTGCTCTGCAGCAGGATAAATTCGATGCCAGCGGAGGGGACAGTCTCATCCTGACCTCGGTGTGGAAGGAGCTGCAGCAGACTCGGGCTGAGCTGAGGGCATCGCAGCAATGGGCAGCTCAGCACCTGCTGCCTGCGGGTAAGTGCAGTGTGCTCCATGTGGGAGCTCTGGGGAGGGCTCCACAAACCCCTCCTGAGCACCTCCCTCTCCAACAACTCCAAAGCAACCTCAGAAACAGCAGGGCAGCTTTGAACAGGCTGTGCATAAAGGGGGAACCCCAGAACTTGAGAGAAAAGAGGCACTGAGCTTTTCAAACGTGGGATCAAAGAAAGGTTTCATCAAAGTCCTCGCACCGGGCAGAGCCAGCCAGGATCCCACCTCCTCCAGGCTCTCCCAGATCAAAGCCATTGCCAGAGAGCACCAAACATATTTTAGACATCCAGATTGTGTTCTCTCGCCTTTTGCCTTCCCAGCTGGTGACTCCTGTGCGTTGGCACCAGCCACTGAGCTCTCCTGTTCTCCTGCATGTTCCCACTCCTTCCTCTTCCTGAACTAACAACTCCTCACCAGCTCCAGTGCCCAGAGCTGGACATGCTTCTGCTGCCAGCCAGGCACACTCCCAGGGCAGGGAGGGATGTTCCCTGCGTGCAGGGTCAGGACAGAATATTCTTCTGGCACAGAGAAGTCAGCAACCTGTGCTGCTGTTGTTTGGGGGATTTTTCCCCTTCCTAAACATTTGCAGTGCTCAGTGAGATGGCCATAGAAAGGTGGGCTCAGACCTCAAATCCCAACGCAGCTTTTCTGTGCAGTGCAACGAGACACCCCAAAAAACAGCAGCTTGGGCGTGGCAGAGCAGCCTCTCATTTCTTTAAAGCGTGGGAGCCAAAATAACCATGTGCAAGATAAACTTCACTGGCATCACCATGACCACCAGCGAGCTGGCACTGCCTGGCTTCTAACTGCTGATTAATGGCTCTGTTTTCCACAAATAGAAGTTAGGGCAACCTAAAACCCCCCCAGAATCTATCCCCGCAGGGTGGGTGCGTAGGAAGGAGGGGGTGCAGCATCTCCAGAGTGATCTCCTACACCAGGGAGCAAAAAGCAGCAGCCTGTGATTGCTACAGCCAAGGCAGCAGCACAGCCACAACATCGCTCACATCAAAGCTTTTAGCCCGACCCGAATCCATCCTCTCATGTGGGGCACCCACACAGCTTCAGAAGTAAATTGTTTTCACTGCTTAATCACAGCACCTCAGAAATCCCTCTGCACTGGGAGTGGATCTTTGAGCGTATTCCTCTTCTGCCCAAACACAAACCGAGCATGATCTCATTCCTTATCTCCCTGTAAGCCAGCCAGCCTCAGCAGCTACTCTGCATTAGGTGAGAACAACAAACTCGATCTGCATTGAGAATCATCAGTGGAAATTCAGTTTATTTCCACTGGTTCCTACATGATTTTACATAAAACAGCCATACTTTTAAATGTAAAGGCTACATTTTAAGTACTTCCAGAATATCTCTCTGGATTTTTTTTTTTCAAGGGAATTTTTAGCAACTGACTTTAATTTCTCACATCTTGACTTACTGCCAGCCATACTCTTGAGGGATTTTCTAATCACACTTTTTTGTTCTTCACTGAGGCTGGTTTTAATTTTGTTTAGGCTTTGATAATAAAGCCTGAAAGCCTGCTAATTAAAAGCTTTTTCACAATAGTGCTCCTAAGGAGCATTTTAAGGAGAATCCCCAGCAGTGGCTCACTGACCCTGCCCCTCCTCAAAAGGGTCAATGGGAGATGTAAAATCTGCTCAAAGCTGGAGGGAAGCAGCCCATGAAATACCACAGCAGCTCAGTCCTGGAGGGCACAAAGAGTCCTTCATTCCCTGGAGCAGAAATTTCCACACACGTTTTAGACATTTCAGATCCTCCAGCTTCTTTAAACAGGAAATGAAGCAGCTTAATTGGAGAAGGGGCTGCTTGTTCCCTCCTGTCACCTTGGATATTAACTGAGGTACAACCAGGGAACAGCACAGAAACCACCAGAAATGCCTTGGCTTTAGTGACCACCAGTTGCTTTCCCAAGCTGCATAAATTTCTCTTAGTGGATTTAACTGGTCCAATTTCTATTACCAGCACTGATGGATTGGACATGAGAGAAGGACTGGTTTAAAAGTATCAGTTGTCTCATAATTCCCCCTGTTTAACCAGTGCCTGTGAATGTTCCTGACCAAAAAATCCTAAAGGCAGGGCCAGGAAAGGGAGCCATGATGTTAGTTAAATAAACAAGCCTATCTCAGCGTGCTCCTGCCAACACTTGCTGCTTTTCAGAAGCTCCTGTGCCCTGATGCCCTGTTACCCATGGCACAGCCACCCAGCAGTTCCCTTCTGCAGGCACAGCCTCCCAGGCTGTCCTGGGAATGCCATGGTATCCAAACCTGCTGTTTGAGGGGATCCCTGACCCCCTCCCTCTGCACAGCGTTGGTATTTTCACTACTCCACACTTAGAGGATAAATCAAGACCTCAGTGGCACCGAGGGAGGGTTACCCAATTACCTGGCATAATTACCCAGTTTCAAGGGCTAAAAGGGTCTCTCTCCCAGGAGGTGGGGCTCCTTTCAGAGGCTCAGGAAGGGAAGCAGCGGGGCAGGCAGGCTGCATTAACCCTGGAGATCCCTTGGATGTCACAGGACTGCACAGTGACTGTGCGGGCAGGGAAGAGCCAAGAGACTCCTGCAGCTGGATTATCCCTTGCTATATTGTCCAGCAAGTTCCTCCATCAGCTCTGACATCCAAAGCATCCTGGGGAGGCTTTCTGCATCCCACTGGATGAGCTGAGCTCTCAGCTCCCTTTGGGAAGCCTGGAAGCCAGCACTGGATCAGTGCTGGGACAGGCTGCCCAGAGAAGTGATGGAGTCCCCATCCCTGGAAGTGTTCAAAAACCAGGGGACATGGCACCTGAGGGCCTGGTTTAGTGGTGAGCACGGTGGTGATGGGCTGGAGCTGGACTTGGAATGGTTTGGGGTGGAGGGATCTTAAAGATTACCTAATTCCAATCCCACCTGCCATGGGCAGGGACACCTTTCCCTATCCCAGGCTGCTCCAAGTCCCATCCAGCTTGGCCTTGAACACTTCCAGGGATGGGGCAGCCACAACTTGGCGATCACAGAGGTCTTTTCCAACCTTAATGATTCCATGATGTATCGAAGGTCCCAACTGCACACATCCAAATAAACCAGTTCTTATTTACCTGACAACCTTCTAAACCTTTCCAGGCTGTGAAACTGCGATTCTGTTCCCCATGCGCTCCAGAAAGATCTTTGGGAGCGTCCACCCGACGGCTGGGATGACCCTGAGCTCCTTCACTGCCTGCATCTGGCTCAAGGTGACCGAGGCCTTGGACAAAACCATTGTCTTCTCCTACGGCACCAAGTTCAACCCCTACGAAATCCAGCTGTACCTGAGCCGGGGCTCGGCCGTGCTCGCCGTGGGGGGTGCCCAGCACAAGCTGGCTGCCCAAAACGTGGTTATTCCCGGGAAGTGGCTCCACCTCTGTGGCACCTGGAGCTCAGAGAACGGATCAGCATCCCTGTGGGCGCAGGGGGAGCTGGCAGCCAGCGCCCTGGACGTGGCTGGAGCTCACACGGTTCCCGACGGAGGCATCCTGCAGCTGGGGCAGGAGAAGAACGGCTGCTGCGTGGGAGGGGGGTTTGATGAAGCTCTGGCCTTCTCGGGGAAGCTGACAGGCTTTAACCTGTGGGACCGAGTGCTCAGCCCCGCCGAGGTGGCAGCCCAGAGCAGGGGGGACACCTGTGGTGCCCGGGGCAACGTCGTCGGCTGGGGGGTCACGGAGGTGCTGCCCTATGGAGGAGCCCAGTACGTGTCCTAGGGCCTGGCTTCTGCCCAGGGAATGGATTTCACAGAGCTGAAGGTCAGTCTTACAACAAAGAGCTGCAGGAGTCCCTGTCTCTGGAATTCCCAAGGAACATCAGCGCTGCGAGCTCGCAGAACGAGGCAGGGTGGAGATGGGGTTTGATCTCTGCCTGCTGCCCTGGAAAAACACTGAGAACACACCCACAGATCAAGCATGGCATTGGAAAAGCTGTTCCTGGGGTCAGCGAGCTCTGTCTCCCCAGTGCAGGGGTTTCTGATGTATAAAGTCACCATGGACATTCAGGAGCCAAACAGTGCTCTCGACATCCCTGCTGAGCTTTGGAGAACAGACAGAGCAGCTGTGGCTGCCCCTGGATCCCTGGAAGCATCCAAGGCCAGGTTGGACTTTGGGGTTTGGAGCAGCCTGGGACAGTGGGAGGTGTCCCTGCCATGGCAGGGGTGGGATGGGATGAGCTTTAAGGTCCTTCCAACCCCAACCATTCCATTGGCTCTTCCAATCCTTGGGTTCTGTAGTGTTAAAATGTGAATTTTACAGAGGAACCACCCAAGTCAAGAAATGTGTTGTCTATTAATAATCGTTGTTAGTAAGTGGTAGGCTCTAAGAAAGCTAGTTCCTTGTTTAAAGCATTATTTATGCCACGGATTGATATAAAAATAATATTCCCCATCATAATCTGATGCTACTTTGGGAGAAAACACAGCTGTATTATATTGTACATTGACTTTGTGATAATTTTATTGAAATTATTTTTGTAAAGTTGTTTTGTAAATAAAGATACTTTACTAGACTAAAACTCTCTACTCGTCTCACAAACCAAAATTCTGAACCAAGTCCCAAGTGGGACTTTTTCCATGTGTTGAACCATGCAGTTTTAGCTGCTGAGAGAGAAGAGATAAATAGCAACATCTCACAGGAGCAGAGACCCCCATGCCCAGTCCCAGCCCTCTGGGGCCAGGTTTTAAGGGACATTTGGACTTGTTTGCTGCCCTTGGGGGTGTGTACAAGATAGAACTCTGCTCATTGCCAGTGATTCTCTTTTCTCTCACACAAACTTATCCCAAATCCAGCAAAAGCCTAGGGCTGGATGCAGAGCACAACAGCAGCTGCAGAGAACCAAGGAGCTGGTGATGATTTTTATGTAGAAAACAGAGCACAAGCAGAGAATGATGAATAGCTACTCGCTGGATATGTAACCATTTACAACAAGAACCATTACTTACTACCTGTTGAAACCTCTAAACAAGTTATCATGAGGAATGTCTTATTCAAAGCAATTCCTATTCCCCCTGGAAGCAGCCCATCCTTCTTCTCTCTTTCCATGTTTCCCCATCTCTCTCATTCTCTACAGATGTCCAAAGAACACACTTTGACAAATTTCTTGACTTGTTGCTACTACACTTCCTCCTGCCCATGACAGATCCTCGCTGCCCAGATACAAAAGCAGTAAAAAAAGGTAAATTCCCCTTTCCTGTGCCATTCAAGGGGGTTGTGCTTCATACCTAAAGTTATACGACCTGCTCCAAAGTTTTGGCAGCACTGCTTATTAAGGGAAAAAGAATTGCTCTGATTGCTGGAATTTCTCCTGTTACCCTGCAATAAAAATGTATCCAAGTTGTAAATGCTTGGCTGTAAACTTGACAAAAATCCCTTGCTAAGTAATATCTGCAAATAACCTTAGCCAGAGAACAATGAAATATTACCTCTGTTCATCTCTGGCAGCCAAAACCTAGATCTTCAGAGTTACAAAAACTCTGGGGTCCCAACATTGTGCAAGGGCAAAACCACTCTCAAATCCTCCCTCTGTTCAGTGCCCTCCATTAAGTGAAAACAAATGTCCGTGAAATGCAGCAGGAAAAAGAAAATCCTCCAAAAAATCCCCAGAAATCCTCCCTGGCTGCTTCTCTTGCTGCAGCTCACACCTGAACTGCTTTGTCTTGGAAGAAGTCTTCTCCTATCTCTGTTCAGGTTTGCTGGTGGAGTCCAAGATATTTAGAAAATCCCTCAAATTGCCCTGAGGAGTCTAAGACCCTTACTAGAGCCCCAAAAAGACACAGTCTTTAATTTGTGCCCATGAGAAAAGCTTCCAACACTTATGGATGAATTAAGAACCTTAAAAATATAAGATAGATTATAGTTTAGTTTATCACAAAGTGAAAATTTGTAGTGTTAAGTTTTGTAGTATAGAAGTAAAAAGGAAGCAAAATAGAAGTTTTTGGGCAGTGTTCAGAGTTCTCCTTTTACTCCATTTTCTGCTGTGATGGCACAAAGACATTAATAGAATAAATCTGAAGTAAGAAAAATGTGTTAAAAATAAGTGATAGTTATTGGTACAAAATTATAAATATAGCTCGTTTTAACAGTTAATTAAGTAAAAAGTTTTTAAAACAGCACTGCATTGTCCATCTTGTTGTCTTGCAACTAAAAATTTAGAGCGCTAAATCCAAGAACCAAACGGCTCTCTAAATTGAGATAAAAACTTAAACAAAAAAACCTAAAAACTGCAAGTCCGACTTCTTTTTATCTAGTATGAAACTTTAATAGAAAAAAAAAAAGTTTCAAAAATGCAAATGCGTCAGTTTGCCAGAGGACCAAATGCAAAGCCAAGCCTTGCATCCTCCCTGACTTAGCTGGGAAAATTCCCTCTCCCCAAGCTCTGCTCTGCCTTTATCACCTCCCAGGACCAGCAGCAGCACAATTGGCCTCCACCAGCAGCTTCCCTCCTTCCTTCCTCACTCAACCACGCTCTCCTTTGTCAACAGTTTGGGAAACACTGAGGAAATCGTATTTCGGGGGGAATCAGTTCTGGAGAAGCCCCCGCGATCCTGCTGAACCAACGCAAGAGAAGTTGCTCCAATCTGGAGCAGCATCCCAGGGACCCTGGGATCACAGGGCAGAGGGAATGGGGATAACTCCCCCCGGGAATGGGGATAAATCCCCCCGGGAATGGGGATGGTGGCAGCGCAGCACAGGCGAGCTCAGAGCCTGAGCTCACGCTCACCGGAGCACAGGAGCGCAGCTCTTTCTAAAGAGCTCTGGTTTAGCTTAAACAAGATAAGAACCTGGCTCTGCAGCCAAAGAGTTGCCCCAAGTAATGCAAAACTCCGGTTCCTCTCCAACATTTGCAGGCAAGGGGCCAAAGTTTGCTGTGCCTGGTGCCACGAGGCTGAGCCCCGTCTGTGCAGCCCCACAACGCGGCTTTGTCTCCAAAATCTGCCTCGGAAATTCATCCTCAGCAGCTCTGCCTCCTGCTGCCCTTCTCCCTTCAGCAGGCAGCCTCTCTCAGGGCAGCTCTCAGCCTGCTGCAAACCCAGCTCTTCCGGCCTGAAACACGAATTACGTGCGCCGTAATTAAGCCACTACGCAAAACAAATCATTTCGCCTGTGGCCCCTTCCAGGCTGGAATTCCCGAACCTGATATCCACAGCAACATCTGCTGGTGGAAGGACACAAGTACACAGCCGTGCACTGAAACCTTCGGTTGTGGTTGGGAAGCACTTTTCCCCCAAAACTGTGAATATATTCACTGTTTCTTTCTGTTCCTACCCCAGAGTTACAAGTGGCAATGCACAGCGTTAACACAGAAATAATAAGTCCTAAAAGAATAAATTAAGAAAATAATTTATAAATTAATAAATGCAGGATGCACACATTTAATTTGAGGGCTTAACGTCTTCACAACAATGTTCTTTTAATAATTAGTTATTGCTCCTTACTGTTGTTGTCCCTGCTTGAAGGAGAACAGTGATTTTACCACTGCAGTAGCACTGTAGTGCAACAAACCCTGTGAACTTTATTACTCCAATTCAATTGGACTTCCTTTTACAGAGGAATGAATATTTTTGGCTTTTTAAACCACAAAAAATAAAATGTAAAGAGCTTAGCAACATTGTTCTATATAAAGCTAATAACATAGGCAAAATTAAAGAACCACTACAAAGCTTTTATATCTTCCATCTGACTCTTTCACCACAGAATGGGATTAATTTCATCTCCATTTCTCTTTTGGAGCCTTGCCAGTGACACTAAGAGGAAGGATAAGAGCTCCATGGCTGGTGCCTCATATCAGGGCTGATAATTTGGAGTCCATTAGCAGGGAATATTAACGAGGACAGATGTATTTCCTGCCCTGTGGGTCAGCCAACCCATACCCAACCCTCCAGAGGTGCAGTAAATTCACATATTCCTTGATACAGTCTGTTATTAGAGTGTGATTAATACATCTGATCACATTTATAGATATTTCCATAGGTCTGCTTTATCCATCTCATCTGTTTATATGCATGATTTGTTTAAGGGTTGGATTGATCCTGGAGCCTTTCCCACCCTTGCTGACTGATTGATTCCATAAGGTAACAGCTCTACACGAGTCCAGCACAGCCTCACTGACCTAAAGCTCACACTCTGAACCCAAACTCTGGCGTGGGCCTACCTTGAAGGACACTCCTGACGATGGTTTCTGTGTGCTCAGCCAGCAGCTCTGCCTTGGCAATGGCAGCCAGGGACAGGTAACTGGACATGTTCCTGCACAGCTCCTTATTGCCCCTCTGCAGGAATTTCACTGCCACTGGCACTGCCAAGGCCATCACTGGAGGCCGGTTGTAATTCTGCAAAAACACACAAAAAAAAATATTAATATAGAAGTCTCGTGCTGGGCAGAGCAGGGAAACAAAAGTCAAAGCAATGGTGGAGTCCAAGATATTTGGGAAAGCCCTCAAATTGCCCTTGGGGGGTCTGGGAGCCTCGCTGGGATCCAAAGAGGACACAGAGTCTTTGATTTGTGCCCATGGGAGAAGCTTCCAACACTTATGGATGAATTAAGAACATTAAAAAATATGAGAAGAGAGAAGAAGGATGGGCTGCTTCCAAGGGGAATAGGAATTGCTTTGAATAAGACATTCCTCATGATAACTTGATATAAAGATAGATTATAGTTTAGTTTATCACAGGATAAAAATTTGTAGTTTTGGGTTTTGTAGTATGGAGGTAAAAAATAGCAAAATAGAAGCTTTTAGGCAATGTTCAGAGTTCTTCTTCTTTTACTCCATTTTCTACTGTGATGGTGGCACAAAGACATTAGTAAAATAAATTTGAAGTAAACATGTTACAAATAAGTAATAGTTATTAATACAAAATTATAAGTATAGTACGTTTGAACAGTTAATTGAGTGAAAAGTTTTTAAAACAACAATGAGTTCTCAGTCTTGTGGCCTTGCAGGGGGAAATTTAAAAAGCTAAGTCCAAGTGTCAAACAGCTTTCTAAATTTAAAATAAAAACTTAAATAAATAACAAAAAAACCCTAAAACTGCAAGTCAAACTTCTTTTTATCTAACATAAAACTTTGAGAGAAGCAAAAACCCTGTTTCAAAAACACAACCACGTCAAAGCAACAAGAGGAAAAGAGAAAAAAACCTGTCAAGAAAGGCCATGTTTTGGTACTAGCAGTGAAGGCAGGCATCAAAGAAAGAGCAAACACAGAAACTTAAAACTACTGCAGCAGGAAATGTCAAAAATAGCCCTATTTTAGTCTTCTGCTAGAGGAAGCAGAAGTGCACTAGTAAAATATGTGGTGCATAAATATAAATAAACACAAATAAAATATATAAGATGCAAAGTGCACTAACTAAATGTTGACATTTCTAATAAGACTTTTTGTGTTTGGTGCTCGCTGGGAAGGCAGAGGCTGCATCCATCATCCCAAAGGAAACACCTCGGAGCAGCCACTCCCAGTAACTGCACTGGGAAACTTGCTCACAGTGTAACAGCTTCAGTATTGATCAATAATTATTCTGTAATCAGTAGGGTTTCCTTTTTTTATTTAAACTCACAGAAGCCCAGAATGGTTTGGGTTGGAAAGGTCCTTCAAGCTCACCCATCCTACCCCTGCCATGTCAGGGACACCTCCCACTGTGCCAGGCTGCTCCAAGCCCCAATGTCCAGCCTGGCCTTGGGCACTGCCAGGGATTCAGGGGCAGCCACAGCTGCTCTGGAAACTCCAGCCAATTTCTCCAAACACTGAGGTTTTTCAGGACTGCAAACTCCTCTCGCTAAAATGGCTCCAAGCTTCAGGAACCCCAGGGTAACCCTGAGTGTGCACTGGGGTTTCAAATCAAGGTCAGAAAATGTTTTCTGCTATTATTTATACAGCAAATTGTGTGTACAAACCACAGGCACCCATTGCCTGCTGAATTCCCTCAGGCAGGACATGTTTGTGTGTAACTGAGGACCTGAGCTCCCTCTGGAGCCTCCTTAACCAGTGCTGTGCTCTCCTGTCAGTTCTGAGCAGCTCTTTGAACCTGGAACACTTCCCTGTTTCTGAAAATAATCCTGCAATGCGATTATGTTTAATTAGCAGCTGAAATCCCAGGCAACTCCTGGAACCCAGATGTTTCAGACAGCAAGAGAACACTGCAAAGGAAGGCAGAGCAGATTTTCTGGACTTTCATTCTGGAGCAGCTCTGAATAGAATAAATTTAGACCGAGAAGATCCCAAATCTGTTATTCCACAGAGTTTAAGGGGCTCTGAGGATTTTTGCTTGGAACAGGGACTTGCCAAGCAGTGGACACTCCCTTCCAAAGACCCCTGAGGAAGAAGGGGCTGCAGCCACCCCTTGGTGTCAAGACAGATAATTCTGGCAGCTGCTGTATGACCAAGAGCTGCATCTTTAATGAGAAAAACCCTTCAAATAAAGGGAGCTTTCTGCAGCAGCATGTTTAAATCAACATAATGCCTCGTTATGTTTGGCTGAGACACCACTGAGCAGGAGCCAAATGCTGCTCCAAGTTATTGCTCTGCTGCTCCACACAAAGAATGGGAAGATAAGGCTTGGCTCTTGGACTAGGATTTAAAAGATCTAAGAAAATTCCAAAAAATAGTTCTTCCCCCCCCCCCCCCCTTATAATAAAGATAAAATCCGTAGTTAAGAAAAGGTTTGAATTCTGAGGGAAAGAGAAAGGTTTCAGTTGTTCCATGATAAACATCAGGGCAGGAAGGCACACTTAGAACAAGTGGAGGTGACAATGAAGAGCAGATTTCAATAAAGTGATACAGAGATGTTTGCAAACCTTGGGGACCTCCCTGCTGCTGCTATCAACAGAGACCTGCCTGAGATCCAACCCAGCTGGCAGATATTCATTATTGTTCCAACTGTCCCCCACATCTGCTGTAAAGCCTCATTTTATACCTTTTTATTATTTTTTTTTAATGCAAAGGAACTTGCCAATAACAGCTCTGTTTCAGGGAGCAGTAAATGTACTTTTGTTACTCAGCTGTGGCTGCCCCTGGATCCCTGGCAGTGCCCAAGGCCAGGTTGGGCAGGGTTGGAGCAGCCTGGGACAGTGGGAGGTGTCCTTGCCATGGCACTGGGTGAGCTTTGAGGTCCTTCCAACCCAAACCATTCCATGACTCTGTGAGCTGCCTCAACGGCTTCAGGACAAGAGGAATCAATAACAGTGCAATTTCCCAAGCTCTTAGTTTTAAACACAACCACCTACCCAGAAAAAGAGTTACAAAAGCATTTTAAAAACCAAAACCAAACCAGCAACGAGCGCAGAGCACTCACTGCCTTCCAGCCCAGTCCTACCTGCAAGATGCAGCTCATGATGTCAGATGCAATTTTGGCATGTGGAGCATCCTCATCTTTCCCCGAGGGCTTCAGGTTGTGCTCCAGGCAGGACTCCCAGAGGGCCACCAGGGCTTTGCCGTGCCTGTCGATGGAGGAGGTTTCGCGGATGGCAGTGGTGATGCGAGTGATGCAGATCTCCACCACGGCCTGGTCATTGTCGTTGGTCTGGTAGTCCTGGGGCACAGGAAACCACATTTGCCAATGAATTGGTTTGCCAGGACCCCACGAAATGAAGTTTTTGTGGCAGTCCCACGTCCATTTTCCCACATCCGCCTTTGCAACAAATGGTCAGCGTGATTAAACTCTGGAATTTGTCATCCCACAGGTCTTAATTCTCCTTACTGTGAAGCCTGAAACCTCATTTAATCTTTAATATGCTTTAAATAACTATTTAATAAATACTATTACAAAGATGAACTTGAAGGAAAAAAGGTGGGAACTGGATTTTGTCACCACATTTTTAAATCTTACATTTTGCTCTTCAAGTCTTATCAGAAATTTAAATTATGTCCCCACCTTTATTTATACAATAGATTTAATACATTAAATACATTAGATTTAATACATTTATTTATACAATAGATTTAATCTCATGAAAAAAATTTAAGGACAACTGTTCACTCACTGCAGCTGAACTAATGATTCTGATCTGTTCAAGAGCTTCAGAGAGGCTTCCTTCGATCTCAGCATCCTCCAGGGAGAAGAGATCCCCTGCCCGGGAAAGGTCCTTCTGTGCCAAAACCAGCCCAAAGAGATGATGCATGGCCCTGCTCAGCCACCCTCTGCTGGCACCATGGGCATGGAGCTCAGGTGGGGACAAAACGGGAACAATCCTGGCCAGGAGCAATCAGTTTAACGTGAAGGATAAATCTGGGCTGTATTTCAAGGCTTCCTCGGCCCCAATCTGAAAGTAAACAATAATAAATAAAACCAAGAAAAATTAGCAAATGCATTGATTGGCATGGTCCAGTTTAGCAAAGATTTTTAAAGGTTTGTGAAAGCATCAGCCAGGACCCCCTGACCCAGGGCCATCCTTAAGCACATTCATGAATTGTGTGAGTTTTTACCTTCAGACACTAAATAGCTTAAAATTAGATAAGAAATACATAATAACTGAACCCAAGGTTTTCTTCCTTTCCAATGCACATTACCTGAGCAGGCTGGGGACTGGACCAGCTGATGAGGGTTCCAAACCACTTTCCCTGGTCAGGAGCTGAGCTCAAGGAGGAGAAGGGTGAAGCCTCCTCCTCTGTTTTCTGGGTTGTTGTGTCTTGACTCCAGAAAAACATTATTAGCAAGATTGAGAAGATAACGAGTTTTGTTTAGAAAAAAAAAGTCACTTTTCTTGTCAAAATGATCCCTGTGGTCTTTTAAATTCGTGTAAAACAAAGCCTTGGCTGAGGTGAAACTGCACTTCTCCTCTGCTGGGGAAGGGAGCAGGGGCTGAGCCAGGCAGGGCCAGCCTCACACACTGGGAAGTGTCCTGCATTTGAGTCCTAAAACTCTGCTTAGAGTTAGGTGCCACATGGATTCACTCTGGGTGTCAGCTCCTCTTGAGTTGACACACAAAGCCACAAAATATATCACTTACAATTCTTATTTGAGATAAGGAGAATCCTTAATCCCCATTACTCTATTTCATGCTATTTTCAGGGGGAGAAAAAAAAAGTATAATCATAGAAGCACAGAAGGTAAGGAGTTGGGAGGGACTTAAAGCCCATGCAGTCCCATGAGCAGAGCCACCTCCCACCAGCCCAAGTTGCCCAATGCCTTATCCAGCCTGGCTTTGAGCACTGCCAGGGTTGGAGCATCCACAGAAGGGGCAAAACCAAGGGAAAATGCTGAGAACCATCTAGAAACAGTTCCGTGGAGGAATCTCTATTTGAATAGACAGCACACTGCACTTGGTAATGCCACAAGAGCTGTTTTAATTTGCCCACCTCTATCAATACCATTCCACAGGAGTCCCAGTTCCATCAGAAAGGAGCTAAGATTGCAAATCCCCAGGCAGGCGAGGCACAGATCACCCAGCACTGAGCCACGGGGATGGTGTGAGCTCAGCCACACCCTACTCACACTCAGCCATTCCCAAGTTCAAAATTAAAAGTTCAAAAAGCCCCAGGCTTTTTACCTGTTCGGGATTGCCCCAGGCCATCCTCAGGGATGGGTACAGGTGCTCTGGGGACACAGCCTGCCCCTTGTCTCCTCTCCCCCCGGGCAGCATCCAGGGGCACGGGCAGCAGAAAGCCAGGAAGCGATGGCAGGCAGGGATCCTGGAGCTGTTAATTGCGGTGCCACGGGGAAGGCATCCCAGGAATGCAGCCTAAAGCAGCCTAAAAGTTACCCACGGCTCCGTCAGGTGACTGAAGGAACCCAAATGCAGGGAGGCCTTATCTCTGAATGAGCTGCTCTGTTTCCAGGGCAAAATACAAAGCCTGCTCCACTTGAGGGCAGTTGTTTTTAATAGAGGAAACAGAACTCTCTGTGTTAGTGGAAAGCTATCCTTCCCTGGGAAGGAGGGGAAAAAGCCCTCAGTAAGCTCACACTGTTTGAAAGAAAGGGAACAAGTGAACAGCCGTGCCGGAGAGGAGCTTTCCTGGCCAAAGGAATAAATGCTGTCCTTCTGTAGCCTTTACATGAGCACAAAAGAGGGTCTGAGGTTTGCTTTGGCTTTTAACACGACCCTCAGGAGCAGCACAACAAAATGTGCCCACATAATGTAGCAGAGTGCTCCGGGAAGGAAGGTCCATTGAGCTCTCCCTTTGAGCAGCTGCTCTGAAACACAGCAGCCCCTTCTGCAGGAGCTGCCCTTCATCATCCTCCTGGCTCCCTTCCAGCTCAGGATATTCCCTGACCCTCAGCCTCTTGCAGAGGATCCTCCCCTGGGTGTGCTCCTGCACAGGAGTTTCTCAGAGAGGTGCTGAGCTCTACCTGAACAGACAATTTTATGTGAGTTTTGTAGACAACGCTCAGGATAATGCAGGAAAACATTTATTTATTTATTGTGAGCTCTTTGAAATGGAATTATATCAAATCCTCTTAATGCTTACATTGTGTAACAGTGCTGGAAATGCTTTCCTTGCATCAGCATTAAAGAGAATTGTTCCTTAAGCATTTCCTTGCTCACTACAAGATTTGCTATTAATAGGCAGCAGGCACTGGGCAAGAGGGAAAACAAATCATGTGCCTTATAAAATGTCATTTTTAAATTTTCTTTTTTTAAAAGGTTGGGCAATAAAATTGCTTCAGAGTGTAGTTGCTTAGATGTCTCATCTTCTTGAGCCTATATCACCTCGACTCCACACCACCCATCAGAGTTTTCTCACTCACTGTATTTGTGCCCCACGTACAGCAGGGATGGAAAAGGCAAAGGGGTTTGCCAAGGTTTGTCCATCCTGCCTGGATCCCCTCTGGCACTGCATCTGAGAGGATTCACACCCCTCCAAGGCCAAAACGTGGGGAACAAAGCAGGAACTCCAGCACTTGTAACAAACTTCAAGTCATTGCTATGCAGGAAAAAACCCCTCAGCTTATAACACTTCCACTGGTTCTGGTGCAGTCCCACAATATTTATATATCTCAAAATATTCCGAGGTTTGATCTGATTTTCAACACCTCGTTTCCCTTTTCATGCCTTTCCCTGGGACCTTGAAGCCCTTCCCCTCCAAGGTGAGTCTCTCCACTTGCTGCAGGCACAGCATTCTTACCAAAGCTCCTTATCAGAAGCAATCAGAATAAAAGCCAGCCTGACAGGTTTCAGAGCTTGAAGCTACTGAATTGGTCTGTTTGCAAAATAATTCCCCCAATAATAGATGATTAACAATAAAAATTCTACGTAAAAGGGCAGTTGGACCTACAGGCATCCAATTGAACTTGAGCTGAAAGGCTGAGCCTTACAGTTTATCAGGAGCTCAGCTTCTGCAGAATGACATTAGAAGGACAAGAAAAAACAAGTCTTTTAAACCAAAGAGAAAGGGAGAAGATATTTTTTTTTTTAATTTACAGTGAAGGAAATTCTACAAGAAAATTATTTCCTTAACTTCCAAAAGACCAGCTGCATGATTTTGTGGGTGTTAGCCTTCAAAGAATCATGCAATAACATTTTTTATCTAGTTCTGTGCTACACAACACTCACCAGGAAAGCTTTCACTCTGTCTAAAGACTTTTAGGGATCTCAAGCCACTGCAGTTTGTGTTAAGTAAACCTTCCAGGATCTCCTGCTTTGTCCCTTGCTGGAGCTGCAGTGAGGACAGGCATGCTCCCAGCCCAGCCAGGGCTCCCAAGGGAATCCAATCCATCCAGCACTCCCCAGAGCCCCCATCCTCTGGGACACCCAGTTTGCCATGGGCACCACGCCTGGCTCCCCTCAGGTGCTGCAGCACAACTCCCATGTGGAATTTCTTACTCCCCACGGAAGGGCTGAGCCACCACAGGTGCCAAAGCTCTTTGGTAAACACAAGGCTGTGCTCATTTTCTGAAATCTTCAAAAATCTAAAAGGTATGGAATGAGCATCTGGTTCAAAAATATAACTCAGGGTGTCCAGTAAATTACACAGGAAAGTGATCCAGGAATTCTCTTGATCTGGAGAGACTCGTGTTAAGAAAATTGAGAGCTGTTGCTTTTCCAGGGTCACAGCACAGCCCAGAGCTTTGAGTTCCCTGGAACAGGAAACAAAACCTCCATTTCCTTACCTCGCAGCCATGTTGCCATGCTTAACACATGGATTATGCTGAGTGCTTTGGATGCTTTGGATGAAAGGCACTGGAGAAAAACAGAAGGAAAATAATGTTAGTGACTCTTTGCCTTTCCAGACTGTGAGATCCCTCCCAGGAATGATTGGTTTTCACCAAGCAGGGTTTAATCTTCAGGACTTGGGCTCTTAAAGGCCAGGAGAGCAGCTCTGCTGAGCCCTCTGGGGTGAACAGAGCAGGTTTGGATTTCCATGCTCTGGAGATAGATGTTTGCATCTATCTGCATATTTACTTTTAGTTTCCTGTTCCATGAATAGCAGGAAGATTAGAATCATCTTCAAAGCAAACTTTGAATTTCAGGTAGAATTCCCTTCTGTTGAAATTCTTCTTCCTCACCTTACAAGCAAAAATTTTGTGGAATTTCTGTCTCAAAGAGTTACAGAAGTTTGCAATACTGCCAAGACTGCTGGATACTTCCTTCCCCCCTGCAACCACCCAGGGGAAAAAAAAAGCCTGGATACATTTTCCAAAAACATCCACATATGCAATTAATGGACAGAATATTACAAGATATTTCAGAGAACCTTTCCCCTCTGCGTTGCACTAATAACAATTTATTTTATTTTTATGCTTGGGAAGCATTTGCTCCCTAAACCAGAGCATTCTTTCAAAACTTGGAAATAAAGTTCTCTCATTTTTCAGTGAAAGAAAAGGATTAAAGATTATATTGAGAGAGCATCATTTCCACCCAGGGTGAATAGACTACAGCAGTTCCCATGGGATCAGCTGCATATATTTAAAATCTTCCCACAAGACAGCCATTGTTTCCTACAAGCCTCTCTCTTTTTTCTGTCAGGACAGGTTTCCACACTTCACATCCCCTGAAATCCCACAGATGCTGAGCTGGGCCAGATGATGAAACGATAAATTGTGTTAATTAGGCGAGGGTTCAAACTGGGTATTTACTAATGGAACACCTTGCTGCAGTGCTGGAAGCTGACCTGCTCTCAGCACCCCACTCCTGTGCACGAGGAGCCTGTGTCCCTGTGGAGGCAGCTGTGGGACAACCAGGAATGACAGAGCCTTTTTAGAGATCTCTCCTAGCAGAATTCCAGGGCTGTGCCCCTGCCCACAGCCTGCAGGCAGTCCAGGGTCCTTCCAGACGTGTGGATATTCTCCCCTGTGATGAACTGGTTGAATCAGCAGGTTTGAGGGGTCACAAGCAGCTCGGGGTGAACAGATTTCCCAGGGCTCTGAGGCAATTTTGGCTGCACAACCTACTGCTGCAGAGGGGGAAGAATGTGCTCAGGAACGTGCCAACTTCTACTGCTGCAAACAGACAACTTGATCAATTTTTTATAGAAATAAATTACTTGATAATCTGGGTGCTGTCAAGACAGTTCTCTCCAATTTTCAGTCTATAAGAAATCGTATTTGGCTGCTGTTTTAGCACACACTGATGCTTTATGTAACACTTCATAAGACTTAGCATTTTTAACATCAGTAAGGCAGATTTGTAAGAATTCCATGTTTAAATGTCTCCATGATATTAAAATATTAGGCTAAACTAAACAACACAGTGCTAAAAAGGACTAAATTGCTCCATAACAAACACCAATTCCACCACTGCCACAATGATGCTGTCAAAAGCTGCTCATTTTCAAGGGTTGCTAAACGAGCTTTTAGATCTGTGACTTATTTTCAAGACTGCAGTGATGTTACAGAAAAAGAATTTGGTTTAAAATTTTACAAGGGGAATAATGTGCATTTCTGTCTAAAGAGAGTGAAGGAGGAAATGGGGCAGAGCATGAGGGACCACAGGGTCAGAATACAGGAACCTTGTCATGAGAAATGCCACCCTGGAAGGGAAAATTAGACTGGAGCAGTAAATAAATGCAAAAAAATCACTGAACCTCAAAGTCTCCTGAAACAGCAGCCACGGGACGAGCACTGAATGTCCTGAAGTTCCTCCCAGGTACCTGGCAATCCACCCCAGTGTCTCTCCAGCTCTGGATTTAACAGGACCTGCAGCTCCCCAGTCTGCCAGGGTTCCCCCAAAGCAGGGATTTGATTCTGCAGCCCAGGGACGAAGTGTCCCCTGAGCACGGCGAGGGGAAGGAAACAGCCGAGCCCCAGGAGGATCCAGGAGCTCTGAAGGTTCACGTCCCACACACAAGCACTGCTTTTTCCTTCCCAGCCAGCTCACACCACTCCTCACAGGCATCACTGTAATACATTTCTACATCTAATAAGCACAGCTCCTGCAGCCAGAGACAACCAGGAACAGGCAACGCTGTTAACGACTACATTCCCTCCAAAACCTCCTCCATTATTTAACACTCAGCCCTGCTCCTCAACTCCACTCCTCGCAGTAATTTATTCATTATTCAAACGGTTACATGAACACATATTTAAGTTATTCATACCTCTCAGAAGCGAGACCTCGCAGAAACATGAATAATTGACGGCAAATTGGCGCTCTTTAGAGGAATTGGGATGGGCTCCATCCCAGCTGCCGGTGCCCCTTCCATCCCCCTGGCTCTGGTATGTGAGTGAGGCTGCTGGCGAGTGCTCAGCCCTGTCAACCCAACCGTACAGACTGTTCAGTTACCCTGGAGTTGTCATGTGGAATCAAGCAAACAAATATCTCCTCTCCCTTTGCCCCGGCGCTGGAAAACACATCAGGAATAATTCCTCACCCAGCTTAACTTGGGCAGCAGCTCGAGTGAAAATGCTCCCAGCTCCATACGGAATTTGAATTAGTTAAAAGGATTTATCAACAGCCAGTGGTTACATTCAGTTAATTAATAACCTGCTTAAGAGTAACAAGGAAATTGCAGAAGTTAATATTCCTTATGGGGCCTCTTCTTGGAGGCTGGAGCCTGTCAGTGCCTTCAGCCAAAAGGGAAGTCCAGGGAGAGCAGGACACTGAGGACATGCAGCCTTTCAGCTGACACTTGTGGCATCTCCCCAACTGCTGGACTTCAGCCAGTCCTTCCAAAGGGACCTGCCCAGGTGGGACTCATGCCCAGGAGCTACCTGAGCACCTCCAGAGCCTGGCAGCTGTAGCAGAAATGATTTCCAAAGCATTCCAGGGGCATTCCACACACACTTGATCCTTCCACATGAAGCATGTCCATACTCTTCCTCTCAACTTCCCTCTGATAAATGAATTCCAGATTCCCACCAAGTCAAGCTTAACTAAAACCTGTCCTACAGACCGGCCCCGTGGATCTCAGCCTGGCCATGTCCTCTCCCCTGGGAGAGCACAGGAGCAAACCCCCACTGGGAGTGTCCCAGTAAGGACATTTTTCTAATAACAGCCAAAGAAATATCAAAGGAACCAACTGGGAACAGCCAAGTGTAAGGTCAAGCACCCTTGGGCAGCTGCTGGGAGAAAGGAAAGCCTGTTTGCCCAAAGATAATGAGGAGAAACGTTTGCACAACTCTTGTTAGGGCTTTTATAATACTGAGGGAGTTTATAAATTATAGTTTTTAAAAAACCTGCTCCCTAGAATACACATTCAGTCATATTGGTGCTCAATTTTGATGGCAATTCCTCCTAATGGCTTTTTTGCTCCTGTTCATTGCACCACAGCCTGGACAATCAAATACAAAATTAATGGGGGTGAACACATTCTTTTAACCATGTTAAAGTTGTTGTTGTTCTTTAAGGGAAATGCAATTGTGTGTTCCCTGCATCTTCCTTTTAGCTCAGGGAGGACGTTAAGAACACAGCTGACTTTTCTCTCACTCCTATGAGACTGTAAAAAAGCTTGGGAGATGATGGCAGAACAGAAACATTCTCATTCTGAAAATCATTTTCTAAACAAGAGATTTTAACATAATAAATTTCCCAGGGCCACGTGGTCTGACCAGAAGAGCAGAGACAGGAGGTTGGATTTTATTTCTGCATCTGATAACTACTTTATTCATTACACAGCAGGAATTCAGAGGTTCCTTTGCTCACTGTGAACCTATTTTTGACTTCTAATAGGAACCAAAATTGCCCAGAGATTGTGCATTCTCAGTCCCTGGAAGAGTCTGAGGCCAGGTTGGATTTGGCTTGGAGCAGCCTGGGATACTGGAAGGTGCTCATGGCAGGGGGTGGAACAAGAGGAGCTTTACAGCCTTTGCTGTAATAATAAGACAAACCAAGATATTGTGGTAATAAGCAAAAAGGTTCACACATATCCTTCACCAGATGAAAAAAAGAGAATTTACTTTATGAAAATAGGTTTTCCCCCATCCTAGAAAAAAATAAATGGGTTTTAACTTTTATTATAACAGCTACAATGAATGACGCCCTTTTTCAGCAAAGCCCTGAAAATATTTATTTTGTTAGACTTTTAAAAACAAACATCTTGTTAGGGAAGAGACAGACTATTGTTCTCCTTCTGACTAATTGGGGAAAAGCAACAGAATATTCCATATTCATTACATTTCACCAAAATGAGTCATGTTATCTTCCACCCAGACAAAGCATTTTAATTTTAATAACGACAATGCTGACAGCTACAATACTGTTCTTGCAGAATTTTGCTTGTAAATAATTAACAATTGTTGTATAATGACAGAGGGGGGTTGATAGCTGTATTAAGTTCGCAGTCAGGCTGGAGTCTCTTTAATTTCGGGTTTTCATAAGAACCCACTCCCCTCCCAACATAAAAGGCTAATGGTGAGATCAGGTTTATGGCCCTGCAGCCTATCCTGGTGCCAAAATCCCATTGTGTGCCAGGAATCAGCCATGGAAAACCAGGGAGAATCATGCAGAACTCACAGATCACACCTCCAAAGGGTTGCAGTTTGGCTAATAATTGTCTGGATTTGAGGCTGAAATCCAGGATGGGATAAATAACAAGTTTCAAACCCTGCTCCGTGCTGGGGTGGCCTCAGCAGGGGACAGATCCAGGACAGGCCATCACCTATAAATGGCCTTTGAATATGTGCACTCCAAGGCTGGCCGGGCAGGACACCCACTGATGTTCCCCTAATCCATTCATATTTTTAAAATCTGGCAATATTCCCCTGGTTCTGATGGAACCAGCCAGGACACAAACTCCTTTAGGACTGTGTAAAGGTTTCCCTTGTAAGCAAGGTCTTTATCACATGCCCTATAGGTCACTAATGCACAGCTAACTCACATCTTTTACAGACATATCAGGAATTTCATCCAAGAATTTTGTAGAACTGGATGCAATCTTTCCTCTATCATAACAGGGGAGACACATTTTGGGTTTGGTTTTTTTTTTTTTTCTCTTCAGAAAACACATCTTGGTATTTCCATTCCTGAGAGGATGAAGTATTTAACTCCAAAAAATACCAGAGCTTCTCAGAAGCCCACTGAAATGAATGGAGAGATTCTCATTGTCATTACAAGGATCTGAAGTCCTTTATCCTGCTTGGAGGTATTTCCTGCTTTTACCTTATGCTGCCCCAGATAGAAAAGGTGATAATGCCACAGACTTTTATGAAGAAGATGCTGGGAGAAAGGAACAAGAAGCATTTCTGGGACGTGTGTTTGACTGGCAGCAGCCCAATATGCACAGTTCCATATACTAAGTGCATTATTCAGGATTGTAATTACAGCCAAATAAAAAGTGTTTGATGTCAACTTCATATTTCAATCAAATTTTGAATTTATTGCTAAAGCTGTTTTAGAATCATAGACTGTGGAATGGTTTAGGTTGAAGGAGGACCTTAGAGTTCATCCCAATCCACCCCTGCCATGGGCAGGGACACCTTCCACTGTCCCAGGTTGCTCCAAGCCTGCTCCAACCTGGCCTTGGGCACTGCCAGGGATGGGGAAACCACAGCTTCTCTGGGCAACAATTCTGATTTTTTTCCATACCAAGTCTTGCTTATTCTCCAGTTACTGTGTACCAGCCACAGTCACAGCTCCTGCCGAAATTAAAAGAGGTTTTCCCTGAATAAAACTCTGGGATTATGACCCAGGTCTAGGAGGAGCCAGACCCTGCCCAGCCCTGGCGCTGCTTTTTGGGCAGCTTTGCAGGTGGCTATTGCCTTGTACAAGGCTCAGAGCTCATTAACAGCTGCCCTGCTCCAGAGGCTCATCTGCATCACAAACCCAACATCTGCTGCGCCATCGTGCTGATAAACTTTATCACAAATAGGGAAACTTTGCATACTCATTTCTTTATAACCACTGCTGCTTCAGAGATGTCTCCAAAACACTCACAAACAACAACAAAAAAAAGTCACCTGAGTCCACCCAGCCTCGTCTGTACATCCCCACACACATTCACGTTTCACATCTCAGGTAGCATTTTCATTAGCCACCTGCATCATTTTCCCACCGAACCGTGTTTTTTATTCATTCAGGCGTCTCCTTCCACCGGCTTTGCTTTCCACGGACAGGGCTTCCTTAACTGAGCTGCATAGTTTATGAACGGCGCTAATTGAGCTGCATAACTCCGCTGCTGCCGGGGTTTTAGACCTGAACCCGACCCGATACCCATGCTGGGTCGGTGCCGCTGGAGCTCCGCAAGTCGAGGAGCCCTCGAACAGCTCTGCTGCACTTTTCCCTCTGACATTCCCTCAGGGTTTGCCTACTTTGTAATACCCCAACGGAGCAAAAGCTGCATTCGGCTCGCACAAGTTTTTTTAAGCAGAGTCAGGAGAAGTGAATAAAGCTGCTGCTGACAGCCCAAGGAATCCTCCTGCTCTATCCCTGTGAGGAAAACTTACCCAGGAGAGCAAAGCCGGCTTCTCCCACACACAGAAAAACCTGCTCCACCCACACTGCCAGGTCCTGGTTAGGAGCCAGGAGCCTCAAAAAGGGTCCTGGAAGCAGGAAGGAGGAGCAGTATCGATAAGTAACCGTGAGGACAAGCCGGTCCCTGCTGCCCCCGCGCTAAGAGCTCAGCACTCAGGGCAGAGACACCGCGTCTGGAGCCAGCGCTGGTTCCGCACAGCACCCCGCTGCTCCTCACCCTAATTAAGTCTACAGGCTAACAGCGATTATTAATATTAATCGCCCAGCCTCTGAAGCTGCTAATGAAAGCAGATAATCCATAGCAGTGAAAATGAACGCAGGGATTTGGGCTGAGTTACACGGAAGAGAAGCAGCGCCTGCTCTGCAAGGTGCTCACGCCTTGCTTCTGCACAGGTTCTCCGCCAGGCTACGGAGAGATGCCTCACTAAAAACCCCGAAACATCTGCCCAGATGCTTAATAAGCTTTCCATCATGAATGCTGCACCTCAGAGGAGCACGGGGCTTTGAAAGGGGAACACGCTTCCACCGGCACCGCATTTCACAATGGCAGGGGCTGAGCAGCAGCAGTTACTTGGGAGCTTAAGGAAAGCAGGCAGGGAAAATAGAAGAGAGGCAGCACCTCACGGGAAAAGTCATTTAAATTAATTAATATCAGCACTGATGTGGAAGTGGCTCGGCAGGCAAAGTTTTGTTCACTAGATTTGTAGAACAAAGTCTTTGTATAAATAAGAAACTGAATGAAGCTGAAGGAATGTTGGATTGGAAAATCCTCGAGGTTACCCAACCTGTTGAGGCAAGAGCTCTCAGGTCTGGGCTCACCTGATGTTTGTCCTGATGTTGCTTCCCTAAGCAAAGCTTTTCAACACTCCACAATTAGGAAATTACTCATTAGCCAGAGCCTTTTCCCCACTCCATTAGGAACAGAGGACACCAGATCACTGGTTTGCCCTGGTGTTTGAATTCATGATTCTTTGCTCTCTCAAATGTCTCCTTTCGAGGGAAAGATCTCTTTCTTTTTGTCTCTTTCTCACTCTGCTTGTGTTGTCCTGTCCTTTTCCTGAGCCATCCTCACAAAGTTTTCATTTCCTCAGTTTCTCTGTGGTTTTGGGGGTTTTTATTAGTTTAGGTTTGTTTGTGGGGTGGTTGTTTTGGGGTTTTTTGGGTGGTGCCACCATATCTGTTTTGTTTTTCCTCCAACATCCTCCCTAACCTGCGAACCTCCTGCTCCAGAAACCAACTCCCTGAATTTTCAACACATTTTGCAGAGAAACAATTTTTCTCTTATAACTTCAAAATTTGAACCAATAGTTCCTGCAAAATAAAACAAGATCTGATCCTTTGTGTCCAAAATGTGGTTCCCAGCTTTTCCCCAGAAGGTCTGAATTTATCAAATCGTGAAGTGTACACATTGCATTAAAACCAAGTAATAGAAAATTCAGTGTTCACCTTTCAAGTCCAACTCAGCAGGAAACCGATTCAATTTTGCCGTCAATTACTTTAGGGGGAAATAGGAGAAAATAGAAAAAAAATCAGATTAATGCATTCTGAGATAAATGGTATTTCAGATAAGTTTAATCTTACTTTTGAGAGGTGCAAACTCATCACGTGCATCTACATGGAGGAGCCTGGAAGGCTCAACACCAAAACTGTTTCACCCTCATCCAACTGAATTAGGGTTTCCTTTTTTTCCCTCAGCAGGACTCACGGGACAGGACAAGAATTTCAGCTAGGGGCCTGAAATTCCGTATCCAGTTTAACTGACTTTAACCATAAAGGCAATTTTCTCCTAATCAGAAGTTAGATTGGCCCCTTAGTCTCCCTTGTCAGGCTGTAAATAGATGTTCCCCTCTCTCCTCGGGAGGACAAGGATTAAAGGAAGACAACATGGAAAAGAAATCGAAACCCACAGGAACTGGGGGTGGAGACTATGAACTTCAGAGATGTTTTTAGGAGGTACCAGATCTTTGTTCAGCAGATTCTTCATGTGAGTAACAGTTCATCTTTTTAATTATTCAGTGTCCCATCTCATGGAGTGGGGTTGCAAGGGGTAGGTGCCTCCAGTGACCATCATGCCCAGCCCCAGCAGGGTGGTCAGGGCCACCTCCAGCGGGATTTTGAGCCATTTTCACAGCTCTCCCCTGGATTCAGCGTGTCCCTGTCCTTCTCATACTGAGTTGTTTGTCTTTTAGAAGCAAAGTGCATTTATCTCCTCTCATCGACAGAAAACACCTTCGTGGATGTCTTCAAATCCCTCTGATGAATATCACTGACATTATTTCACCTGCAAAATGATAAAATCTACTTCCATTTTCCACTCTAACAGCACCTTCACCCACCTTACATTTTGCTCCCAGAAAAGGGTTAATGTCACACATGTACTCACACCAAGGGTTTTTATCTTTTAATAGCAAGGCAACAAAGAAATTCACTTAATGACAAGTTCTTGGACTGATGCATTATTCATTTTGTTATGTGACAGCAGAACAAAATTGTAGCCATAAATATATAATGTTATACACCACTTCTAATGTCGTTTACATTTATGGAGTAATTGGCTGTCTTCCACATTATCCTCTCTTTAGTCACTTCTTTTTTAAGGGAGTGTCATGAAATGCAGCTCGTGACATCAAAGATGTGTTTATTCAGGAACAGGGACAGCAGCAGGCCTGGACAGACCTAGGAATCTCAATCTCTGTTTCTGAAACTTCTTTTAGTCTCTGGAAGGATTTTGGAGGTATCTTGACATTGTTTTTCCACATATAAACTGCTTTTTTGCTCATTTCCTGCTATGATTAACACAAGTTTTTAAATATTCAGTAACAAAAGGAGAGGAGGTGAGAAAGAGGAGCTGTGCCAAGGCTACAGCACAGATCCAAAGGAAACAGGGGTGGATTCAGGCTGGTAGGACAATGTGCTTGCATGAAGGCTCCATCCAGGAGCTCCCCTCCTACATCCACGGATTCCTGGAGTGCTTGGGATGGAGGGGACACCTTCCACTCCAGCCTGCTCTTCCCCACACAACAAAACCCATTCCTTCCACAAGCCTGCCTCTAAAACTGTTACAAATCCTCCTGCTTTTGGCCACCCCCACCAGATGAGTGTCATGGACATAACAGGGAATTTCACCGTGCCAGACAAATGCAGCTCAACTGCCAAAACCAACCCTGAATCATTGCCTGAGCAGCAATTAAACTGGAACAATGCAGATACCCAGAGCCTGCCTTTAATCATTCTCCCAGCCCTGTGTTAATTAGCTAGGCTGCAGCAACCACTGACATGATGAGCCTGTATGAGAATAAAAAGTAAAACTGTATTAAAAATACAGTAAATTATACAACACTCTTCCCTATCAAAATATTCTAAAATATTCATGTCCGGTTTTCCAGGACCTAAAGAGGGCTTGCAAAGAGGCTGGAGGGGCACTTTTCACAAGGGCCTGCAGTGATAGCACAAGGGGGAATGGCCTTGAGCTGAAGGTGGGCAGGGTTAGATGAGATATTAGGAAAAAATCCTTCCCTGGGAGGGTGGGCAGGCCCTGGCACCGGGTGCCCAGAGCAGCTGTGGCTGCCCCTGGATCCCTGGCAGTGCCCAAGGCCAGGCTGGACATTGGGGCTGGGAGCAGCCTGGCACAGTGGGAGGTGTCCCTGCCCATGGCAGGGGTGGGATGAGATGAGCTTTAAGGTCCTTCCAACCCGAACCATTCTAAAATGCCAAAGATCCCTACAAAGATCCCAGGGTCGTTAATTAAAATTCTTTGTACTGCGGTCTTTATTGATCAGATTAAAACGTGTTTAAGCGAGCAGGCGGGCGCTGGTGCCGCAGCGGGAAGGTCTCCTGATGCTCTTGCATTTCCAGCAGGTCGGGGGGTGATCCTGCCCCTCTGCCCAGCCCTGGGAGGCACATCTGGATCCTGGGACCAGACGAGCGGCTGTGGGCCCCTCCAGGCTGGGATTCAGGGATCAAATCCCGGACTCGCGGGGTGCTGGGGCCGAAGGGTCCCAGGGCCGCTCCGCTCCCGGCGGCTCCCGGCGGCTCNGGGCCGGGGTTCCTGGGGATCGTGCTGCTCCGGGCATCCCCGCTGCACCGGGCATCCCGGCTATCCCGGCTATCCCGCTTTTCCCGCTCACACCGCCATCCCGCTGCTCCCCTGTCTCCCTCCCTCGAGGCGAGCCCGCCGGACCCCGGCGCCGCAGCCCTGCAGGTCGGTGCCAGCCCCGCTCTGTGTCCCCCGGTGCCCGGGGCCGCTCCCGACGCCGTTCCCGGTTGTTATTCCCGTGTCCTGCCTCCCCCGATGCCGTGGCTCCCCCGAGCACTCCCCGGGTCCGCGGGGGAAAGGGGAACAGCAGCTCCGGGATGCAGCGATGCTGGGCTCTCCTGAAAGGCACTTCCTTCTGTTTTGTTGTTTGGTTTATTATTGTTAATAAGACCATAACGTGCTAGACCACAGAATCACAGAACCCGGACTGGTTTGGATTCGAAGGAACATTAAAGCTCAGCCCATTCCAGCCCTGCCATGGGCAGGGACACCTTCCACTGCCCCAGGTTAAGATAAAATGGGATTATTCTCTGGGAGCTGGCCTTGCTTTCCAGGTAAAATCTGGCCAAGCAGAATTCACAACCAGTAGTGTCTAAAACGCTTCAGAGAACAGTTCAAGCCAAAATCCAGTGACCAGGTTAGTACTGGGATGTGCTTGCAGAAGCTGTGGTTACTCCATAGCCCAGCTGCACCTTTTCCTTCCCCAGCAGGAATTAAATGATGGA
Organism: Vireo altiloquus; assembly: GCA_013396875.1. Classification (NCBI taxonomy): domain Eukaryota; kingdom Metazoa; phylum Chordata; class Aves; order Passeriformes; family Vireonidae; genus Vireo; species Vireo altiloquus. Next base: position 76,592 of record VZRF01004246.1, read on the forward strand.
CACTGTACAAATGAGCCCCTTTTGGGGTTTGAGCTGTTCGTAACTTCAGTTTAAAGAACTTTCTCATCAGCCAAACACACATCTGACATCCTCATACATCACTTGCAGTTCTGGTTATTTGACATCCAGAGCACAGGGATGTTCACAGCGGCTGGGGAGGCAGAGAAGCTGTGGCAAATCTCCCAAATTCCAGGCAAAACTTGCTTTTTCTTGTCTGCACTGAGCGGCTGTTCCTAAGCAAGTGGATTTCACTTCTAAACCATTGTCTTTTTCTGTTTACTTAGTCCAGAGTAAGATATTAAAATGAGAAAAAGTGTCCAAACAGGAGGCTCAAGTTACTGATTGCTTATTCCTAAATGTCTTGGACCACAACAGCTTTATTTGTAGCTGGACAAGCACTAAACCTTTGCAGAAAGGGATGATGCCAAAGATCCAAGTTCACACTTTCCCTGGAACTTTTCCAAATAGAAGCAACCAGTATTTGAGCAGCAATCTAAGAAAGAATATGAGGTTACAGGCAAAGAATTGTTCTAGGAACATGAACCATTTCTAATATAATTTTATTATTTGGGGGTTGGAACTAGATGATCTTGAAAGTCCCTTCCAACCCAAACCATTCCATGCTTTTCTCATCACTGACAACTTCAATACTACAGGAAGCAAAGAAATGTCCTGGCAGTCTCCTCATCCTCTTTTCATGTGGAATTCCTGGGTTTGCTCTTCCTGGGATAGTATATTTTGCCAGGGATTTAAGAAAAGTAGCAATTTTTGTAATACTAAAATTACAGTCTCAGGGACTGACAACACAAATATTCTGCTGCATAAATATTGAATAATAACAACCCAAAAAATCAAATTTAAATACCATGTCCGGTTTTAGTGAGTCGGCTCAGTTGCACAGTGCCAGAATGGGATAAAAAATACTTGAAATACTATTACTTTTTAACTTTAAAATTTCTTTTCAAAGATGGCCGCATAGTCTGATAACTTCCCCAGTATAAGCAGAATAAACTGAATATATCCTCCAGGCTCAGGTGATTTCTCAGTGTATAAATGTATGTTGTATTTTTATTGTTTAATTGGTTTAGGTCCAATGATGACAGTTCTCTGGAGAGGCAGCCAATTCCTGCAGGAAACTTGTTCCAGCATTTAAAGCCACAAAAACCTGAAGTCTCATGGAAGGAGAAAGGAGTTCCTGGCCAAGGAGCAAACGAAGTCCTAATTTTACAGAGAATGATGCTCCGTGAAAACAAACTTGGAAACTTCTTCAATATTTGAATAGTTTGATGCATAATGATGGCATCATTTGAGGACTTTTAGAGGCAGGATCACCCTACATTTGCCTTCTACAAGTTTTTTGTGCTTCCCATGTTTCCTGTGGCATGTTAAATAACACAAACTGTGTGACACTGTGTTGAGACTCTGATTAGGCTGGATGGATTTTAGCAGACTTTAAAGCCCACCTGGAATCTGAGTCATGAATTACTTCTCATTCATAGCATTATCTCCAAATTCATTGCATGGAACCAACAAGTAGATAAGTGTTTTATATCAGTATATTTTTTAAGAGTGAGTAGCATGTTCAGAATCTGGGTGAATACCTCTAAGGAAAGTATTGTGACTTTATTAGCATCACATTGAACATGAAAAATCAGAGTTTTGGTCTTAAATTCCAATAAATTCCTTGGCTTAGCTTAGCCTGTAACAGATTTCTGGTCCCTCAGTGTCACTGACAGCCTCATCCAACACGAGCAGTGATAAATTTGGAGTGTTACATATTGGATCCACAAAGTATTTCTCTTTCTTGGAAGTCTGACTTGTGTCTGTAATCAGTGAATAGGGGTGAGCATTGTGTGGGTAATGCCTGCTTCACAGTGGCTCTATTTATTCCCTGGGATTTGGCAGCTTTCTCTGGGAGATTGGGGCTGACTGGGAGCTGCTGCATCCGTCTGGATGCTCAGGGCTTTGCACAGAGGATGTTCAGCATCCCTAACCGGATTTGGGGATTTGCACGGGCTGGGAATGGAGGCAGGAATCAACTCTGGGGTTGGATCTCCGTCCAGGAGCGATGATGGCTCCTCAGCTGCACGCACACACTCTTGGTGTCTGCCCAGCAGAGAACAGGAGATTGGGCAGCAATGGAGCGCCCTGGATTTGGCACCTCCTGCAATAATGTGCCAGGGGTGTGTGGGAGTGCTGGAGCATTGTCACAGGGCTCATTTCCCTTGTCTGCCTGCTGCACTCCCCTAAGTTGAAAGTCTTAAGCAGTTCTCAGATTCAAACATGAGTAATCTTGCCTGAAGCCTTTTGCAAAAGCTGCCTTTTTTTTTTTTTTTAAATTTTATCTTGGATATGTTCCTCTATCTGCATAATACAGATAGAATAATATGCCAGAGAAGCATGTTGTTCATGTTTGCAAAAATATTTGGTGGTTGACAAATGAGCTTGATGTACTGTGCTGTTGTACTGACTTGACACTAATCTCTGCCACTTAGAGCAAATGAGAATAAATCACCTCTCCTCTCTTATCTTCTCCACCCTGAGTTGTGCACTTGCAGCACAAGCTGGCTCAAGGTTTATATAAATCCCATGCTCTCCCACCAATCCTGTCCTGCCAATTCAGTTTGGGTTGGGAAAAGGTCAGGAGCTGCACTGGAGTTGGCACTTGCACTGTGCTGAATCACTTGGTCACTGGCTTCAGGTTTCACACATGCAGGTAGGAGATGACAAAGGAAAAGTGGGAATGATCTCAGCAGCTAAAAATGCCTGGAAAAAAATGGGATTGACTCCAAAGTCTGTCCCCATAAGGAGACATAATTTACTGACCTGGTAAAAGGGCTGTGGGAATCGAGTGAAATAAAACCACGCTTGCTCAGCTGTTGAGCTGCAGAAATGGGAGCTGAAGTATTAATTGGCAAGGGGCTTTACATTAAAACTGTCATGTTTGTGAGCGTGAAATTCAGCAGGACATGTCCAGTGGGCTCAGGTTTGGGATTGCTCCCTACTCCTCGTTGTCAATCACAGCTCTCCAGTTAAGGGGTTCAAGTGGAGTTGTGAGCCCTTCTGTGTTAAACCACAGAGGCTTTCTGATTTCAGTAACTGAAAGGTATTTGCAGCAGGTGAGTGTAAAACACTTGTGATGTGGTTCTGGTCACCACAAAATGGTGTTTCAGTGCAGGTCACAAAAGGGAGCACACGAGACATTGAGGAGCTTGTGGTTTGTGCCTTTGTCACGTGGGGTGGGACCTGCTGAGCTGTGGGGACAACAAGTTCCTCCAAAGCTGAGGAGGTTATTGCTGTGAGAGGTCCCTGTGGCTGCAGCTTTAATCTTTCTTTATTTTGAAAAAAAATGAGTTATTAAACCTTGTTCTGCTTACAGTGTTTTACAATTCCTTCTGAAATAAACATCAATTCCTTCTGGACTTGGCTGCAGTCAAATTCACATGTCCTGCCAGCGTGGGAGGGTGGATGGAGCACTGTCCTGGGGGATCCTGCTGTGCTGCATGGCTGAAGACCTGACCAGTTTCCTAGGCTGCTATTTAACAAACCAGCTGCCAGTCCAGGTGATCTGTTGGTATTCCTGCTTTTTCACTTATCCTTTTCAAACTCTCCCTTTAGACTCTCGGCTAACCTAACATTGCACAGCCAAATACACACTGGGATAGAAAAGAGTTTTGTATTCGATTCACTGATCTGCCATCTATAAACCAAGTCATAATTGCCCAAATGTTTACGTTGATGTTTATTTCTGGCAGTGATTTGGTGTTTGTCATTCACAGTATGGTTATGAAGCAACATTTCTGTGCAGTTGAGGTATTTCAAACAATTTGCCTACTGAACAAGCAAATGTCTCTTTCAGATTGTCACTTCTGCTTTTTCTGTGAACAAGGATCTAATTATGGTTTCACAATTTGTTTACTGTAAGCTCAAGAATCAGGAGGTGACAAAAGGTAAGTTTTTACAGCAATTAAAATGTTCTCCATTATGTAGCACAGTCTTTACTGAGAGATTTGCCTACAGCATTTAAATAATTTTTTTTTTCCAGAGGTATCAAAAAATAGAGTGTACAAATTCTGGAGTTCTGGACCTGTTGCCTCCAGTTTTCCCTTCCTTCTTGTTTCTTACCCACACACATCTGTGAATATTTTCCATGGAGTACTTTCAGTTGATATAGACATAAAAAATGCAATAGATTTGTGGAATCTGGTTCCATATTTTAACTGATTCCATGGTTTTTGTGGAAATATGTGGGAGTTGAAACCAAGCCTTATTTCTTTGTGGAGTTCAGTTGGTTTCCTCCCCGTTGATTGAAATTGGGTTTTATTTGCTTATAGCATAAAATATGTTGACATCTTCACGTGTCCTGTTTCAATATATGCATTTTAAAAAACCATATTCTGGGGAATGAAATTACTGGAGTTGTGCTTGAGAAAATCCTAGCAGTGGCTGGAATGCTCAGCCTGCCCATGGACTACTGTTTTGTCTGAAATGGCAGACAGCTCTCTTCATATTGTATCAAATCAAAACCATTAACTCATCAATTTAAAAAAAAATAGGAAAGAAAATCCATGGTACAGCAGAGGTAACAGAAAGCTGAAATAAACCAGATGCCTCCCCACAGAATAAATAGGGATAAAGCAGATTCAATATGGAACTGATAATAAACCTGGAGATAGGGCAGTGCTGAGGGATTTCCTTCCTGCTGCCTCCTCTGGGAACCAACCCAGGCTTTGGTGCATTGAACTGCCACTGCCTGCTCCAAAATGATGCAATCATCAATATCTTCGTGAGATTTGACTAATTCACATTTCAAATATCCTTGCTTTTGCAGTTTTTATTCGAGATGTGTGGGAAAAAAAGTTACATTCTCATCTACTCAGCAGTTTTGTTCATTAGCTGTTAGTTAATCCTAAATTACAAGAAATAATGTCAGAGAGAAGGTGAGAATGAACATTTCCTCTCAGTCCACCAAGGAGTTCCCCAGCAGTTCCTCCACTGCTCCCCTCAGTACTACAGCAGTGAGCAGGGGTGGGTCCAGAGCCCAGAAAAGAGAGGTGGAACTTCCACGGCTGCCAAGAAAAAGAGACATGAAATTCTACCTTTACATTTGCATATTTGTACTGCAAACAGAAAGTGACCTCAAATCAACAGCAGATGGTATTTTTCAGCTAATTTGTTTGTGTGTCATTCCACGCAGTCCCAGCCTGAGGAATTTGGGCACGGCCTGGATTTGGGGGGTGTGGAGCTCTGAGGGTCACTGCCCTCTGTCAGCTGCTCCTTGGGACCCAGGAGCACACTACAGCAATCCCAAGGAGTAATAAAACTTCTTACCTGTTTCCATTAAAAAAAAAACAACAACAAACCACCCAGTAGTGTCTTGAAAAGTTTGTGTACTTTAAAAAGACCTAGAGGAATTTTTAACAAGGATGTAGAAATCGTGTATGTGGATGTTTCCCACACATCCCAAAATAAAGAAGTTACAAAATTGCTTCTTTCAGCAGCTTCCTGGGCTTGTTGTGTCCTTTGGGTCTCGAGGATGTGCTGCTCTGAACTAACAGAACATAAACGTTGTGTCTGTGCCTGTGGGAAATGCTGTAAACATCCACGTGGAGACCACAAAAAATCAATAAAAGTGGAAAATCTCCATTGTACCTGCTGCTGTCAGTGCAGCAGGAAAGTTCACAGCCTATTCCAGCAGTTTCATGGCCTTCCTACTAATGCCAGGGAAATAATTGTAATCCAGCAGCATGGCCCAGCAGGGAAGCAGCTTATTTTCAAAACACAGCCACAGTGAGAAAACCAGCTACTCTTAAACGGTGAAAAATGAGTATTTTGCTTTCTCCAGACAGGATGATTCATTTTTTTTCGCGTGGCTCCAGCTGCAGTTTTTAGTTTTGGTTGAGTTATTGTGCCCAGGTTTTTTTAGCAGGAGGACTGGATTGATATCAGTGTCATATCCCCAAGCCTGGCACCAGTTTTGATCTGCATTGTTGTGAGATGAAGATTAAACCTTTCCTAGCCCTCTTTGGTCATCTGAAGAGCAGCACTGCACTGCTTGAAAGGAGTTCTGTCCACAAACTCAGCCCATGGACTCTCAGTTTAATCCTCTGAAATGCCTCAGAGCATCCTTGCCAAAATCCATGTGCTTTTCTTTTCCAGAACTCTCCTGGTATGATTGAAATGTCAGCCTTCATTTGTGGCTCTGTGTCCCATGTGTTTTACCTGAGCAGCAAATTCCCTCAGCTCCATAAAAATCTGAGTGGCACAAAATGCACATTTTGGCACTTTTTTTTTTTGACTTTCTGTTCCTTCCAGTGTTGGGTTCTCCCTCACACTGAGCCCTCCACAACTCCAAGCCCCACTTTGCTTTTGTGACTGAAAAAAATGTGGGGTTTTTTTCCCATTCAGAGAAGGATGATGAGAATGTTAGGAAAATGCTGAGTTTGATTGCTGGAAGAGGATTGATTGGCAGGAGAGGAGGAAGAGAAATTTCACAAGGCCCTGCAATCAGAGCAGTGACCAGCCAGCCCTGGCCTCGGGATGGGCTCTGAAATTCCAGTGTCATTCCCAAGCCCTGGATTGTGGATTGGGTGAAACCTTCTGCATCATGGCACACACTCCCCCACTGAGGTGAGGACACCAAACTGGGGGTCCTGGCCTGTTCTGTAACAAATTCTGGTTTTATCTGTTATTGGACAATGCATTCTTAGAGCAGACTGTGGATTCAGGGCTTATTCCATGAACAAAGTCCTGACTTTCTTCTGCTCCAGCCTCCAGCTGGAAACATAAACCAGGCAGTATTTATTTACTCCAAAATCCCTAGAACTTGATGTTGATGACCGTCACAGAGTGTTCTGTACAGATTTGCAGATGCTTTTCTATGATAGACTCTAAAAATCAATGTTTTCTTGCCCCCAGAGCTCCCTCCTCTCCATTCCCTGCCCCGGGATTGCAGTGCCAGCCTGCACATGGCATTAATTCCTGGGTTCTGCCTTGATTGAGGTCTGAATCCAATCTTGTTAATAGTCCTCCACTTCAAATTGTATTGGAAACAGATGCTTCCAAATCAGGTTGAGGAGCTTACAGGAATCTGGTCAAGTACATAGTGTTGGTTGGGAATGGGTGAATTATTTGTAATCAAGAGAAAATAAATGCAGACCTCCTGCTTGGAGAGCCCTGAAGGTAAGGAAGGCACTGCTCGTAGAAAGAGCTTCACTGCTGCCTCTTGCCAAGCAAGAAAAGAAAAATCTGACAAATTTATCCATCACTTTAGTCCAGAAACCAAAGGACAGGCTCACCTGGGTCTTGGAAATGAGGAATTAACCCCAAAAGTCCTAATTTCTAAGAGGAAGGTGTTTCATCATTGGTATTTGTGTAACAGTCTGTTTTGAGGAGAAATTGCCTAATTCTGGTCGACTTTATTCCTGATTGTGTCCAGAGTTTCATTAGGTGGAAAATAAACCCTCATTTCTCAAGGTCCAAGGCAGGATTAAGAGTTCACTCACTCTGTGTCTGCTGCACTATTCCTGTGCTTCCATCTGACACAGACTAATTCTGGAAACAAATGGGCTCCTGCTCGGGGCTGGAGCAGCAGCTCCTGTGCAGGATTCCCCCGGAGCCCTTTCAGCCTGGTTTGACAGGATAACAACACACTGATCCCAGTGCCTTGGTGGCTGCAGTTAAAGGTGTTTGGTTGCACAAGAAGCCAGTTATTCCTATAATTGATGGGAGTGTCCAATTTGAGAGGAGTTTCATCACTGCACATTTGAATTATTCATTGGACATCAGTTCCTTTTCCAGCCACTGTTTCCTCCCACTTTGCAGCAGGAGGTGGTCAGGATTCCTCGAGATATTCTGGACTTTAGCAGAGATGCTAAACCCAGGTTTGGGTTTTATTAGAGCTTTACGTTCTGTGCAAGAGTATTTAATGTTTCCCTTGCACATGAGGCTGCAGTCCTACGTGTTTTTCAGTCCTACATCAGTCCTGCCCTTGGAGCAGCACCATCCTGAAGTTTGTAAGAGCCTGAATCCAGTGCAAGTTTTTTGGAAAGCTTCATCCTTCCCCTGTGTCCTTCCTCCCCTGCTCCCTCCAAACCCAAACATCTCTGCTTTGTGTTTAGTTCAGACAAAACCCTTCACTGAGATATTTTCCTTATTTTTTTTTTAGCTTTGACGTCACCCTATTGTCAGGGAATTGCCTTCAGCTCTTCCACATGTTTTCCTTTTCATTAAACATGGCCAGGCTGTTACTGGATAGCCACAGTTTATTCAGCAAGGGCCAAGCTGCTGTACACAGACTTCTCCTGCACCTTTGGAATCCATTCTATCCCTCCACAAAACATCAGGCTCTGCAATTTAATTACTGGGCTAAAAATAGAAGCCTGGCCTGACAATGGAGCCAGGAGATTTCTCAGCCAGACATTCAACTCCTCTGCACTCCTGTAAATGCTTGGCTTTGCCTCCACTTTTCAAACTCAGTTTTTAAATTCATCTCAGATTTTTAAATTGTCAGTACATTGTTTAATTTCGTGGAACAAATTTGCTGCAGTAGCTCAGTGGCTGTCAGGACGTTTACCCTGGAACTCACTTTGGTCGTCTCCTCCACTCTGGGTTGTCTCTTGAGGTCTCAAAGTTCCTGCATTCATTATTTTGGCAGCATTTTTTTTTAAAAAAAAGAAGGAGCTGCTGTATCTGCTGCAAAACCACTCTGGAAATACTCCTTGGTAAGCTGCACATAATTAGTGTTAATGATTTATTCACCTGCAGAGCTCTGGTGCTGTTGCCAGCTTGGTGGCTCAGGGTGCTGCTGCTCAGTGCTACAGCTCAGGAGCTTAGGTTTGGCTTTTCCAGCCTTAACAATTCCTCACTTCTGTCATCCTGTAACCCACGGTGGAACTTCAGCAAATTTTCCCAGTTCACAGGGAAGCCTCTGTTAGAAAACAAAATGGTTTGTACCAAGTTCAGAACTCAAGTACAAAACTCCTCGATTATCCAGCAAAACTTCTGGAGAACTCTTTTGTGTTTAAGGGCTGTCTGTGCTCCAAGTCAATAATTTACTGGAGAGCTGACACCATCAGGAGGAAGCACAAGGACACACTTGTTAATTCTTTTTAGATGAGCAGTGTTTCAATGGTCTGGTTTACAATGGGAATAAATAATTATGTCTAATTGCACAACTTGTGTTGAAAACAGCCCTAAATGTTGAGTCATTTGTTGTCCAAGTGTCAGTGCCTGCAAATTTGACTGCCTGGAAGTTTTGCAGGAGATGAGAATTGTGTTTTGTGATCAGGCCCTGCTGAGCTATTGCTAAGAAGAGCTTTTTTAATAATTTTTAATAACTTTTTCTCCTTCACAGCTTCCCCCCTCAGCCCAGCCCACAGCATTTACAGCACTGGTGCTGGACTAGTGCAGGGCAATGTGTTTGCTCTCACAGCTGTTCCTAGATTGACCTAGTTCTTATCCTTATATTTCCCACTTAGGACCCTTGCAAGCACAAGGATGAGGCAGAAAGGACATTTTCATGGATATTTGAGCCGCATACCCAAAAGGATCTGAAGTTTGGAGCTGGAATTTTTCTCCATTTTCTCTTTTCTAGCATTACAGGTAAAACATGATGGAACTTTTTGCCCTGAAGGAGTACAGAGAATGAGCCTTGAGGAGGATTTGGAAAAGGTGCTGTGCTAATGTAGAAAATCCCTTGGTCAGGATGAAATAAATGGATCCCAGTGCAGGAATTAGACCCAGCAGGTTCTGAGCTTCTCTCTCAGAACACAGCATTGGGAGCTGCTGCCGGGGCCGAAGGGGAGCTGCTGTTACCTGTGGGGATGATTTGGGGTTTAACTGGAACCCAGAGCCCCAAGTGCCACCCCTGAGTGCCAGTCGGTGCCATCCCTACCTGGGAATGCCAGGTGAGCCTGTGCCAGCAGCACGGGGGAGACCCCAGGGGTCAGGGAGCGCTGACAGGAATGTTATATTTCATTGAATATGTGTCTAATTCATGAACTTCATGAATAAAAAGACTTTTTAAATAGGCCAACATGAGTCTTTTATACATTTGTGGGCTGATCATGAAGCTCCTTTGATTTCAGGTAACTTAAAGGGATACAATATAAATTTTGTTTTTAAATAATAAAAAATAATCAAAAATAAATTTGTTTTTAAATAATAAACTAATGGATTCAATGGATTGTATTTAAATTCCTGCCAAAAGCACACACTGGAAATGGAACATTTTCCCTGTGTTTTTTGAGGATCTACCTTGGAGAACTCCATTACTTTATTAGTTTCAGTCTGTATTTCTCTTGTTTCTGGAGTGAGTAGAGGGAATTAAAAATTAACCTTTTCAGTCCATAAATTAAAATGCAGTTTGTTGTCCTTCCAGATTTATCTGCTGTACACATGAGATTAGCAATCTCCTGCCTGGCTGTGATTGAAACCATGACTTGTTCCTTCTTAATGCCCTTAGAATTTGTTCTTCCATCATTTCTTCAAAGATTATTTCCCCTTTTATTGCTGCTCTGTGTAATCCTATTTCGGGATGTCTTTTATCCCCGTTTCATACTGCTGGTTAGAACTGCCAAATGTGGGGTGTATAAAGTTGCTGTGATTTAATTTGAGGCTTTTGATAGAAAATAATTTGGATTTTTAAATGTGAAGCTGTGGCAGTTATTTACTGATAGGTCATATGTAAGTAGTATTTAGTGAAGGGGTTAAATCAAGGCTTAGACTTGGGAAAATGTTATTTCCATGCTCAGATATTCCAGGTTAAAGGCTGAAAGGCAGATCCTGATCACCTCTTCCTTAATCCCAGGAAAACACATCATGGAGCTCCCATCCCAGCTACTTTATTGGAGAGCAAAGTGCCTTAAATCTTCTTGATTTATTTTACTAATTCTTCCCTAGTGCTGCTTGTAATCCGAGATTAACAGCATTGTTTGCTAATTTCATTGTTTGAACTATCATGGAAATCTCATTAACTAAAGGAAACATCTAAAATGTCTCCAGGGTTTTATTTTTAAACAAATTAATCCCATCACTGAGCTACCACAGCTCTCTGTTGTCCTCAGAAGCCTCCTCCAGGACTGGAGTTGCTCCTGGTTGTTACACACCAGGTTTGATCCCTTGTTTGGTGAGAAAACTGTGTCTAAAATAAGAAAATTGTGCTTTCTTTGCACCTCGTGCCTGTCTCTTGGAATGTGAGGATTTCCCAAGCTCATCCCTGTGTTCCCACTCCCCAAACTGGTGGTGTTGGTTCAGCACGAGTGTGGAGCAGCACAGCCACAACTGCTCACTCCAGCATCCCATTTCCTCTGGCTCCTCCTAAGGAGCTCTTCAGCATCCTCTGGAGGCAACAAAAGCTGCTCCCACAAGTTTTTTTTGTACAACCCCTGTGAGAGGGGCAAAACCCCTCAGTGGATAAGGTGGAAAGGCCATGGAATGTTCTCGGGCTGGGGGCTGCAGTGAGGCAGTGACCCCGAGCAGGGTCCCCGTGGGCCCTCGGGCACACCCCAGCCCCAGCAGCACCACCCTCCCCATCCTCCCTGGGCAGGGATGCCCTGCACAGGGAGGATGCTGTGGCTCCCTGGGAGGAGAGATGGGATTTGGCACCCAGCAGGAAGATTGGATCCAGCCTTGCTCAGCCTGCACCAGCTCCCGGAGCCAAGGTCTGGGTGACATCCAGAGGTTTTACTGCCAAAGCCAGGGGTGGATGTGAGCCCTGCTCCCTGCAGCGGCTGGGCAGGAGCACAGCAGTGACCCCTGGGCTCAGGGAGCCTTGGGGCAGCATCCCTGCTGCTGGAGGAGCCCAGGAGGAACCCAGGAGGAACCCAGGAGGAACCCAGGAGGAACCCAGGAGGAACCCAGGAGGAACCCCTGCTCCCTGCTGGGCTGCATCCCCTAGCCCTGGAGGTGACAGGGATGCACCCAGGGATTCCCTGGCAGCACAGCACTCGCTCCAAAGGCTCTGCACCCATCCCCTGGAAGCTGCTCCAACTTCTCCAGATCCCAGTCAGTGAGGGTTTCCCAGCCCTCCTGCTGACAGCGTGGGGTTAAGGACTCCCCTCGCAGCAGGAGAGTTAAATCCAGCCCTGCTGGGGGTGTTAAGGGAATCTTAATGGCAGGAGGGAGGGTTCATGAATATTAACAGCTCGTAGTGCCTTGGTGTCCGTCTGTGGCTGCTTGTGAGAGGCTGCTGGAAATATATGGGATGGAGACAGGGCATTGATTCATTCCAGGATGAGGGGGGTCGCCCTAATGTGCTCCAAACAGCTTTTAAATAATGACTGCGGAGGAATTAAGACCAGTTTAATCCGACTAAATAATACTCCTAATGATAAACCATTAAAATCAAGTTGACTTTTAGATTCTAGCAATTGTATCAGACAAGGTGATTACACTCACCATCAGTATTGATAATCATTAAAATAGATTAAACCATCGACTGAGAAATGAGAGATGCTGGGTGACTCTGGCAGAAGAGCTGCTTTGACTTTCCAGCAGGGCCCCTACTGCTCCCTGGAACTTCCTGCTGCTCCCTGGGGATTCAGGGACCAGGCACTGATCTCCACGAGCCTCAGAATGAGGGAGTCCTCAAACACCACGATTTATCTTGAAATGTCTTTGGAAGGTGGCTGCAGACAGCAGGAAGGAAAAGGATTCCATGGTTTTGCCTTGGTCCACCTGCTCCTGCCTGGAGCCCAGCCCTTGTTCTGCTGGAGGATTTCTTCCAGGGTGGGATCACATCCAGAGGGAACAGCCCTCACTGTGAACTGAGCTTTGATTTCTTCAGCAGCAGCCTGAGGTTTCTCCTCTGAAAGGAAGTTCTTGTGGCCCAAAGCGACTCTGAGGAAGGGAAACATCCAGAGCTGCCCATGGACAGAGCCTGAGCTGAATGTGGCTGGAGCCAAGGCAGCCCTAAAGCCAGCAGCCCACAGGGCCAGAACCAGGTGATGTTTGTGGTCCCTTCCCACCCAAACCCTTCTGTGACAACAGGAAGGAGCAGAAGCAGCCGAGGCAGGGGATGTGATGGGGGGAGAGGAGGAGCCACCTCCCCAGAACAGAACTTTTCTTGCCACAGGCAGCACTTCTGCCCCATGGGCTGGCCAGAACCCCAGAACTCCATGGTAAAAATCCCCTCCACATCAAGGAGAGGAGGTGTTCTGTGAGTGGATGATGCAAAAGAGCTCCTGGGCACCTTAGAAAAGGAATTTCTGTGTTCCAAAAGGCTCCTTGGAAAGGGAGCCTCCCTCTCCAGAGCTCCCTGCAAGCCACCTCATCCCCTGTGAGGGCTCTAACTCAGCCTGGCTCTTTGGGGTGCCCCAGAGCAGCGTGGCTGCTGCTCTGCTGTGGGAATATTGATATTGAGCACTCACTTGTCTGTGCCTTCAACTGCAAAGGGCTTTTTAAAATTGATTACTGGTCTGGCTCGAGTTATTGGATGACCCTGTAAATACAGAGCGAGGATGGGCGTTTTATGATGTCTGACTTCCCTACAATATTTTTTTATTAAGTAAACAGTAATGGAAATATTGGGTTTTCATTCCTTGCTTGCTCCTTTTCCAACAATTGCCAGTAAATCAAAGTTGCAAAGAGCTGCTCCGCGCTGGCAGAGCTGACAGAGCCTGGTGGGCACTCATTCTGGAGATGATATCCCCTTATTTCTAGGCACTCAGCAGACTTCAGAGCTGATGTATTGACACTCCCAGCTTTCAGGTCAAGGAAATAGTGCAAGAAAGCATTTCCAGCAGAGAAATGCCCATATTTTAAAGTAAGGACTGCCGGTGGTAGTGACGCCAATTTGCTGAGGTACAAAAATGCCACACTTAGAAAGCGAGGAAGTATTTCTTCCCTTCTTCTTCCAACATCCATGTCTGTCGGGGTGACTCCACATCCATCAGGCACGTTGGGTAGCACAGAAACCCTCTGGGAGCCCCTGGCCACGGGGCCAGGCTTGGGCCATCTCTCCCATCACACATCTAAGTACCCACAGCCAGGCAATTGGATCTCTTCTGGGGCAGTTTGAGCCCTTCTGGGATGGTTGGATTCCATCAGGGGCAGTTTGAGTCCTCCTGGGGTGGTTTGATTCCATCAGGGGCAGTTTAAACCCTTTTGGGGTGGTTTGATTCCATCAAGGGCAGTTTGAGCCCTCCTGGGGTGGTTTGATTCCATCAGGGGCAGTTTGAGCCCTTCTGGGGTGGTTTGATTCCATCAAGGGCAGTTTGAGCCCTTCTGGGGTGGTTTGATTCCATCAGGGGCAGCTTGTGCCGTTCTAGGGTGGAGGCTCACTCAGGTTGGCCCTGGACAAATAAATGCATGGAGCCATCAACGTCTGAGCAGATCCACAATTGTTAATTTGGGGAGGAGTGCTGCAGTCTAGCCTGGGCTCTCAGGGCTCTCCCTGGATTGTGATGAAGCAAAAATTTCATACGAAAGGAAAGTTTAAATTCTGGATGTCGATTTTTTTCACCCTCCTGAATTTCTGTGTTTGTTTTTTAAGGTGGAACCTGGGACCCCAGGCAGAGCCCAGCCCTGTGTGCTCCCAGCCCTGCCCAGTGCTGGGCTGAGCCTCGCACCCAGGAAGCCTCATGGAATCCTGGAATGGTTTGGGTTGGAAAGGACCCTAAAAATCATCCCATCCCACCCCTGCCACGTCAGAGACACCTTCCCCTGCCCCAGGCTGCTCCAAACCCCATCCAAACTGGCCTTGGGCACTGCCAGGGATCCAGGGGTAGCCACAGCTGCTCTGGGCACCCTGTGCCAGGGCCTGCCCACCCTCCCAGGGAAGGATTTTGCCCTCATATCTGATCCAAATCCCCTTTCTTTTAACTGATTCAGCAGGGCAGCGGCCCGGCTCAGCCTGGTTTCTTTAGTACCAGTGCCCTGTCCACAGACCAGCCGGGATTCCCTGGGATGCTGGGAGCCCCCGGGATGCTGGGACAGGCTGAGCCATTGCCACTGCTCTGCTGGGGGAGCTGTGAGCCCACGTCCCGCGTCTCACATCCCACATCCTGCATCCCATCCCGCATCCCATATCCCATCCCACATCCCATCCCACATCCAGCATCCCATCCCGTATCCCGCATCTCATTCTGCATCCCACCCCACATCCCATCCTACATCCCACATCCCACATCCCATCCCACATCCTGCATCCCATCCTACATCCCGCATCCCATCCCTCATCCCATATCCCATCCTGCATCCCATCCCGGCCGGAGCCGCTCCCAGCAGATGGAGCAGTTGCTGTTCGGCGCTGCCGAGCTGCCAATCCCAAGCCCTGCGGAGCTGCGGCTCCAGCCGGGTCCCGCTGACGCTGCTCGCGGAGCCCCGAGAGCCAAAGCTCAGCCCCTGCGGCTCTGCTCCTCTGCTCGCCTTGCCTCAGCAGCTTCTGCCCCCCGAGCCCTGCGGGTGTTTGCCAGCTCTGGGGGTTTGAGCTGGGCACAGAGCTCTCCCTGCTCTCTTTGCTGTCCCTTTTCGCTTGGTTTGGCCAAAACGGCAAACAGGTGATGAAAAATCAGGCAGCAGCAAACAGTAAAACGAGCTCCAGGGTGGGTCGGGGGTGTCCTTCCCAGGGGGGAGCAGAGGGTGCCCACACAGCCACCCCCAGCCCTTGGCACAGCTCTGGCTGCACCCCGGGGCTCTGCACAGCTCCCTGGCAGGAGGGGAGGGCTCTGCTCCCAGGGAACAGGGACAGGAGGAGAGGGAACAGCCTCAGGCTGGATGGTACTGGATTCCAGCCTGGAATGCTTGGATGGGAACTTCAAGCTCATCTCATTCCCACCCCTTACTGTGATCAGGGACACCCACCAGAGCTCCAAGTATTCCAGAGGAAAGCCTTCCCATTACTGACAGCCCACTCAGGAGCACTTCCAGTATGAATTTCCTGAAAATTCCCGTTTTTTTTACTGGAAATGGGGATGTGGAGCCACCAGGCAGAGGAGAGTGGTCAGAACCAAGGTTTGTCTTTGGAGCTGTTATTAAATCTTCAGAAGGTGTTGCTGAGAGAGGAACATCAGCCCAAATTCCTCATAAATCATATTAGATAATAAGGCCACAGTCAGTAAGACACATGGAAGAGGAGGAGATTCAGAAATTCCTTTGGAAAAGATCCAGCTGCTCTCAGAATTCTCCTCCAAGATGTTTGGAGCACTGGGGAGAAGCTGCAGAGGTACAGGGGCTGATGAGAGCAGAAGCCCAGACCTGCACAGGATGGAAGGAAAAACAGTTCAATCCTCTAAAAAGCAACAAAAAAATGAAATCTTGGGTCTTCAAGACATTAAATTTCCAGTTCCTAGGAGAATGGTTGCTGCTCTCCATGCTGGTGAGCAGCAACCAGCATGGAGACCAAGGTGCTCCCTTGGTCCCCACATCTCCAGGAGTTTGGGTCCCTGGATTGCGCTCAGGGTGAAGGGCTGGGGAGAAATGCACTTAGGAGAGGCATTTTATGGATAATTGTATTAATAATTTCAGGGTTTCCAAAATTCCTCAGCTCCTGATCCGTCACACTGCTGGAATTTGCTTTCCAAAAGAGAAAATTGGGTTTGCATTTCCCAGCCACACAAAACCTGAGCTGATATTCAATACAAATCCTGTCCCAGCTGAGCCCTTCGATGCTGCCCTGAAGGAAAACGGGAATCTGAACGAAGTGTGGGAAAAGGGAAATCAAAGAGTACAAAGAAACCAAGAGCCTAATTTTGGGGAGAGATGATGAGCACTCCTGCACACAATCCCCCCTCCTCTGCTGCCTGTGTTCACATATCCTTGTTTTGACTCATCCTGTAGCTCCAGCTGTGGCAGCAGCTTCCAGGAGAGAGGCTCAAATACAAATTTGATGTTCAAGTGGAGGAATCAACAGAATTATTCAAGTGGTGCAGAAACAGCCTCAGAAAAGAGTGTGTGCAGCATCTCAGCTATTAATGTATTATTCCCTAACAGCATTCCTCGTTCTTTGAAAGAGCAGAAAGGCCTGATTTGGAATGCTCCAGTTTATATAAGAATATTAAATATGCAAAAGCTTTTCCAAATAATAGTTTTATTAGTCCCTGGTGGAATCACAGTGATCCTCTGGGATGCAATCCTGCTCCGTGCAGCACCCAGGGCTCCTCTCCCCACAGGTGCCAGGTGACATCACAGCTGGAAGGGCCACTTAATGCTTAATTTGCATAAGAAGCTGATGAACAAGGAATTAACTGGCAACAGTGAGGGCCTCCACACCCCGATGGGCAGGGTCTGGTAGAGGAGCCAAAGAGCTTCTCCAGGTAACCCTGGCCCTGTTTGATGTGTGTTGTTCTAAAGCCACCTCTGTGATGCAGCAGAAGCAGAGTTTGTAGGTCCTTATCAGTGCTGTTATCAGTG
>VZRF01004247.1:0-239269 GCA_013396875.1 Vireo altiloquus
TAGTTTGATTATTTATTAAAATTCAAACTAAACATATTTAGAATTTCCCATATTCTTGGTCTCTATTCTTTTACCCAGCTTTCCTGGTAGCATTTGTCACAAATGCAGCATGTGATCCATGAGGTTGCAGTCTCAAAGGGCTTGAGAGGAGAGAATTTCTAGAAGTGCAGGGTTTTTTTTTGCCATGTCCCTGTTGCTGTAGAATAATCTTAATTCTGAGGATTACACACTGAGAGCTGCTGTTTTATGCTGTGTTCTGGCACTGGGTCAGATGTGCTGGCAGGGCAGGCTTTGTGCCAGAAGGGAGACGTTAGTACTCTGAAATACCAGTGACCTCTGTGGTGTGATACCAACTGTATGTTTTTGTCTCCTGGACTTCCAAGAGTAATGGAATGTTGATAGTACTAAAACTCCTGATGCTTCTTCATTTCTGAAAATGTATTCGAGTTGCACAAACCTGTGATGTTCCAGGTAAAATGTTTTCTTTACATATATATATACATTGCATAAAGGGAATAAGAAGCTCTTGCCACGCTGGTAACATGTTTCACGTTGATAAACTTTGTTCATGCTGCAAAAATAGCAGGCAAAAAGATGAGGAAAATCCATCTTCATTTCTTGGGTAACCATTTAAACTCTCCACTGCTTCTCTTACAAAGTGTAAGGAGGTGTGATAAGCTCAAATACTGTCCTGGGTCAGANAAGGTTATTCAGCTGTAGCCTGCAAACTGCTTTGGGATCACCCAGCTGAACAGCTGTGTGAAAACTCAGGGTTTGGTGTGTCTCAATGCAGGCACATCTTAAGGTTCCTGCTCCTCTGATGGTGGCAGTGGTGGCTGCTGATTTCAGTGTCTTTTCTCTCAGGAGTGTGCCTGGGTGGCAGTTTTTTTCACTTGTTTGCAAAGCCACCTTCAGCCAGTATCCTAAACCACCTGGGACTGAAAAGTGTTGCTTTTTACATCGGAAACAAGTGTCCTTCTATTAACAGAGTGCTTTTCTTTGGAAAAACAACTTTAAATTTAGGTCATGCCTTCATCTCTTCAGGATTGCAAACAGAATCTCTACAGTATTGCAAAGGCTTATTTGTTTTGTTCTTTTCTCTTTCACAACTGCAGTGATTGAAAGACATCTTGATCTGACATCTGTTCCCCTCCATCCAGCTCACCTGGATGTTGACTGGGGAGAGCAACTTCTGACCTACCTGTGCTAAATAACCTGCTTTCAATAGGAAAACAGTGGCTGGATGGGTAGGAGTTTAATCCATTATCATATTTAATGGTTAGGCCAGATGTCTTGTCCTTCCCTGTGTAGGATAAAGTTGGGCTGTATGCAACCTCCACTCACACTCTTTTTTAGTATCTGGCTGAGGTGGGTGAGCACACCTGGGAATTACCAGCACATCTTGGTTACTGCAGTGAGCATGTTGCCTGTTTCAGAAAGAAATCACAACCATTTACACTGAATGGCATTTTGTGTAATTGTTGCAGATAAGAGAGAAATGAACAAAGCCGCAGAAGATCTTAGGGTCAGCACTGCCCTTAGTTATTGTTTGTTCTCTGCTCCCACGTGGACTGATAATGAGCCTTTCTGCCTCATTTAGTTGTGTGCTTGATAGCTTTATGTGGGAGTCTGTATGTGTATCTACTCTGCCTGCTTCAACAGACTTCCCTTGTATTTTTTTTTTTTACTATTTTACTATTTTTACTATTTTATGGTCTTTTTAAAAACTGGCATTAAAGAGAAATGTTTTGATTAGGCACCTGGGTGGCTTGTAGCCCACAGGATGCACTGCAGCATTCAGCTCCCTTTAGAAAAAGCTCTAATCTGGCTGTCAACTGTTTGTAACTATTCTCACACGTTCTCATTTCAGAGACTGTGCATTTGGGGGATGACAGTCCTCTTTTCTGAACTGGACTGGAGTTTGGTAGCTGGGACTCTTAAATCTTCTGCTATATTTGTCCATTTGTGAGGTGTTGATAATACTTGGCTCTGTCTTAGGGCTGTCAGGAACACAGTAGGCTTGATTTGGCATTGAGAAAATGGAGAGAATCTTCTGTGATGATCCTGGAGACAGTATTGTTCTGCCAGCCTCCAAAATTGCCAAATGCTTGTAATACATTCCAAAATACCAGTGTTGTTGGGGAGGGCAGGAGGGAGAGAGGCAACTGGCTTGTCTAGTGGTTGAGCTCCAGGTCTGTGCTGGGTTTTGTGGAAGTACTCTCCAAACTTCAGATTGCTGCTGGTCTGTGATGAGATGGTAAAACATGCAGCTGGTCCCTGTGTCATGTGTTCAAAAACACATCATGAACATATTACGGGTAAATGATGAGCTGTGAGAAATTACAAGGGTTGAAAGTATTGATGCAAAAGATTTGAACTAGCTGAGGTGGCTTGGCTCCTCCTAAGGTGCTCTTTGTGTGGTCTTGTATTTCAAAAGTTTTGGTGAAACCTCTGCATCACAGAGGAGAACATAGGTTAATTTTATGACTGTTCCTCATTTCTGAGAAGTATTTCTGGATTTCTAGTATTGCCACTGCTGTTTGGTGGTGCTTTAGTGACGTGTTTCCTGAAGTGGCTGGGGATGGGAGGATCCTCATTCCAGGAGATGGCTTGAAAAATCCTCTGAGTAGTCTCATTTTCTTTTTTAGGCTATTTTCATTAAAAATGTTTGCATTTCCAAAAAGTGGGATGTGTTGAGATGGGTAAGAAAGTGGCTTGTGGTATCTCTGACTAGCCCTCTAAAGCAGGTGTGGGGTGATGAATGTTCACTCCCATCTGCATGGATGTCACGCCTCTAACGTGTCTGCTTCCAGCTGCATTATGTCCATGTGTTTGAGGAGATAAAACAAGGAAAATGAAATGTAACTGCAGAGCTGTTTCTCTGCCACCTCAATGAAATGGTTCCTGAAGATCTGACTGACTTTGGGTCTTTCCTTTCTTATGCAAAGTGCTCATACTCTTAGCCCACTTACATTAGGTGATAAAGCAAAGCTTTTGTTATCTGGTGAAGCTCCTGAAGGTCATGAAAGTGATTGCTCTTTGAGTGTTCAAAATCTTTTTTGCAAATCCTGTCAGGGACTATTTTACAGAGAGCTATTCCATGCCCTCCCAGCCAGTGGTTTGATGTTTCTCAGCCCTGACAGATGAACTGTGGCTGAAAAGCCATTGCTGAGGACCATTGCTTTCTAAGGGGATGTGGCAGCTTTGTGCTCTTGGTTGCTAGATTGTTTTTTCTGGGTACGTTTGCTTGTTAAACAATCCTCTGATGACATCCAGTATCCTTCTTCATGTGCTTATGGATGCTGTGAGTGACATTTGATGGTTGCACCACCTTCTAAAGAAAACTTGGTGCCCCTCCTGGTTTGGTTTGACCTTGCTGAGGTGAGATGTCATCAGCAGTAGAAGTGAGAAGTGTTGTTTCTTATCAGGTTTACCCTTGGACCAGGATCGAAGAACTTGATTTAATTTTGGTTCTGCCCCTGATGTTTTTGGCTGAGTTCACTGACATCAGTCCTTCTCCCCATGGTTTAACTTTTGCTGTTGAACTGTTCAGCTTGCTGTGAAAGAATAGGCTGTACAAGGGCTGTATGTTAATAACAGTTCTAGGAACAGAGAAATCATTGACTCTGGGATGAATATGATAAACTTAAACTACAGCATAGCATGGTACTGACAACCCTGAAGTTATTAGTGTCATGTTTACTCTCTTACTGAGATGTTTTAAGGCCAAATTTTATTTCAACCAACAAGTAAATATTTTTTTTGTTGTTTCAAATGAGAAAAGTTGTTCATGCTTAGTACTAAATTATCATTGGCTTAAAAAACAATCAGGAAAAAATATAATGTTGAGTAGAGCAATAGCAGTGTTTTAATTATGTGAAACTCAAAACATATTTTCACTTTGCTGGAATCTAATACACAGTCTGGAGGCGTGAAAGCTGTGAGTGTGACAGAATTACTAAAGACTGATAGCACCAGCCAAGATCCTCTGATTGGGTGTTCTGACTTCCTCATTTATGTCACACAGAAGGAAATGCTCAGTGGTTTGAGGTTTTTTTTTTCCTTTCTTTTAAAATACTTTTCAAGCTTAGTGCTTAGCGAGGAGCAGGTCCCATTCAGGGACTGTTCTCAGTGCACTAAATGAGTCTCAGGTCTCCAGAGCTCCCATTCCTTTGGATGGCTTCGATTTCCTTCCAGTTCTTTTCCTCATTGACTTGCAGTGCTCCTACCCACTGCTGACTGGAGCAGTTCCTGAGCAGACCCTTGTCACTGGTGCCTCTGGAGTAAACCTGTATTCCTGAGGTGTCCCAGGATACCTTAACACAACCCTTCTCTCTCACTTGCAGTATAAATGTGTTTGTAATTGTGAGAGAAGAGCTGGTGCCTGGAGGTTTGTGACCCTGCCTGGGCCTTTCAGAATGAATTGCAGTCTTTCATCTACTCCAAGGGTCACGTTCCCTTTGTAATTGCACTGAAGTGACTTCCCACTACATTTGGTACACGCATGCAGACATGCCATAATTTGTTCTGTAAGACACAGCATTCCCATAATTACAAGGAATACGTAAGCCTGCCTGCCTTGAGGATGGCATTAGGGTGTTTTCTCTCGTTGAATGAGCATAAATCATCTGATGATGGTTTATCATGGTCTCATTGGTTCCCTGCTGCACTTTCACCTTCCAGTAAAGAACAGAATTTTTATGTGTAATGAAAGCTCTCTCTATTTGGATAATTCTCTTCACTGGCCATACTAGTGCAAACTGGAGGTAAGCCTTCAAGGATGTGTGACATCTGTTGTGACACAGATACAAGTGCTGGTATTCTCCAGGGAGCAACCTGTGTTCCAGTATCCCATCTATCCCAGAAGCCTGAAGTGTGTTGTATAGGAAACACAGACCTCCTTGAGCTTGTGACATGTTCTGTTTGACTGCCTACAACTCTGGCTGGTTGTGCTGCTCCCAGGAGATTCAGGGATTTCTTATCTTTGCTCACTTTGAATTATTCAGTAAATAGTTCCCTAGAAATTACCCAGTAGAAGTCTGGGTCAGGTTTTAGCCTCCTGCTCCATGTTTTTCAGGTTGCTTCTTTTCATCCCAAGGGGTACCTGGAGGCCAGGCTGGATGTCACCAAGTTGCTTTTATCCTTGAGGTCTCAGACTTTTAATCTCGATGATGTCTTTGATAAGGAGCTTTACAAACTTTGCACATTGGTTTTCTGTGATACATGGTTAAATAACGGCAACCATTGCTTTCTTTGGATGAGATTAGCTCTTGTAATTCCTTCTGTTCTTTGATATTTGTAACTGCATTCACTTTTGGCCTGTGTGATGGCAGCTAGAGGCAACATCTTTTTCTTTATATGAGTAGAATTTGCTCACTAACTCCGTGCTGCTACAAAAAATCCTCCCTTAAATCCTCTAAGCTGTTTGTACTAATCCTCATTACTGTATTTTGTGCATTTCTATATTTTGCCTTTAACTAATGCTGCTTTTTTCTCTTGTACCTAAGAAAGCCTTAAAATAGGAATTCTGGAATAGAAAAAGATGAGTGAGAAGATTGCAGATTACTGTTGGTTTTTCTAGTGGCCATTCTTTTCATTGCTGTGTTAATGTAGAGGCTTAATGAGTAAGTCTGACTCCAGGGCAAGGCCAAGTGCTGCTCTGAACAGCAGTTTCCATCTAGTATTCCTTTGAAATGAAGCATTTGCAATCCTGCCAGCTTTTATTTTTTATTATTTGTGCCTGTTGAATTTGTCAGGGTACAGTAAAGTCATGGTCACTCGAAGGTGCTGCCTCAAAACTTGGGGAGACCAATAGTGATGCCCTTGGAGCAGCTGCTAACACATGTTTTAGGTATTCATGCCTAAATCTAGAACTGTAATGATCCACTCCACTCCCCTTTGACCTTCTCTTTTATATATGTGCATTCAACCAAAATCCACCACCCTGTCTCCTGAGGGGTGACTCTATAAGGACCTAGATGATGTTTCCAAACAGAGCCTTTCGCAGAAGGAGGGCAGGTTTAGGTTGGATATTAGGAAGAAACTCTTTCCTGTGAGGGTGGTGGGGCACTGGCACAGGCTGCCCAGAGAAGCTGTGGCTGCCCCATCCCTGGAAGTGTTCAAGGCCAGGTTGGACAGGGCTTGGAGCAGCCTGGGATGGTGGAAGGTGTCCCTGTCCTTCTTCTGGTCCCTGGCAGGGGGCTGGGATGAGATGATCACTGGGGCCCTTCCCAACCCAAACCAGTCTGTGACATACTTGTTTGGTGAGGATATGCAGCCTTTGTAACCTGGCCTCCCCTAGATGGGGTGGGTAGCTGTTTACTTTAGCAGGGTATTTACATTGCTAACACCTTCCCTGGAGGGTTTCATGTTCTTCTCTCCCCTTTCTCTTTCAGGCCATGGCCTGTTTGCTTCTCCACAAAGTTCTGCTACTTCATGAACTGAAGCTCTTCATTACAGAGGAGGAGTGGGAGGAATTGATCAGCAGAAGCATCAGCAAAGTGACAGAGGTAAGAAGCTCCAACATGTTTAAAGTACAGATGACACCTAATGGGTGCTGCTTTCGTCCATCTGGTGCTCAGTCTCAGAGCTGCAGTCTGGGAGTGTGCTCAGCTTAAGAGGTCTGGAAGACCTTGTGCCTGCTGACACTAGGTCTGAGTACTACCCAGCAGGCTGGCAGAGCTCTTGTAATACCACTGTGATGTTCCTGGTGCAGCTCAGCAATGCTGTGTATGGATCCAAGAGACAAAGCTCGAATTTTAGGGAGTGCATTCATACAGATGAATTTAAGATGTTTAAAATCTATATATATATAAAGAAAAAGAATGGAACAGTATTGTGAACATTAATTTCAGGACATGTCATGCAAGTTCTTTATTGGAATGAGCTTTAAAGCTGCAAAAGTAGAGCTGAGGTGCACTGGACTTTGGCTGCTGGTGCATTGCAGGCCTTCTGGACCAGACTCACTAATATTGTTCATCAAGGAAACCTTAAAATACATTGGAAAATAATTTGTACAGAAGAAACAGTGACAGAAATTGCAGGGCTCCTGAGTCAGTGGCAAGTGCAAATTGTACCTGAGGACAGTGTTTGGGTGTAGCTCTTACATGGGAGATGATCTGTGGGACAGGAGGTTGAAGAAGCAAATGCCATTCACTTTTATTCTTGGGGATTGATGTGGGATGAACCAAGGAGCCAAATTAATGTTGTGATGTGGTGACTAACCTTGATGACATGGGAGATTCCAGTGTTGGAGTTTCTGTGTAACTGTAATAATGACCTCTTTCTAAGGGTAGCTTTCATTCTTTACTTACTTCTTCAGATGCTGGTTACATGGTAATTTAGGCTATTCTATAATTTGCTGTTTTGAAACAGAACAATTAGATCTGCTTCTTTCTGTCAAGGAGGGATAAAATCTAAGCAAGTTTAAAACAGGGAATTTAAAGATGCTGTTTACAATTCTGGAAAAAGCAGATGATCCTCAATTTCATTAAATACTTTTTATTTAAAGATTACATCAGGAATCCAGTGGGTGGAATTAGGTATAATTTTGTTTCTCAGGTACAAAAACATGCCACTCCTCCCAACCTGGTCATCTCCATGTTTCTCTCTAGCAGCTGAATACATGCAGAACTCAATGATTCACTGGGAAACCACAAACATTTACAATGCCTTTATGTTGTTCTTGTCAGGGAGAGTTTAGCATCTTACAACCCATCCAAGATTATAATGAGCTTTGCTATTAAAGTTTCCTCAGTCCCTCTCATTTCTGTGGTCATGTGTGCTTAAAGAAAAATTCCTTAGAAATACTGTCAGTTTGTTTGGGTTGTCCGAGGTTTACCCTGTGGGCAGGAGGCCTCCCATACTCTTAAATGGCAGTGGCATATAGCTGCTGGTTCTTTTTTTGGCCTGAAAAAGCCCTGAGATAACATTTTTACAAACTGCTGTTGGCATTCATACATGTGGGGGTTTTGCCTCCCTTCCTCCTGCTCCCACCATGTGCTTAACCCAGCTGGTGTGGCTCTGTGGGGCTGGGGCAGCTGCACATTAAATATTGCTGTAGTGAGAAGGGGTCAAGGACTTTATATTCCACATAACAGCTTTGATTCATAGCAAAAGGCTGGCACTTGTGCTGCAAGACTTTCTAAAGCTGCAAAAGGAATTCTGTTGGGTTTTTTTTGTGATGCAGAAATGCTCACTTCTCTGAGTAAGAGCTGTAAAAACATGTAGTGGCTCCATGGTGTAGTAAAACAATACTTACAGTGTCACTGATCTCTTGAAGATGGTAAAAAATCTCTTGTAGTCAAAGTCAGAGGCTGGAAACTGAGCAAATTTAGAATCTGTAGAAAGTAAGTATTTGTCAAAGAGACTATTCCACCATTAAAGTAACTTGCTGAAGAGTTTATTAATCCTGAATCTCCAGGTGGAAGTTGTGTGCTTGGCTGACAGAGAAGCTGCAGGTTAGGTAGAAGTTCCAGGCCTGATGTTGAAGTTATGGAGTGAGTTTCTTTGGGAAGAGCTTGGACTAAACAACAGCCCTTTCTGTCACTGCTGTCCTCACACGGTCCTGCTTAGCTGAAGGGTTGGGAGGATGTTTGCAGAGCTCTGACTTTCTCCAGCAGCTCAGTCTCATCCCTTTTCTTCTGAGACTTGTTTCCATGGGCCATTCCAGGTCAGCTGTGATTTCAGAGGTGAGTATGTGAGTAGATGCTTACCTGTGAGAACCTGGACTGAGAGCTGTGGGATGTTGTGGAAAATGATTTTATTTATTGCCTTGCCTCTGCTTGAAATGTTATTATTTGTTGTCATTGGCCATCCCTGCCACTGTCCCTCACAAATAGCTGTTTTAAGAGGAAAAAATGATAATCTAGAATTTTGTACCTTTCTTTGACCCAGGGAGAGGTTTGTAATGCTTTAACTGATGTGCACTTGTAATTCAAGCAGTGCTTTTGCTCACAAGGAGACTCACCTGGAGGCTTTGCCACGCTCTATCTCCTGTGTCACATTTGCAACTCAGAGGCATTAGCTCCCCAGGTGCAGGATTGCCCTGGCAGGCTTAAGGCTGTCAGAGAGGACAAGATACTATCTCCTGGTGTCTGCCTGCTTATCCTGTCTCGCCTCAGGGATTGCACTGCATACCTGCTGAGATCCCTTGGCGAGGAGCATCCTCACCAGGGAAATCTGGGATGGGTTAGGTAGTGATATGAGCTGAAACTGGGGAAGAAACAATGTGAGACAAGTGCAGTCTTGGGTATCACTGAATTATGCAGGCAAAGCTAAGAGGCAGATGAGGGAGAATCAACGGTCAGGGATGTTAAGTGAAGAGACAGGTTCCCAAAATAGCAGCTCTGGCTGCTGCGAGGCAATGGCTCTTGTGCTTACATAAGCTAACTTGACCTTATTTGTTCCCAAATTTTTTAAGCATGCTTATAAAACATACATCATGGCCTTGAGGGATCCATGTTTGCCCTCCCCTTGCTGTCAGTGAGGCAGGTCTTGATGTCCCATCAGCTACTTTGGAGTTGACTTGTTAGTGTGAGAGCCCTGCTTGCTGTTGGTGCTCTTGGCTTGTGCTGCTGGGTCACCTGGGCAGAAAGCCTCATCTCACTGCAAAAGTGAGGAAGCAGAAAAACAGCTCTGGCACAGTTTAGGCCTCCCAAATCCTAAATAATTACTTTACACAAAGCAGAACCTTGCTACCAGTTGTTCAAGTCTCTTCTCACTGGGGGTCTGGATGGCTCAGTTGTGTTCATGGTATAAAGAAACATAGTCGCTTCAAGTTGTAAGGGACAGAGCTCTCCTGGGATGCTGGAACATTTGACAGAAACATCTTCCTCTTGGGAGAGCTTTGTTCTTTAAAGTGCTTTACAAAGGAAATTCAAACCAGTGAGTTGTTGGTGTAATGCAGAAAGTATTTTGCAGAAACCCAAGACATAATTTGGTATGCTAAAGTTGTTCATCCTGTTCTACAGGTGACGCTCCTTGGCTGGGAGCTGAGCCAAGAATTAAACTTAGTTCTCCAGAGACATCATCCTTTTTGTGCAATCTGACTGTCTCTTAACTCGGCTTCAGAACAGCCTGGTGTGTTGGACAGTCATCTCTGTCCCATGGTCACCTCTGCTGAGTGTTGTGAGTTCAGGCTGCCCCAAATCACACAGTAAAGTATTGCAGAGCCTGACAGGTCCAGTTCCCCATTCCGTACAGAAAGCTCTCACCCAGTTTTGGTGAGGGATCTCTGGGTTTGCTGTTAGGGCTCACACACACTCTTTTTTACTCTATCCAGCATCTCTCATTTTGATCTTTCAGGCTCTCCCGGTTGCCACTGGAGGCACATTTTTGTGTTTGTTTCCCTTGTTAAGATATATTTATGTTTTCTTTTTCTATGTTACAAAATTGCTGTCTTGGCTTTGGAGAGATCTTGAACCTGTGCCAATTTTTTAGTAACTCACTGATAGATTTGGGGCAGGAAGTTCCAGGTTCTGAATACATAATTTCATTACCTTTTTTTGTCATCCTTTTCCTAGGGACCAACTTGCCCTCCCAAACTGAGGTGCTCTGTGTAACTCCCAACTTAGGCTGAAACTCCCAGTTACGATGTGAAAGTCAAAGGGAGTGGGAATAGTCCAGCAAATACATATTTTGATGGCTGTGAACTTCAAAATAGAACAGCCCTCAGAAAACTGTTGTTAAAACTGCTTTCTCTGGCTTGAACAGTGGTTTCATGGGGGTTTCCTTAGTCTTTCTTCTGCAATAAGTACATCAGAAGAAGAGACAAACTTTATTACTGATTTTCCCTTTGCTTGTTTTGGCAGTGTTGTAAGGAATGGGCAGAGCAGACAGTGTTCCAGTTGGCTGTTTGAAACCCAAATGGGATCAAGGCATCCTGCACGGTAAAAGTGCTGACAGATTTGGGTACCTAAGTTCAGTGCAAGACCAAAGCACTGCCAGTCACCACTTCTGGGGCTTTCAGATAACTACACATAATCCCAATGAGATGCATTTCATGCTTCCATACACTTAGGTGGTTGCTTAGGCTTGGACTGGGCAGGCATGAAGGTAGACAGATAGGGAATTACATGGCCTGGGAAGGGCTGGCATAGATAAGCCAAGACCTCTTTTCCATATCATGTGGAAGTTAGTGTTACAGCACTCTCTGAAGACTTTTGTTGTATGGCATTCCAGGGTTTTGTTACTAAGGTGTTGTTCAGTGAGGGATTTAAAATAACTATCTGGAGCTACTGAGAATGTGTAGGGCAGAGAGGGATATGCTATCTGGCCTTCCAGTGTAGACATGCCCTTAATTTCTGAAGGGCATCACATTTGATTATCGGTGTCCTAATTTGTAGTGAGATAAATTATTAAAGTGACTTCATCAAATCTCTGAAAAAGCCATCCTTCAGTTTTTTCCTTGAAGATTGCCTGAACTTTTATCTGTCCATCTTTATAAATTCTTAATTCATTGCCCTTTCTCAGCCTCTTAGCTTGTAAAATGAGGCCAGTAGTGATTTAACTGATATTTTCAATGTGCTTTCAGAATACTGGATGTCTCTGTGGAGACTTCCTTCTCCTCTGTTCCCTCAGCTGTCCTGTGTGGTTTTTCCCTGCTGCATTTTCATCTGGCCTTCGGAAAAAGAATCAGATAATTAAACTTGGGAAAGTGTTGACATTTTCTGTGAGAATGGCTTCTGGATTTTTTTTGTCTGCTCCCTGTAGTAGCTGCCAAAGTAAACATCACCAAAAGTGTCCTTTATTTAAACCCTGCAGCATGTGCGTCTTAGTCAGGGGCAGGCAGAGAAGGTGCTTCCCTCCTTTGGTGCTTCCCTCCCTTTGAGAGCATTTCTTGATGACTTGTTTGTGTCAGAGGTGCAAGGAAGTTTGTTTTCGACATGTATGCTTTCAGTCTAGAAACTCAGTGAGAGAAAATAGGTGGAAGAGGGACTGTTAGTGCTTCTTTTCTGCCTTTAAGTGGTCAGCTGGGTGGTGTGAGAACCTCTCCTTGTGTTCCTGGTGTACATGGAATTGGAAATGGATGTGGCTCTGTGGATAGATGGAAACTGGAGTTAAGAGACATACTCCTCTTCCCTCCTCTCTTCTTTGTCTTCCATGATTTAGCCCTAAGTTCTGGTTTGGGATCTACTGTATGGTGAATATTATTGTCTTGGTTTTGGAGACAAATTTAGGAAAAAACACTCTGAAATGAGCATTTCCTCTGAAGAGAAGGGTTCCAGTAATCCCTTTTGCCAATGAGAGAAATGGATACCAGTGGGCAAAAGTGAAAAAAAAACCCCCATTTATTAACAAAACAGGGTGCCTGCAAGGCACGGAAAAAGAAAGAAAGAAAAAAATTGAAGAAATGCTAGATATTGAAGCTGTGGAACATTACCCACCCAGAAACGCAGCGCCAGCCTCCCTGGGTCTCTCTCGGTGCAGTTCCGGTCAAGGCCGCCAGGGGCGCTGCTGGCTCCCGGCCGGGCAGGGGCTGCGCTGGTTCCCCGCGCCGCCAGGGGGCGCTGCTGGCTCCCGGCCGGGCAGGGGCTGCGCTGGTTCCCCGCGCCGCCAGGGGGCGCTGCTGGCTCCCGGCCGGGCAGGGGCTGCGCTGGTTCCCCGCGCCGCCAGGGGGCGCTGCTGGCTCCCGGCCGGGCAGGGGCTGCGCTGGTTCCCCGCGCCGCCAGGGGGCGCTGCTGGCTCCCGGCCGGGCAGGGGCTGCGCTGGTTCCCCGCGCCGCCAGGGGGCGCTGCTGGCTCCCGGCCGGGCAGGGGCCGCGCTGGTTCCCCGCGCCGGCAGGGGGCGCTGTGGCGCGAGTGCGACCGTCTCTCCACACGGCAATGGCGGCGGCTCGGCCGGCGGAGAGGGATGGAGAAAAGGCTTCCTCTCAAATTCACAGGGTGAGACGATCCTGGTGGCCCTCTGGATAGTGAAAGGGGCTGTAGCAGAGACTTCAGAAGCAGTAGCAGGTTGGAAGGGCAGGGCGGCCTTCCCCCGGGCAGCGAGCAAGAGGCAGCAGAAACTCTGCAGCTGTAGCTGGAGCGCAGGGCGTCCCGGCAGGCTGGGAGGAAACAGCTACAGTGTAGCACAAACTCGGAGCAATGGCAGGTGAACGGTGGGGCCTGGGCAGAGGCAGCCCCCGAGCACGGCAGAGGGAGAGATTCCCTGGGATTTCTCACCGGCGGTGGCTGGGCCATGGGTCTGGCCTGAGTCTGGATGGGGGTGTGGGCAATGGGGACAGCAGCCACCCCGGGCACAAACAAAATCAAACAGATCAAAAACCCCCAAAATGGTATGGGATAATAAACCATCTCCAGGACAGTTACCATGAAAGCAAGTATTTGGGGCCAGCTTGTCTAGGTTTTAGGAAGCTCAAGAATTGATTCCTGGCTCTGTCATAGTTTGTGTGGCATCATGTTACTTGGCTGCTGTGAGATACGGGGAATGATGCTGGCTTACCTCCCTCTCAAGAGAAACCCAAGCAGAATTACAGGCGAGGTGAGGGGATACTGAGCATACAGTATTCTGTATGCTCACATGGGACAGTAACAGGAACTGTGAACATACAGAATACTGCAGTCCTTCAGCTGGTTGTTAGTTTCCTCTTAACCCATCAATAACAGAGGAAGATTCTGCCCTTCCCGAACCTCATTTGTATGGTGATATGGGAAATCTTGTACTTCGGCTCAGGTATTGGACGTGGCTTGTAGGGTCCCCAGTGCTCCTGCTGGCCCCCTCTGGGTGTGATTCCACCACAGGGACCTGAGCCACATCACCAGCAAAATCCCAGGCTGTGCCATTGCTCTGGGATCCTGCATGCAGCACGGAGCTGGGGCACAGCTTGGATCTCAGCATTCGGAGCTCAGACCTCTGGCACTTCCTCATTATGGTTGGGCACATTCTGTGGGGTGGAACCTTTGCTGAACTCTGCTGCTACAGAAGAGACTTTACCTGAGGAACCCCGGGCTGTCCAGTGGTGTAAGGTTGTGGAGGAGAGTGTCTGCAGAAGGTCTTGGCGCTGTGTCTGGCCATGAATCCACACATTCATCCATCAGTGTCTGCTCTGCTGTGTGGGAGGAGGGGCTGGATGGAGGTAGTGCAGTGTGCAGATAGAATGCAAGTTGGCCAGGCTTCTCCAGCTCTCAGTGATGGATCTGTCAGGCTGATCCCATGGAGGGGAAGGGCTGTTTGTTTCAAACAGTGGACTAGGCTGAAGGACATGCTGGGAATGCATAAATATTAAATGGTATTCAGACTTCCGACTGGGAACTGAGCTTGTCTCTGGTGGCAGGGCACTCTGTGGCTCTGAGATGCTGCTGTGTCTTGTGAGTCTGAGCTGAGCGTGTCTGAGCTGAGTGGTGCCTGTGAAAGGGGCAGAGGTGCAGGCAGGTGTGGATGTGGAGACTTCCAGAAACATTGGATGGCTTCATGTAACAGCATATTGCCATCTCCCCTGCGGGGAAGTTGGGCACTGGCTGAGATGCTGACTGGCTCTAGGTGCACATACAGGGCGTTTGCTGTGTGATGGGTTCCAGGGGAGTTTTGGACTTAGAAACTGAGCTGTGTGGTTATAACCTGCCAGCCCTCTGTCCTACCTGTGTGACTGAATTACTGCAGCTATTCACCTCCTGTGCTCTGACTAACTTGTTTACACTTTGTGAAGATGGATGAATGCTGTGAAGTGCAATGCCACATGGAGCGAAGGCTGGATCCTGCAGTAGTTGGGATATATTAATGTGTGATACAGGAATGAGTGATAGAATAAAACCCAGTGATTGTTAAGATGCTGGCAGTTCTTCTTACAGAAATCTGAGAAGCAGAGAACTTTTGATCCAGGAGTGCCCTCCTCCAGAAATAGCCAGAGGCTTTTGGAAGCAGTGTATCTGACATAACAAGACAAAACCATCTCTGTCAGCTGAATGCACGTAGGGTGAGGCAGGAGCTGTACTGATGTATTGGCTTGAGGTGAGATGGGAGTTCCAGCTCTGAAAACTGCCTTCATAGTTTTTCTTTTTGGAAAAGGACCTGCCCAGATCTGCTGACAGCTCAGCTGTACAGACATGATTAACCATCACAGGTATTGCTGAGCTGGAACTGGAACTGAGATATCCTGTGAAATGTGACAGGCTGTTCCTGAAGCAACAGAGTAAGAAAAACAGAAAACGGGAGAAAAGCAACATAAATCAGTGAGTGATGCCAGTGTAGCTGTTGGGTGTAAATCATGTGGTCTCTCTGCTTTTAGTATTGTGTAATTGGATTGTGTGACCCTTGGGTTGGTAATGCTTTCAGAGGCCAGGGAAAGAGGGAGTTAGATACCTCTGGAACGGCACATGGCAGGGAATCACAGAATAGGTGGTTAGACAAGTTCTTCTGGGTTTTCCTTTAACCCTCCACCACTGACCTGTAGCATAGCTGGAAGCAAACCTCTGCTTTGTGCCTCAGTCTTGCTATGTAAAACAGATCTTTTCCAGCCTTGTGCAAGTGTTGTGATCTGATCAGTGTTCAAGACTTCCAGGGGTGCTGCAGAGGACTGAAATACTACTTCTCTTCTTAAGGCATGTTTGCCGTGTGTTACATTTTGCCAACTGTTACGTAATAGCTTTTGCTTTGATTTTATGACTGGATTGTGTACATTTCCCAAATAAAATCAGGGTAGGCCTGTAAAATGAGTGACCTCTGCAGTTGGGGTGGCAGAGCTGATTTCATCTCTCAGGGAGCTGAGTGAGGGAGCAGAACACAGCATGCAAACAATGGTCAGTACTCTCTGTAGCAGGATGTTTTATAATTACTTAAGATTAAGTTATATAAATTCTTGAGAAAGTTCCTTTTGACTTCTGGACCCCAGTTCCCATTGAAGAGGCTTTGGATGTCATTTCCCCAGGCTTGCCAGCAGTCCCAGCCTAAAGTCAGCTTCTTTTACATAACCAGAGTGAGCATGTTTGTGTTGATGTCTCATGCTAACACAAATGACACAAATCCCATTGAAGCAAACAACGCAAATAACACAGATCCCATGGAAGCAAATGCTCCATTCTGTGTCCTGCCTGCTGTGGGAGGAGGAGAATGAAGCAATGCCTAATCAGAGATACCATCTTGTGGAATGCTAATGGGAAGTGCTGTGAGTGGTGATATCTAGATAAAAAGTGACTCTGGGCTGAGCAGGAATTGGGCTCAAGTCTTTAAGGAGGCTTGACTGTCTCAACCTACCACATACAGAGGTGGTGGTGGTTTTGTGCTTTAGCAGCAAATTTGTTTTACACCCTTTGTAGCAGAAGGGAGAAGGACATATGTTGAGAAAAAGTAAAACTTTATCTGAATCCAGCTTCCTTAAAGCCAATCCTTTCTGCTTCTGGGCTAGAGAAAATTGTACAGTCTCTAGGAATGAATTGTCTGCTGCTTCTTTGCAGCTTCTTTGGCTTCTCCACTCACCCTCCTTGTTCCTTCCTGGTCTTTGAGAGCTGTTTTGAAGTGATCCATTTCAGAAGGGAGCTCTTTGTTTGCAGAGTGTATTCATTGTAGCAGTTTGCTTCTGGCTGTTTATACTAGGGGAAGTGTGGTTTTGTTTCTAGATTCATGCAAAACACTGTTTTTAATACAGATGTTTAGTCACTAGTGATGTTTTCAATCTCCAGCTGGGCCAGCCACTCTTTTCTTTCCACAGGTCTGCATGAATTTGGTTGCAGATGCACTAGATGCATGTCCCAGTTTCCCCAGCACCTGAAAATTGTGTACTGCCAAAAATCAGCCCCCCAGGTGTTGTTTCAGAGCTACAGGACTTTTCTGTTGACTTAGACTGGTTTTATTTCAAACCCTTCAAAGCATCAGGGCAGCAAGAACAGGCAGAGTCAAGCCAGCATGATTTAAATGCAGTCGTCTACATCACTCATGTACGGTGAAGAGAAAATGCAATTTATTTTTAACACCTTTTTAATTCTGAAGTGTTTGTATATTGAAAAGATGGAATGACAGTTGACTTCATTCTGGCTCCATCTCACAGCACTGCCCTGATTCTTCTTGTCCCAAGGACCTGACAATCCATGCTGATTTTCTCATACTGTGAACTTGTGCACAACTTAGCAAAATAAGGATCTCAGCCTAATAGCTTCTCTGAAAGCTGATTTAACCACAAGGAAAGACTGTTAGCCTGGCAAGATTTTGTTTTTCAAATTGCAAAGGAAATGTTTATGTAAATCAACCTTTTTTGTTTATTATTATTTTTATTATTAGTGGTAAGCCTAATAAACTGAATGTGCCTGACTCCCAGGGTTTTATATCCTATATGTGAAGATTTTTTTTTTCCAATCACATACCCTATATTTGTTTCTCGTTTTACCTGGGAGACTTCAGAGCTGTGGAATTGTGTGACCTTGTAGGTTAATGACAGCTCTGGAATAGAGTTGCAGTGCATCTGTCCATATCAGGAGAGAGTAATTAGCAAGTTATTGATAGTCAGATGAAGTTGCAGCTTGAATTCCAGCCAGCAGAATGGCTTTCTAATACAGAGCTTGAGTGGACCAATCCTGAACAGGGAATAACTGTATCTTTATTATTTAAAAAAGATACTCCCAGGGTGTGGAGCCTGTACAGATTGTGAATAATTCTACTTGAAGGCTTCTGGTTCTGCAGGCATGTTATCTTGTCTCCCCACTTTCTATGCTGAAAGTGTTCCCTGTGCTCTTGCTGGTTGTCATAGTTTTTCTGTTGTGAGTGTCATTACTGAAAGAATTTGCTTTGGGGAATAGATTTCTTACTTCTCTCAGTGTCTGCAAGGATTTTCTCTGTTATTTGCCAACTTTATGCTGATGCAGTTGGAGAATAGTTTGCTGAGTCCTTAAATTGTTTCCAGTCTGGTTGGAATACAGGATCTGTGAGATCTGTGAGAGAATGATGACATTCCACTGCTGGGTACAGGTTTGGGGCAGGGACTTTTCAGCCTGAGGAACTGAGGATGCTGAACATGGGGTGGGCTTTGCCCCTTGGTTGTGTTAAAATGTCCAAATTCCAAGGAAAGGAGGGCTTGGCCACAAGTGCAGCCTTCTCTAGAGGAGCAGGCTTTGATAGGACATGCACAGTGTCTACATGTCTACAGTGCACTTCTGGCTGTTATTTCATACTAGTGTGATCTGTGTGGGGTTTGCTGTGGTGAGTGTGTCTACACAGAAATGGAGTGGGGAGGGAAATGCCCATGTAAGCAGGGATGAAAGGACCAGCTGCAGGCAGACAATCAGTGTCCCTTAGACACTGAGCCCCCTCTTTGATCCAGCTGCCTTTTTCTGGCTGTTTTCTGCCCTTTTTGTAAATGACTGGCTTTTATTTAACCTATCTTTGGAGTGATTTTCCTCGAAGCCAGACCCTTCAGTGTCTCAGAAACCCTGCAGCACACAGAGAGAACACAGGGGAGATTTTTCCCTCAGTGATTTCAGTGAACTTAAGCTTGACAAACCCTGTTATAGGCTGGCACCTGGGATTTCCTGGGCATAAGTCGTAATGGATTTTTGCAGTAATGTTTTATGTGTAAATCCCAGCTCCTGAAGCTGAGTAGCCATGGTCCTTCAGGTGAGTGTTGTCTAGCAGCTTCTTGGTGGGGTCAGGGATTATTGTACCTGTTTTTCTCCAGGAAAGCATCTCCAGTTGTGGTTTAGCTTAGAAACTATGGACAGCAGCAAGGTTGTGCTTCTGTGATACTGCTTGCTCTTACTTTGTCCAGTTGCTTCCTAATTAAGTAGGCATCAGAAGCTTTCACCAAGTGCCTTCCTGAGCTTTTCCAGAGTTTGGTGGGGTTTGTGTTCCAGAATTACTTTGCTGACAGGTGAATCCTGCCATTCATTTACTTGTTTTCTGCTTTCTCCTGTGAAGTGTGATTTGTTTCCCCATCTAATGTGTGTTTCTTCTCAATCTTCTCATTTAATTTGCAGTGTTTGAAAACACTTGGAAAACCCATCATGAAGGCTGAGAAAGAGAAAGTTGCCAAGAGCTTGGAGCTGTTGAACTTTCTCCTTAAAACTGTGACAGGGCAGGTGAGTGTGTGACCCAGTATGTGACAAATGGCTGCTTTCTGAGTATCTGTTAAATGTCACACTTGGATTTTGCCATGTGATTGCTACATCCCACCTCATTTCCTACCAAAAGTACCTCTAGAGAGAATGCCTGGTTGGACCAGAGGACAGAAGAGTCCTCCTGTCTGGAGGAGTGATCCACAGTCTTTATGAACTAATCTCCAGAGGAGAGTTTGTGCAGTGTTCAGCAAACACTTGTGGCATCTGCTTTCTTAGCAGCAGAAATACAACCTGGGGTACAGTGAGGGTGGGATTTATCCCAGGTGATTGTTCTTTCCTCTCCACTGAACTCCAGAGATCATGATTCCCAAAAACAGTCTTAATAGCTTTAAGAGCAGGAACGAAGCTTTGTTCTGGGACTTTGTTTTCCCTAATGAAAAATGATTTTTTCCAGCATGCAAAGATTTTCTGTAGGTGACAAAATATGTCCCTAATGTGGTCTTATTTACTGGAGGACACCACAAGCAGCAGAATTGCTGAAGCCCAGTTTCCTACTGATAAGCCCAGAGTTCAGACCACAGCCTGTTTCTTTGTGAAGACCTAATAGAAAGTGGGTAGAGAAGAGAGGTTATTTCCAAGGCTCTCATAGGAGCTGGATAGCCTTTGAGACATCCCTTTCTGCCTGGTTTGACTGAGATTATGCAGTGGGTTACAGAAGAGGGTGCCAGATCTTTAGAAACCAGACTGAACATGCTACTGCTTTTCTCCTGGATGGGTACATAGTCATGTGTCTTCTTTTCCCTGCTCCCAGCCATGGACAGGAAAGGAGAGTGGATGGAAGGACCCTCCAGTTCTTTTTATGCCATTATGGTTCTGTTAGACTCATGCCTGTCCTGGTTAGAAACTCAAGTTGGCAAGTAAACCCAGTACCTGATGGTGTGGTGTGACTCACCAGTGTGTGCCCCAAACTGAAGTAGTGTTGCAAACAGACTCAAGACAGTGGCTTGGAGAGGCCAGACAGGATTGGTAATTCCTGCCATAGCCTTCCCTTAAGGATGGCCTGTGCCTTGGTGCTGTGAGTGCCCCTCCCGAGTTCATTCTGCAGATTGCCTCTACTTTCCTCTTGCAGAAGCTGAATGTGAAGTTGACAGAGGTGGAGAAAGTGCTGCTCACTCTGAACCAGCTGGAAGACATTGGGAATTCTCCACGGCTCGACTCTCTCTACTGGAACGTCATGCGCTGGCTGAATTACACGTATGTGTGCTTGGCAGCCTGGCACTCTGCCTTGTCTGGGGCCTGCTGCCTGTCCTGCTTGGGTACAATGATGTGGGGAAGTGGGAAGAGAAAGGAAGTCAAGGCAGTGAGCTCAGGATGGAGTTTAATGGAGCTCTTTGGTTGGTGGGGTTGAGACACTCATTAATGCTTGTTTGGAATAATACTGGGCTCATTGTTCTTTGTGATTACACCTTGGGGTTGGACCTTGATGGGAAAGGCTTGTAACACATGACCGACATGTCTGATACTTGATCATCTGTTGCTTGAGAAGAAGTCCTAGACTTAAAAGACTAAGAAAGCCAGGGCCACAGGCAGGCATTATCCCACCTCCACGGATAATGCTCATCCTCACAGCATTCATCCTCATCCTGTGCTTCCTGCACCTTTCTGGTGCTTCTGGGTGTTTGTGGACTGCCTGTCACATGGATCACACTGTTCCCTGGTTGTAAATTAAGTTGCTCTTGATTTTTGGCATTCTCTCTGCAGGAAGCCCAAGAAAGAGAAGACAGCTAGTAAGCCCACACAGGGAGAGGAGTCGCTTAAGAGGAAGAAAAAAGGCTTCCTGCCAGAGAGCAAGAAACGCAAGAATCGCAAGAAAGGCATCCAGGAGAATGGGGTGACCCTGGGGGAAGATGGAGAACCAGCAGCACCAGAGGAGCAGCTCCTGGGAACAGAAACCCCCAAGCAGAAGAAAGGCCTTGTGCCTGGTGGCAGCAAAAAGAATCCAAACAGAGGGGGCAGGGAGAATGGAGTGGCAAAGGTGGATGCTGGGGACCTCCTCATGGCTAATGGAGGAGATGCTGTGGCTGAAAAGAAGAAGAAGAGGAGGAAGAGGAAAAACACAAACAGAAAAAGCAAAGATGCTGCAGGTGATGAGGCTGAGCAGGTTCCAGCTGCAAAGAAAACCAAGGGGATTGTTGTCCAGGAGGCCCAGCAGAAGCAGGACAAAGCCAAGAAGAAAAGAAAAGAGAAAAAAGCTTGAGTGCTGCAGGAGTAAACTCACCCATGGACTCACTCAGGCCTGGCATGGCTAGCATGGCTCAGTAGACTGTTGAAATACCTTTTATATCTATAGTTTTTATGCTCTCCATGACTTTTAATTAAACCTTCCATGATGCTGAGCTCTAAAGCTCTGGGTCTGGCTTGTGTGGAGGGTTCAGCCTAGAGCACATAGAGCTTCAGGAGGTTACATACCCTCCAGGCTCTGGGAGATGCCCACTCTCTCTTCTCTGGCAGTGCCAAAGAATCCTGTGTCCGTGATTTCCCAAGGGAGAAGTGAGAGCCTGGTTTGGATTCCCTGGGGAGTTGGGCTGGGTGTGCTGACACTGCTGAGTTAGTAGTCAAGCCCTTGTGGGAGATTCAGAAGTAGCTCCTAGAGGCTCATCCCTGTCCTGCCCAGGCCCAGCAGTGCTCACAGCGTTTCCAGTGTGGGAGATGCAGCCTCCAAAATGCCTGGGGTTAAATGGCTTTGCACATGCAAACTCTGGGGTCAGCTATTTCCAGTTTGACCACTCTGGTGTTGTCAGTAACCACTGTGATCTGTTTTCTCTTGCTTTTTTGCCTCTGGGTGCAGGAGGGGTCATGGCCCCTGTGGTAGTGCAGGGACATCAATAAATCAGTGAAACAATTGAAATGGTTGATTGGCCACTCTGCCAGGCCAGCAGCCTGTGTGCAGCCATGCAGGGCACCTGGAACAGCAGGCCTGCAGCAAACAGTCTCAGGAGGTGACTGCCTGGAATTGCATCTGCTTATTTATCTCAGTCTCCTCAATGCAGGAATACCATAATTCCTTTGGAGAGTGCCAGGACCAAGTTCTCCCATGTGTTGGGTACCTGGTTCTTGTTGAGAGCTGAAGCTCAAAGTGTTTGAAATGCTACTCATGCTGTAGTGCCACTAAAGCCTCCTCCCTCCCCTGCTCCTCCCCACCTGCTGAGCAGCCTGCTCCTGGATCCAGAACATGGGTGTTGGTGCCTGGCCCTGACTCCTGTCAGCACCCAAGGGAGCAGTGCTGGGTTAACAGTTGGACGTGATGATCTTGAAGGTCTTTTCCAACCTTGGCGATTCTGTGATTCTCTGAAGGCCTCAGTGCTCCCTACTGCAGAGGAGTTTGGTGCTGGCTCCTGGCAGAAGCTGCTGCTGGCAGAGGGTTGTTCCTGTTGTGCCTTCGGTGGGTCTGTACCACCAGGCAGAGTTAAAGGCACTGGAAATGTCATATTGCTTTTGGAGGGGGTGAGAGAAGAGCTGCAAAGGGCTGTGTTTACCCATGGTTATTTATCTGCCTTTGCAACGATTCTCTGCTCCAATGGCACACAGCTCCTGGAGACAGCAGCTGGCAGCAGCACAGACACATCCCATTGCAGACCCACAGCTTCCTCTTTCCCTGTCCCAGCAGTGATCCCACGAGCTGAGCTCCACATCCAAGGTGTGTTCTGGCTCCTGTGAGCAGGTGACAGCTGGAGTTTCTGTGCCCCCAGCTCAGCACAAGCCTTCTTGTTCCTGCCTTTCACTTCCTACCTCCACAGCTGGCTCCCTCGGGCACTTGGGCGAGTCAGGACTGAGGGGCACTGGAGGACACAGCCCCTGTGCATGCTGGATGAGAAGGAGTTGGCAGGCTCTGGACTCTGCAAGTCAAGAGTCTTTCAGGTATTGGCACAGATCGGGCAGGAGGTGAAGGGCAGCTCTCCTATGTGCCCACCCTTGATGACTGTTGGCTTCCAGCCTCTGAAGGATTTGCAGAGGTACCCAGACAGGATGGAGATTTGGGCTGCAGATGTGTGGCAGGACAGTGCAGATCAGGCCTTCAGGAGGTGGCTGGTTCCTGCTCTCTGTGGTGCTCCCACGCTTGTCTGAGCAATTCAGGGCTGGACTCACTCGGCTCGACCTTTTCTCCCAAAGCACTTAATCATCTGGAGGTGGCTGTAGGCTCTTGACTGGAATAGCTGCTGTTGCAGCCTGCAGAAGAACTGCAAATCTCTATTCCCAGGCAGAAGGTGTTGGCAATTATTGCCAATCCTGTCTCCATGAAAAAAGGTGCCTCTGCTCCCAAGGGGCCTGTTGGCACTGGGGATGCTGCCCTGCCTCTCCCTTTTACTGCTCAAAGCTGGTTCATTGCCTCGTTAAAACCTCAATCCCAGCTAAGCCCCTCCAGCTGTCCCGAGTGATGACTTCTCATGTATTATGCAAATGCAGCACGCAGGAGGCCAGCAGGTCAGGGCTGTCCATGGTTTAATGATCTGGAGGGGCTCCAGAGGGGACCAGGGGCTTCAGATCTGAACCAGCTCACTAACGATTTCTTTCTCTCTGTGCCTGTAAGTAGGACATCCTGGGATTTTGTGCCTCTGCTGTATGGAACCAGAGGAACAGCAGGCAGGTGGTGGGTGGGAAGCAAGGAGTGAGCTGAATGAGAGGGTTCTCTGCAGGCAGCTTAGGGAGGGAACATTCACCTGCCTGCAGAGAGCACAGCTGTGGCACCCAGAGCCATGGCGCTGGGCAAGTCCTTGCCCGTGTGAGGCTACAGAGCCTGGCTGAGCTGCTCTGGGATACCTGCCAGGGTCACTGCAGTGAAGAGTTCATGTGGATCAGCTTGTCACTGTCATTTTGGGAAGGGCAAAGCCATGCCAGCTGTTGTTTCTGACAGAAGGATGGCCACTGTGTAGTGCCAGATGTCAGCTGTCAGGCTGGAGAGGTTGACCTAACCTCTGCCTTCTGTGTTCATCGGTGTGTTTAGTCTCCAGGACAAGCAGAGTGGTCAAGGGGAAGGATGCAAGAAAACAGCCACATGTTTTCACTTTCTGGATGCAAGAAAACAGCCACAGGCCCTGGACACTGAGCTCAGGGGAGGGGTGTCATTACAGGAGTGGTCACCCTGTGCCAGCCCATGAGGCTGTTTGTCAGAGCATGGCCCTGTGAAAGCTCTACAGGCAGTGAGGGGAGGGTTTGTGAAGCAGGGATGGGAAGTGAGTGTGTGAGGACATACACACACGGGTATGGCTGTGATCCAAACCCAGTGTGGACAGCAAGCTCTTGTTAGCAGTAGTTGATGGATAAAAGCTAAAGCTGCTGAGCTTCGAAGCTTATCTATCTGCTGGAACATCAACATTTGGAAAATTATTCTAAATAAAGTCATTTACAAGAATGATTAAGCAGAAAGCCCTGAGAAGCACTGACAAAAGGCTATCGGGGATGATTGTTTTAAGTGAGAGCCTCTGCTTTCGCGGTATCCTGGCTTGGACACTTGCCCTGTGCTGAAGGAGAAGGACACTGAAGAGAGGCACTGCAGGGTGCTGCAGGAGGAGTCTCTCCTAGCTGGTCAGCCCTTGTCTGAGTGTCACAGCTGCCCAAGGCAGAGCTGCAGGGCTCCTGATGCAGCAGGACCATCCTGTGAGGTTGGTGTGCATGGCTGCTGCAGGATTGCTGGAGAAGGACAGCCTTGATGCCCAATGTGGGACCACTTGGGAATTCCTTTTCTGGCTTCCTGTCCCATGGCACCCACACCACCCATTTCCATCAGTCCCTCAGCCAGGTCCTTTAGTTGTGCTGTGAGGAGCCTAGATGGGACTGGACCAGGACCCCACATCTGTGCCCACCATTGGCTCCTTCCCCCCAGCTCTGATCCTGGCTGGATCCAGCTCAGAGGGAAGAGGAGGCTGTAATCCACCACTGCTCCTGGTGTTATTTCTCCACAAACTCCAGGCAGGCTGGTGTCCAGGTAAGTCCTTGGCAGCTCTGTGGCTCTGGAGCTTGGAGCATCCTTATCCTGCAGGCAGCAACCACAGGAGTGCACAGCCAAGAGGTGACACAAGAAAAGGAGCCACGAGGTACATTTTAAATACTTTTATTTCTTAATTTACATAAAGGTCTATATTTGGCTTATCTTTTTTTATACTCTGAGATTCACAATCAATTGCTCTTAAAAAATAAAATAGTCATTTGCTTCTGAAAGAAATCAGAGAACTATTTTATACTCCCTTGTATAACAAGAAAATATACTAATACTCCCGGTACATCACACAGTAAAAGTGATTGTAAGTGCTGGTTTACCAAACAGTAAAGCAAATGGAGAAGAAAACAAGCATTTGGGATGGAGCTTGAAGAACTCTGCTTCCCAGAGCACAGCCAAACATTGATGGGGTTTAGTCACCCTGACTGTAAGGGGAGAGGCTCCTCAGGCCACCCAGACCTGCTCTGGGAGCCACTT
The DNA here is from genome assembly GCA_013396875.1 of Vireo altiloquus. Taxonomy (NCBI): domain Eukaryota; kingdom Metazoa; phylum Chordata; class Aves; order Passeriformes; family Vireonidae; genus Vireo; species Vireo altiloquus. The sequence goes on from VZRF01004247.1 coordinate 25,453, forward strand.
GGGTTGGCAGCTTGCTGCCTTTTGGGTCATTCTCTTGCCCCTTTGAGCAGGTCCCACTGCCTCAGTTTCCCACACTGTGTACAAACCACCTCACTGCCAGGGCAGGATCAGCTGGGGGGAGTTGATGCTTCAAAAAATCCCCTTTATGGAGTAGAAGAAAACCCTTGTGATTAACTGAGGGGCATCTGCAACCTCCTTGGTGCCTCTGGACTCTTGCACAGAGCCTGGTGAATACAGCAAGGATCTGGAAGGAGCCTGAGCCTCCCTATCTTAGCCTGGAATGTGTGGGAGCAGGGATTCAGGGATCCCTTGGTGAAGGTAGGACTCATTTCTCACTCCTCTCTCTTCCCTCTGTCCTTGTTTAAACAGAATCCACAGCATTTCCTTCATGTGCACAGAGGATTTAAAACCAGCACTGAGCTCTGACAGGGACTGGAGCCTGTCACAAACAAGGACTGCCACTGACATTACAGAACATTTCAGTTCCCTTTTCATTGTTGACTCCTGAGAATTAAGTTTAAGGAGAATTCCTAATCTCTGAACCTTAGCAGGAATGTTCCATTTTGTTGACAGTAAATGCTACAACAGAGAGAGCCTATCAGAAAAGCAATTTAGGAAATGTGGTTAATCTTCTTTGGTCTCTGAGATGAAATGACTGATTGTTGGGTTGCTTTTTGTTTCTTTTTAAACAGCTTAAAAAGGAATTTCTTAATGGGAATCAGAAATTCATGTGCCTTTAAAGCCAAGTGTTTGGCTCCCAGACTACAGCTGCTGTTTTCCCCTCCAAGTGTAAATAGTGGCACGAGGTAGGAAGTGAAGCATTGTTTGAGATTTGCTTTGCTTTGTTATTTCTAGCACCTGCTTGCTCAGGCACTCGAGGAACACTTCTGGCTCTGGTTCTTTAGCCAAGTCTTAGAGCTACTGTTAAGGTATTTCAGATGACAGAACCCTTGCAGAGGAGTTCTGTGAGGTCTAGGGGAAGGAAAGGCTCACAGGATTATAGGGCAGGGACTTGCTATGGGGTGAGCACCTGCAATTACAACCATCTCTGCTGTGCTGTAGGTCCCAGCACATCCTGGCAGGGAATGGGAGATAAACCCAGATTTACTAACAGTACCTTCCTGTGCCTGACTAATCTTATGGCACAACCAGGACAGCAGCTCCCAGCCTTAACTCACATCCAGTCCTGCTCTGGCATTTCCTGAGCTGATTTAATCCTCCTTGGAGCCCTAATGCAGCCATTTGTGAGCCATGAGCACAACAGTGAGGTGCTTTCACCTGCTCGGGTTGTGCTGAACTGGAGGGGGGATCTGAACTGTGAGAGAGCTCCGAACAGAGGGAATGGTGGCAGTGCCCTTCCTGTGGCAGTGCCCTACCTGTGGCAGTGCCCTACCTGAGGCAGTGCCCTTCCTGTGGCAGTGCCTTTCCTGAGGCAGTGCCCTACCCGTGGCAGTGCCCTACCTGTGGCAGTGCCCTACCTGAGGCAGTGCCTCTCCTGTGGCAGTGCCTCTCCTGTGGCAGTGCCCTTCCTGAGGCAGCCTGGCCCTCTGCAGGGTTTGTGCTCCCCTTCCTCCCCCATCCAGCTGACACAGCATAAATTTGGCTTGTGGAGGCCAAGTGCAGGAAACAAGAGTCCAGTGGAATGGCACCATGACATGCTTCTGCATTTGAGTCTAACCCAGTTCAGGCACTGGCCTTGTCTGAAAGCTCTCAAATGCATCTTTGTGAAGGTACAAGTGACACCCCAGTGACAAGCTCTGGGACAGGACACAGTTGGGTGTGCAGAACCCAAGCACTGCTCCGAAGGCAGAGTGTCAGCCACCTGCTTTGGAATATTGACAGGGAGAATTAGCATTGACAGGCTGAGTGATATGATATCATGTAAACAAAGCACGAGGTCACTGGCACAGCAGTATTGCACACCCAGGCCCAAGGTACAGCCATTCAGCCACGTGGATTTTGGTATTTTAAAAGCCTGTGAACCTCCTAGGCAAGGCTGAATTTAGCATATGGAAAACTCTAGAACCCATAGGGATTTCTGTCCAATGTTCTTCTGGGCCTTTCTGTGACAACCAGCAGCATACCCAGTGCAGTGAAACTCTCTCCTCTGTCCCATTGCTCAGTCTCAGTGACAGGTAGGTCACCCACTGGAAGTTTTTCTGTGGTGCCCTTGCAGGCCCTGGCACCAGGGCACTGAGAGGAGGAGAGCTGTGGACATTATTCATGTCTGCTATGGTTGCACAGGCAGCTCCAGATTTCAAATGTTTAAATAAAAACTGTTTAGCTAAATATATATATATATATCTCATCTAATGTCTTCAGCAGAGATATAGCATCTTACAACATATTTAAATAAAAAATAATAATCTGAATTGAGCCTTCAGTGTCAAAGAAAAGGTGATGTACAGAACAGGTCCCCAACTAGTGCAGTCAGTGGGAGTGGGAGTGCTGGCAGAGCAGCAGCATTCCATAGGACACCAGCTGCCCTACAAACAATGTGGACTTCATTGGCTACAACTAAAACCATTTACACAATCTACAGTTGCTCACTTGGGCAGCATTTCCTGGGTCCAGTGGACAGTTGGTTTCCATGCTCAGGGGACCCTGTGAATATCCTTGTGCTCCAGGAGTTGCCACGTTCCCTGCTCGTCTCCTGGTGCCCAACCCTGCAGGCTGGAGCAGTGGGATGGATCTGGTGCTAGAGAACCCCTCTGTGATGTGGAGCTGAAGGATCCACTGATACCCAGAACAGAAGGGCTTCGATCTTGAGATTGGCATGGTGGGAGCAGGATCCATGTGTCATTGCCTTCACTGGCAGCTGCAAACAGGGAACAGAAGGAGGTGGTTACTGGGGAAGTCCACAGTATGGACTGGTGATGGTGCAGCAGGCCTTTGTGGTGGGGCCAGCTAAGAGACCCCAGGTCTGTGTGCAAGCTGGGGGTTGGCAAAGCCTGCCCATGGTGGAGGCAGCATTTTGGGATGCACTGTAGCCATCTGGAATGGAAACAAATGCAGTGTGATCCAGGCCCAGTCTGCTCCAGGAGGTGACTGACAGCAGGTGTAGCTCCTGTGTAGTACTGAAGGGCAGGTGTGGAGGTACAACTGCTCCTGGTGTGGGCTGAAGCTGCTCAGCACATTACAGGCTCCATTTTTGTAGACTGTTTTTGACCCCCTCAGTTTACTAAAGAAAAGAGGGACTGCCTTGTGCCTTAAATTGTCATTTTCAAAACTGCTGTTCCCTGGAGAGCCCAGCTCAGGTGTCAGCCCAGCACAGCCCAGCTCAGAATGCTGCTGACAAGGCAGAGCAGGCACTGCTAGCAGTCCATGCAGGCTTTAAGGAGCATGTCAGCACCTCTCCTCACTGCTGAGGTACTACTGTGGTGGCCTATTGAGCAGCCAACAGCTTTCCTAGATAACAAGTGGCAAGGATAACAAGTTCTCTCACTGCAGGGTTTCCAGTGAGAGGGTCTGTGCTCCATGTTATGCAGGAAATTGCCCCTGACCTTAAAAATCAGTGACTGCTGCATTACAGAAGAATTCCCCTATGATGGTGTCCTAGTTTCTTTCAAACTGTATAAAACTAGACCAAAACAGAAGAAAGTGCAGTGAAAAACCTTGGTGTGCCCAGGACCCAGGTAGACACTGGTTTATAAGGCAAGTTTCAGCAACAGCACCAAGAACTTCCTCCCACATTTGCTGATGGCTTTTTTAAAAAACCCTCCAGCTCTATCTAAAAGCTCCTGTTAATCCTGTGTGAGTTCACATCCAGCCCAGAACCTGCAAGCTCTAGGTGGCCCTGTGAATCCACTCCCCTCTGTGGAAGTAACACATCTGCTGTGCTAGAGATTGTATTAAATCTTTTCCCTTCATTCTGAAGTGTCTTACTGAGTTCTGATTTTCTGATTAGTCTTTCAATGCATTTCATTTATGGGAGAGAAATCTCCTCTACAAAAACTTGCTTTAATTAATTTTGGCTCCAGTAAAATGCTGGGAAGTTGTTTATCACTTGTGGTGGCTCCAAGGGGCAGCACTGTGGCTATGGGGGAGTGACAAGGACAGCAGAACACAAGGGACAGGGTGGGCAGCAGGAAGGGAAAGCTCCCTGTGGCTCAGTGCTGTGGCCCTGGATCGAGGGTGGCAGAGGGAACAGTCCCACAACAACAGGCAGGGTCAGGTGCTGCCAGGAAACACTTTCTGCAGAAAATCTGGACTATGCCAGGAAGGGTGGTTTGGGAGCAGCCCATGTTTGACCCAGAGCAGGGCAGCAGCAGGTTCTGTGAACACCAAAAGGTTTTAAGTTCTGGCCTGGGACAGTCACACTGCTGGTGGTCAAGGGGGCAGGGGTAACATAAGCTTTTCTGCTCAAAGAAGGGAGGACCAGGTTCTGGAAGCACCTCAATACCACAAAGGACACTTGAGTTGAGCCCTGGTTTCCCTGTTCTTGATCTGCTCTGCTTTGGGCTGAGGGCAGCAAAGGTGCAAACCAAAGCTGGCTAAGGAAACTTCTCTGCAATTCATAAGGAAAGAAATGGGCTGGCAGGGGTTTGGAGCAGAGAGGTACCTTGAAACCTACTGCTGGTTTGGGTCACTCACCATCTCAGACTTTCACAGAGGCTGGTGGCATCACAAGTTGATTCACCCTGGTGAAGGGAAAACAAAGGTGTGTGAGAGCTGCAATCAGCAAAGAAATGGATTCCTAATAACTTACCAGCCTGGTAAATCCAGGTTTTGGTTGCTAAACAGTGTTTGAAGAAGTAGGACATTAATAACTGTCCTTCACAATGGTATAAAACTGAAACCCTGTCACACAGGGGTGCCTGACAGCAATGCTGACAATGGCTGGAATATGCCAAGTAACATTGCTGGCAGTAATTGGCAAGGATTTGGGAACGTCCCAAAGGCATCCAGACGTAGCAACTATTTCCCCAAGCCAGTACAAGATTGTACAGTGGCTGTCAGTGTCCTTCAGCCTGACAGCACAAATGTAAACCGTCATCACTGATAAAAATTAAATTAAGAAAAAATGAGTTGTCTTTCAGTTTCCAGCTCCTGAAGACCTGCTGCAGTTGCAGGGACCTGTGATGGACAGCGTCCGGCAGGGACTGCAGCGTCACCAGTCCTGCAACTCCTGGGATGAAGGCAGCAAGAGGACAGCACCTGTCTGCTCTGTGGGACCCAGGGACAGCAGCAATAGTCCTGTGAAGTCCATCCCTTGCACCTGCTGCTTGTCCTTGCAGTACATGCCCTGGAAAATTCAACCTTCCTCGCCAGCAGCTCCTCTCCTGAACAAGAACATGCTGTCCTTGCTACTGAGGACAGGAGCGAGTGCCTTTGATAATGGTGCACACAGCACAGCTCCCACGTGAACTGTCAGAGGTGTCATCCTCACATTCCAACACCTTTGGAACTTGCTTCCTAGCTCAGATGCTCACTGACCTCAGTGGAACACCTGGATTCTAACAGCACTGGGAAACCCCCACCACACCTACAGACCTGCCCTGACATGGCTGTTTGAGTGCTTTACCCAAAGGCTCTCTGGCTGTACTTGGGCAGTAGCAGCACAAATAAATCTGAATCACAAAGGGAGAGTCTCCTCCTCTCAGTGGAGGTCAGCTGTGCCAGCTTCAACCAAGAACCAAACTGCCCCAGCAGTGGTTTGTACCTCTGCTGTCAAAGGCAGCTTCTCTCTGCACCCTTGGGGAGGTGCACAGGGAACATCACACAACTGCCACTGCCTGAGGCTCTGCCAGGTGACAAATTCTCAGGAAATATCATTCTCCTTTCCACACATTAAAACTCAGTTGTGGCTCTTCACCACGCTTTGTACATGACTCAGAACACTTTTTTTGGATTAATTGGAGTCAAATATGTTCCAGGATAAAAATTAACCAGTACTCAGGGGACACCTTCCAAGAAATCTCTGCATCAGGAATTGGTCTAGTTCAGCCCACAGCTCTTAACTTCACACCAACCCCACAGGTCTCCAAGGTGCATAGAAGCCTCTGTGCTTTTTCTGTCTTTCCAGGCTATAAACTGAAATATTTCTGATGCAAGAGCTGCCCCAAGTTTCTTTGTACAAGTCCCATTCTTGGTAACCCCACTGCACTGGAAATCACATTGTATTGAACACTGGAATTGTGCAGAATACATCAGAGAGAATTACCTGGGAATGCTACAGCCAACTTTGGAAGTAAGAAGCAAGCTATGGAATGTCACAAAACTATCACAGAACACTAAACCTCCAGAGGTTTGAGTGAGCCATAATGTTTGATCATCCCTTGCCACATCATTCCATGTTCTTAGAGGATACAGAATCCATACAGAAGAAGTTAGTTTTGCCATGACTTTAGCATAGAGAATCCACCAGCATTGCTGACACAACCCTAAACAGACACAACTTTCCTGCTCATGTAATACTTCAGCCTCCTATGGGAAAAAATGTACCTCCCCTTTATTTTAACACATTTTTCTCAAGTTGTGCTTTATCTCTGTTTCACAGATGGGAACACAGGCCTGGAGGGGCTAATCCTGAAATGCATTTCAAAGATTTCATGGGAAATTAGACTGCACATGACTTTTGAACCTGCTGGGGAGAGAAATTGCTTTCAGGGATCACACAGGAAGCTGGTGGGCAGGAGGGAGAACTGAAATAGTCCCCAAATTTGGGACTGAGCCTCCTCAGTCCCTCTGAAGCCCTGTGCTGCAGACAGTGGTCACTGCCACAACCGATGGCAGTGGGGCTCAGCTTATGGGTCAGGTGGGATTTTGTTTACTTTTTTTAAAGCAAATCCACAAATAATAAAGTTTAAACTCTCTTAGGTGGCAAAGTGTACTACATGGATTTAAAATAACAAGGCTCAAGAGCATCTAAATCCCTGATTAAGCACCACTTGCCTTCCTAATAACAATAATCCCACACTGAATGGATCACTGAACAGTGGCTCCTAAACTGTTGTTTTCTCTGCAGTGTTTTCTTAAGATTGTGAATGTTTTCCTTCCTTGAAGAGAGCAGGGTGGGAACCACCAGTCTGTTATTTCTGGAGGAGGAGGAAACTCACCCAAATTGCCTTTTAAGAACAGAAGCTGTATAACTTTTTTGGTTTTTTTTACTGACTCCTCTAGCAGTTAAAAATGTGGCTGATTCTCTCCAACCCCATCACTTCCTCTCCTGTCAAACCTAAATATTTCTCCTAGATCCTATCAAGTCATTTCCATGTACTGTGACAGCATCTATAATTCTGAAGTATTTATAAGACTGTCTGTTTAATATTAAGCTACATGCTCTAGAGCTGTTAAATATTTATGCTATGTAAAATGGATCTAATTTCACTGCACCTCAGCTGGTTAGAGACCTGCATGAGGACAAGACAGCCAATTTAAGATAACAGATGACTGGCCAGGATCTCTTACAGGTCAACCATGCTCTATTTCAGGAACTGGGCAGGATTATTCTCCAAATGTTCAGCTCCTTCCAGCCTTGCTGGTGCCCAAGCCAGCATCTAATGGAGATTAGAGGTTGTAGTGCAGCCAGCACTGCTGGGCAGTCCCAGGGATTTGAAACAATTCCTGCTGCCTACATGCAGTGCTAGACCCTGGCCAGCAAGGAGAGAACCCAGATCCCCCTTCTCACCTGCAGCTCCATCTCCTGGTGTCCTGCTGAGCTCCAGGGATGTGTCACCTCTGTCCCTGAGCTCCAGCCAGGAGCAGGATGTCAGGAAGGAGGACACACCTCAGTGTGTGCAGCTCTGCTGTGCCCAAGGCTCCAAGAGAGGCTGGGCTTACAGCAAGCTTTTGGGAATGCTGCCAGCCCAGTTAATGTCAAGTTTCATGCCTAAGTTAAACACCACCTGTGTTTCAGTATCCTGCAGCTTTCCCAAAGCCCAGTTTTCTTGCTATCTAAACAAGCCAGACTCTGGCTTTTGTAACTGAGAAGCATATTAGGAAATGATGTCCTGGTTTTTACAGCCTGCTGTACTTAACATCACTTAACTTTTACAACCAACAATAAAATGCTTTGGTTGGGTCCTTCTAGCTTGAAAATAACTCAATTTTTGAGTTATTGAGCAGGAGTTTTTTAGTATTGAGTTTCTGAGCAGGAGCTCATTCAGCAGACAGAAGTACTGGGACTAGAGGGGCAGCTGGACCACTGGACTTAGCAGCAACTCCTGCCAGTGATTAAGGATCCTTCTCCTTAATTTCAATGGAGAGAATTCTGTGTTTCTGCTGCAATGTGCAGTCAAGTGCTGTTTGAAGCAGTGCTTTAGGAAGGGACACAGGGAGACCAGTCACTAATGGCAGCCCCCAGCAGATTCCTCCTTGTTTGAACTTCCTCAGACATTGCTGGGAGGTTATAAAAACATCTCCAAAAGGCCTTGTGCACACACCAAAACCTGAAATTTTAGGTGATGAGAAGTTCATGGCCAGACATCCTTGAAAGGTAATGAGACTTTATGGCCTTAATCTATGGAAAACAAATCTCTTTTTCAAATACAGCCAGTTAAAGGGTGTTTATTAGCATCAGAGCATAAGGGACAACATCACCCTCCACCTGTGCCTCGGGGATGATGAGCAGCCCAGCTGGATGCAGCAGTCTGCAATTCCAGCTACTGGAACAGCAGCATTCAAAGCTAATGTTGCTGCCTGAGACTGGACAAGGAAAACAGAGGCTAAGGATGGTCATTTGTAGCTCCACACCTGTATGATTTTAGCTGTAAGAGTGAATTTTATCAACTGATATCTGAACACAGGAAGGGACTTGCATTGATGCTGCTGTTATCACTAATTCCTGCTGATAACTGACCAAAGAGTTATGGAGTAGGAGAGCTGGAGCAGCCTCTGTAACAAATCAAAGCCACAGCTGTTCTTTCTCTCACTGTTTTGCTCAGTGCAGAAGCCAAAGCAAACCTGGACTCTGCCACACCTCGAGTGCAAACACTCAGTCCTGCACCACCTTTCCACCAGACACTTTATGAGGAGCAAACCCAGCAGGCTGCACACTCCAGTTACAATGTGTGTACCTTTTGTGCCCTTCATGATACAGTTTTTGATCAACAGTGCAGAAGGTAACTGCATTAGCCATTGCTGCCCTGCAGTAGCTAAGCACAGTTCCCATTTTCACCTGCAGTGGAAGGAGATGGTTTTGGTTCCCTGCTCCACAGCAGCTCTCCCAGGATGCTAAACAAGCTGTCACAGCCTCCAACTCCTCCCAAATAAAGGCTGCAGAACATTAACCCTCACTTTAACCTGTTACCCTCAGTAAGAACAGTGGAATCAAGGATTGCTCCCAGAGAGCAGCTCCTGCTCTGACTGACCTCAAGCTGTTTGATGGTGAAGTCAGTAATTCTGGGACAAGACTCATGATTGACAACATGAATTCCTGCAGAACTTCGGACTCCAAGCAGGCTGCAGCTGCAAACAGTGACTGAAAGGGAAGGAGAGCAACAGTGATACATCAGCCTAGAGAGCTCCCAGCGAGTGGCACAGGGACAGGATGGCACAGTTAAAAATACACCAAGCACTGAGCTTCCTGATGCATCTGACAGGTTATCCAGCCTGCAGGAATGGGCTGTCGATGGAGCTGAGGTCAATTTGCTGAAGGAAAAGGATGCTAAGAGAACTCTAACAAAATTCAACCAATAATCTGGCACAGGAGGAGTTTGCTTTGGAGCAGGAGCAGTGCTCACTGTGGCTGCTGCCTGCCTGTGCTCTCATTCCCAGCCAGGCCTGGGGCTTTGTGCCCCTGCAGTTCTCCATCCCAAGGCTCCCACAGGAGCTGATTGTGCACAGCCCTCCCACAACAGAGCTCCCTTCGCCCTGCATCACTCAGTGTGGAGCTACAGCTCTGCAGTAGGGACAGGAGCTCCTCCAGCTGCTCTGGAGAAATCAATTGGCTCAAATCCCCTTTTCTTCTTGCGTGTCAGTGGGTTTAGCAAACAAAATATGATAATCATGTCCAGAAAAAATATTTTCCCCTGTATTTGGTTCAGGCCCTTAAAGCTGTACAGACTGTATCTTCCATCTGTTCATTTAATCCAGGTGCTGATTTGTCTCCAGAGGCAGAAACATGGGTCAGCTTCACTTTTTCCTCTTTCACAGATCTTGACTGAGGAGAAAACTGGCATAAAGGAAAAATCCTTTCCTGCTATTTTCCCAGGCAGCTGCAGCAGAACAGATGTGAAGATGACAGCATCAGTCAGGGTCCCAAGGACCTGGATGGAAATGAGCTCCAGAGCTCACCAGTGTGACATGGACCCCTGAAGTCCATGGGGTCTTGAAACTTTGTGCATGAGTCTGTCTCTGGAAGTATAATTCTGCAAGGTATTCATGGGCTCAGTCTTGAGGTGGAGGGAATTTTATTGCCACGGAAGATGTGTGTAACATCATACACTTATGTCCACTGAAATAATGGAGGAAAGAGGCAGTGGAGTGTCTTGCTTTTTGATTGAATGATTGAATGACAAGAAGGCAAAAATATGACATAAAAGGCAGATAAGAACTAATTAAATCTTCAAATAGAAAATCCTGTAGAACTTCCTGATGGCACTTGATTAAAAACGTACTTATCCTCCAAAATAACTGCATCATTGCTAGAAGTCTTTTCACCAACCTCTGAGATAGCAGGTGTGGGGAATAACAGAGCCATGGAAGGAGTTGGGTTGGAAGGGAGCTTGAAGAGCATCTCATTCCAACCACCTACCACGGGCAGAGACACATTCCAGTCGCCCAGGTTGCTCCAAGCCCTGTCCAAACTGGCCTGGAGGCCTCAAAGAAACATCATCCATGTCACTGCACTGAAACAGTCCTGGCAATCCCCATGTGCCTTGTAGTGCTCTAGCAGCAACTTTGGGAATGACCAAGCCAGAGCACTTCAGACACTCCTTACTGGAGCAGTGGAGGTAATACTCCAACAGTTTGTCCCTGTTTCTCTAAAAGATGTCATTCAGGCTGTGCTGGGTTTGGCTGGAGACTATTTAATTGAATTTTCCTCCAGTGTCTCGAATGGGGCTGAGTTTTGGATTTGTGCTGATAATGCAGAGATGTTTTTGTTATTCCTGAGCAGGGCTTGCACAGAGCCAAGGCTTTTTCTGCTCCTCACCCTGCCATGCTGGTGAGGAATTGGGTGTCCAGGGGAAGCTGGAAGGAGATACAGCCAGGACAGGAGACCCAAACCAATATCCCACAGCTTATGACAGCATGCTCAGTGTATAAAATGGGGGAAGAATGAGGAAGGGAGCAGGTTTGGAGTGAAGGTGTTTGTCCTTGTTTGTGACTTGTGTGTGATGGGGACCTGCTCTGCTGGGGATGGCTGAACACCCACCTGCCATGGCAAGTGGGGAATGAATTCCTTGCTTTGCTTTGCTTTGCTTGTGGTGCACCTTTGGCTTTCCCTATTAAACTTGAGTACTGTCTGTACTCAACCCACAAGTTTTCCAGCTCTTGCCTTCCAATTTTCCCAATGCATTGGTGGGGCAGGGAAGTGGCTGTGAGACTTGCTGGGGTTAAAGCCTGGCCCAGGCCAAGGACCCAACCACAAGTAAATTGCTCTAACACAGCTACAGCCACAGTATCTGCCTTGATGATTGCTGCACAAGGAAAGGTCATTGCTGTTGATAAAAGCCAATATCTTTGCAAAATGCTCTGACATCAGGAAACAACAGGGCTGAATTTTTCATGATTTCTTCCATTTCCTTGTGTCTGAGATTGTTTCTTGCTTGGAAGGCTGCTGCCTTCTGCTCAGTGCTCCAGTCACCTGCATGAGATCTGATCAGATTTTGTCTCTGTGCCAGGGCAGCCTTAGCAAAGAATCTGTCTCAGTGAGAATTTAAAATCTTCTCCTGCATGGCAAAGTCCCTCCATGCCAAGAATTCTCCTATGCAATGCTAATGCCAGTTGACATGATGAGTCCATTGGTAGCATATGATTTCAGTGCCCCTTGTATGCTGTGGCAAAGTGCCTTCAATCCTGTTTTACAGCTGATCAGCATTTTAGGGACAGCACCAGACTTCCTGGGGCTCCCAGCAGAGAGCCAGTAGCCAAGACAGCAGGAAGACTCCCAAGTAGCTCTTGATCTGGAGCTCTTGGAGAAGTGAGCTTTGGCTTTCCTGTAACATAAGGCATATGGAGAAGTTCACTCTTGCTGTGGGAGAGCACTGAGTAGATAGGAATAGTGTAGGAATATTGTTTTCCTTTCTCTGTGGCACAGGGGATAAACCTGGGATGGTCAGTCTGCTGGGGAATGGGTGGTTCTGGAGAACCCTGAGCTCTGCCCACAGCCCCTTCTGCAGCTCAGGGGTTCCCAGGAGCTGTGCCAGCACCAGCTGCCCTCACCCTTCTGCCTGGGCTAAAACAAAGCTCCTGCTGCCAACGCTGAACTCCAGCAGTGCCTTTCAGACACCCTGTAAGGATCACAGCCGAGCTCAAACTGCCTGTGAACAACCACACTGACCTCTGACACCTCCCTCCCTGACCTGCAGGAAATCTGCAGGTTGACTGAAGTGACACAGCAAATCAGCAATGGTTCTATGTGAGACTATTTTCCATCTGCATGACACCAGCAGCTCCCAACTGCAGCAGCAAAGCAGCATTTAGAATTCAAGTCCCAAGCTGTGACATTCTTGGGTTTGCTACTCTGATTATGGAGTTACAAACTTGGCCAGTAAACAGCTGAGAAAACCAACAGCTCTGCAACCAATAATAGAACTATTTATATTTTCACCACCTCTCCCCTTCATATTCTTAACACAGATTCCATATAAACCATCTAATAGTCTAATCTTGTTCCATTTGCAATCTGTGAGGTTTTATCATGTCACTCTCAGATACTCAAAACTCACTTCTTGCCTCTCTCCTTCCATCACCACAGATCCTCTGCATCCTAATCCAGGCTTTTTTTTTTACTTTGCTGTAAATTCACATGGCTTCAAAGGCCAAGGATATCTTATCTGGGCTAAAAAAGCCTTGTGAGTTTCTACCACTGTAGGAAATGTTTAATTATTGTTCTTTTGTAAAGTCAAAACAAACAAAGCAATGATATTTTTCCCCCTAAGCAGCTGAATATCAGCAGTGAGCAAACTGTTCTCAAATATCCCTTTTTGGGAGTTGTTAAAATCCACTTGCAGCTCCTGAAATCCTCAAATCCAAACTCTGCCTCAATGCAACACTGACACATCTCTCTAAAATAAGTGTCCAGCCTCTTAAACCCCCTGTGATATAGCTCCAGCTATTCCAGAGAAGGAATGTTCTTTTTGGCAATGCAGACTACCAGAATGGAGTACACTCAGTGTCTCTCAGCTGCCACTTTAATACCTGGGAAATGGTTAATGGAGCTTTGCTGGCAACAACATCAGGTCACCTGGTGGGTTCTTTCTGTCTCTAACTGAAAAAAATCAGAGAAATCAGAGATTTTTCTAACTGAAAAATCAGAGAAAGGGAGGGTTGACAACTCTGTGTCCTTCCCCTGCCCCACGAAATAGAATCTGCAAAGTAAAAATAAGGTCAGACACTCTCAAATTGCTGCAATAGGAGAATTGGGAGATCATTCTATATCCAGTTCTGCAAAAGGCTAAAAATAAGCCTGATATGAGGCAGAAGAAAGAGCCTGAAAATGGATTATTCTCATTTTTCCTGTAATGCAATTTGCAGATGTGCCATGTCTAAGACAGCAGAAGTGTCTGGACTAGGGATGGTTCTTTTTGGGGATTTTGCTATCTCCTCTGTCAGATTTTTTTCCTAGTGTTTGTACCCACCACGTTTAAAATGAAATGTTCACCAGCACTTCTACTCAGCAAGAGCTCCCACACCTGCCCAAAGGTGTTCAGAGTAAATTTTTTTTTCTTATTAAATGTTTAATTTCCATATTAGGAGAAAAGAAATACCTGCTTGAGTTGTTTAAATAACCTGACTCTTGCCATGTAAACAAAGGGGTGAATGATTCAGGCTTGCAGGGCTCTCAAGTGCTGAGTGGTCACTAGTTAAAGACTTCAATTCTTTTGAAAATCCCAGCTGTTTGTTCCTGCTCTGGCTGCACCAGGGATGCACACTGCAGTTGCATCCCTCTGCCTGATCTGCACTGCTGAATCCTTGGCAAACATATCCAGCCTCTACCATGCAGAGAGGGACTGAGCCATTATAGAACACCCATCCTAAGCATCTTTTCATACCTCTGGAAAAAACCAGAAAAATCTCATGTTTCCAGGTGTAAAACCAGGGATTAAGTTTAAAAAAAAAAAAAATTAAAACAACAAAATCCTTTGAGGAGTAGAGTATCCCACAAGTGCACAGGGTGGTTCTTCGTCACAATCCAGGTGAATTTGGTTTTCCCTCAGCAGCAGCTGGGAGTGGCCATGGCTGGGGACAGAGCTGCAGGATCACTGCACTCACTGCCCAGGAAAGCATCCTGATACATACTAATTATGGTGATTTATATCCCTGGCACCCAAAAGTCGTCACAGCTTGGGAAAAGGACTTTTTTGAATCCCTCTTCATAACAAAAAGAGCACATTTTTCCTAATTATTGATGGAGCTTCTAACAAGCACCAAAAATAAGCTTTTCTTCTGCAGCTCTCCAGGGTGAAGCTTTGTCCCAATTCTCTGCACTGTGAATGGGGAAGGAGATGAACACAAACCACTGACACAACTCTCAGCAGTGCTGAGCTTTTACTTCCCTTGAATGAAGCACCTGGAGTGCTCCCAGCCTCAGAAATGGCTCTTTGCCAGGTCTGCACAGTACTTGTGATGGAGCTTGAGGATAGAAGTGCAATTATCAGATTTTTGATTCATTTCTGAGGGCTCTGCCGTGGCAAGACTGTATTGTCTTCCAGAGAGTCTAAAATCTATCTTAGGTTTCACCAATATTCCTCAAGCAAGTAAGAGAAGTACAGTTCAGAGTGCTGATATTTGGAAATAAAATACAGCTGCTTTAACCCTCCTCTTCAGATGTGCAGAGCAGGAAAGAAACAACAACATAGTCAAGTGAAATCGCAGAAGAAATTGTAACTGAGTGGTTTAAAAAACAATTGAAGTATTTATCATTACTAGTGCCTAAGACCTTTTACAGAACCCATTCTTAACCATTTTCTCTCTCTTATCACTTTGGAAGGGTGGGATTAAGTTTGTGTTATAGAACTTGTCCCCAAAATGATTGTATTGCAGCACAGAGTAATCTACTCTATCGTGTTCTCTGCTAGTAATTTTCTAAAAGCATCTTGAGCTGTCAGACTTCTGAAGCAGCATGAAAAGGGTTATAAAATAATTGTGTGAAAAAAAAAAAGAATTGCTATAGAAAGAAATTTTTTTCATGAATGTTTTGTGAGCAGCCTTGCTGACTGGAATTCCTGTGCTAAAAAAGTACAAAATATGCCAGGAATTGTGGCAACAATAAAAATAGTGTGAAAGCCTGGAAATTCTTTTTTTGAAAGGAAGCATGGTGGAAACTGAAGGAAGCTTTACAGGAAAGACAGGTTGCTATCCTGGTATCTGCCCTGCCTGGAAGAAGAAATTATCTCTGAGCAAAATGCTCAGTTACACAAAGGAACAAACAGAGAAATCCCAGCAATAAATCTCTGAACTACATTTTACAGAAGTGTGCAAACTAAAGCAGGGACAGCTCAGTTTCCACAGGCTGTGAGAGGAGTTTCACTTCTCTGCTTCTGTATTAGCTCACCAGAGGGGTGCATGGCAGGTGCCCTGTGCCCTGACCCCAGGGTGATGGATGGCTTTAATGCCTGGCGTGTGACACCAGAGCTCGTGATTCCTGCAGGTTAATTGATTTCTTTTGGCAAAGCCTGTTTCCAACTCCTGTTGTCTGAGCAGCAGGACTGACTGCAGTGGGAAAACAAGGCATCCTGAAATAGAAATTCTGCTGTACCTAGTAAGTAATAGGTAGGATGGAGGGGAGGACTGGCTGGGCAGAACACAGCCTCTGCCAAAGGTGCATGGTGCCAAATGCAGATGGCCTGACAGGAGGGAGCTGGATGGTGGATCTGGGGTCCAGCATGGGGATTTTAGCTGCTAATAGCAAAATGCTCTGTTAGCTTTCCTCTCACAGGCAAGCACAGAGATACTAACAAATCAATCCTGTCCCATAAATTCTGAGGAGCCACTGAAGCTGCTGGTGGGGGCAGATGGGGCCTGGTGGACAGCACAGACCCTGCTGCACATGGGTCCCTGTGCAGTCTCCAGGCTTACTTCTATCTTTACTTCACTCTCACTTCTCAGTAATTTGACTGAAGCTGCACTCCAGGAATCTCACTGCCAGGGTATTTTTAACATAGGAGTGGGCACATCCCAGAAAGAGTACCCTTCCTAGGAGTCACTTGAGAGAAATTATTTTGTTAACCACTATTTGTGACAATTGTTCTCCCCAGTTTGCAACACAAAATATCTGTGACTGACTAATACAAAATTCGTAAACAAGGTGAGTCAGGAAAGGGAAAGTTGCTAAAAGAGAAAGAGGAACAAAACCAGGTTTGACACCTGAATGTTTTTCTTCTCAGAGTGGAGCAGCGGCTGTTTGGGAGGCTGGTTGCTCTGGATGTGGATGGAGTACAACCAAAGCTGCTCAGGGTAGACAGTAACAGAGGAATAATCCCTTTGTGCAGGAGCAATTTGAGCTGTGGATGTGATTTCCCTCTCACATTAACACTGCTGCAAAAGCTGGGGCTTTGGCCACTGGTTTGTAGGACACACCAGTGCTGGTAGCCCAGCAGAGTCACCCAGCCTGTGACCTGTGGTGTCTCCTGAACAAACCAAAACTCTCTTCCTTGAGATCTCCACTGGAGCTGAGAACAGCTGGATACCACAGTGCCCTGCCCAGAATGAAGGTCCAGGTGGGCTTGACATGCTGAAAACATGGGAGTCACCTGGAACTCATCAGTATCTGAATCTGAGCCCCTCCTTCACCACCTGAGGTGCTGTCATACCACACTGGCAGCATGTGTGATGCAAAGGGACACAGATTTCCACCACAGTTAGAAGTGGAACTAGCACTGTCCTCTCTGAACACAGGAAAGACAAGCCCTGAAGCTGCTCTAGGATCAGATGAGGGCCCTGAGCACAGGTGAATGCTACAGAGGGGTACAGGGTTCATCTGCTGCACTGACACCAAATGGGACTTTCAGCTCCTTGCAGAAAAAAAGCCTCCCTGAGCACCCAGAAACTTGTTCATCTTGCCAGTCTCAGGTGGTCACTACCTGGACTGGCATGTACAGCTTATGTGCACAAGCACAAAACAGGGCTGGGAGGCAGCTGGAGAGCAGATCCCACCTTCCTGCCTCAAGGCATGCCAGGGAAGCCATCAGAAAAAAGAGGCAGCTTTCACACCTTCCCCAAATAATCTGCTGTAGGATTTACCTATTTTTTCTTAGGAAGTCCTTTCTAGCATCTAATCGCCAACTTCCCTTCCTGCCATTTAAAGCCCTTCTATGCAGATAACAAACCAGGCACACATATCATGTCCCCAAAGCCACACAGAAGTTCAACTCTGTAGGACTTCCCATCCTTACGTCATGAGCTCTTGTTTTTCCACAATGTTTAAACATCTCATTATAGGGCAACTTCTCCTTTCTTTGGTATTTATGTACGTTAGTAAAAGGAAGGTGGAACTGCACTTAGAGGGGCACAGCACCATCTGTGGCACTGCTTCCAAATCCCTTGCATCCATCTGATAAGACAGTGTGAGCCAGAAAGTATCACCCAAACTGTTCACACACTTATGTCAACCTCCAAACACCTCATTTTCCTTCTAGCTGTACTATGCTTAGAGTGATGTTTCAGGGCCCTTCTCCTTAAGGTAAACCAAGGCTCCCATCCTCCAGTGGGGGAAAAGCAAAGGCAACTTACAGTCAACACCAGACTAGTCACCTACCCACATATTCAGCATGACATTACACACAGTAACTCTTATTTTTCAACAATTATGAGAAAGAGACTAACCCCAGAAGTTTGTATGTCATGTGGAAGCGTCTTCTGAATTACTGAAGTTGCCAACCGTGAGATGATCCGAATCGGTTTCTTTACTGAAAAACAGTAGCCTTTTTTTCACAGAGCTCTGCAAGAAGGGACTGGGAAAGACTCTTTATCACAGCAACCCTTGAGCGCACATGTTCCCACACTCAGCTTGCCTCCTCCTCGCCTCACATTCCTGACTGCCAGAGGTGGGGAGTGAGGCTCCGGAGATGGAGCTGGGTGGGTGCAGCCTTGACCACCAAGCTCTGGGAAGCTCCTCCCGCTCCTCACCTCACACTCCACCAGCTCCAGCACACGGCAGCTCCTCACCATGGACAGCCTGGGCTGTGACATGCTCAGGCAAGGGTGTAAGGAGCCTGTGCTCCCCTCTGAGCCATGTGGCCAACAACCGAGATCCACCAGAGCAGAAGCGTGTAAAGGATGCCCAGCCAGCACGACCCAAGCCCCTGTGCTTTGTGCAGCCTCATGCACTCTGCTGAGCCCAGGTTCTTAACACACCACTCAACATCCTTTACCTGGAAGGACCAAGGCCAGGGGCATAGTACAAGCATATTGTTCAAGAGAGCAAACAGGCTGTGGTGCCTCTGCGTTCACAATGGCCAGGCTACTCACTGTTGTTCAGCTTTGGCTCGGTCACTTAGGAAGAAGAGAGCTGTGGCCAGGAAAAACATCCCTCCCAGGACAACGACAAATGGGCAAAGCATGAGTGCATAACCCAGGCTGAGAAACTCCCAGACTGGGGACTCCTTTGTGCTTTGTCGTATCAGGTCGGAGATCTAGGAGAAAGGGGCAAAAAAATTAGTCGCTCAGATGAAAAAGAGACATGATAACAGTGAAGGGAACACGATTCCCAAAACAACCACCCACCAAACATGTGTGAGGTTTAAAATGGAACAGTGTGTTCAGTAGAAGTTGAATGTCCCTTCAGCCTGCACCCTTCAGCCTTCCACACTGGAGCCTGGGCAATTTATGCTGTGAGCAGCTTGGCAGGGGCTCTCCTCTCCCTGTCCTGGCCTGATCTAATATTCTTCCCGTGGTTCTTTCCATGCTCTCCCAGGCTGCATTAGTGACAGCATCTGTGGGTGTCTGACCTTGCTGTACTGCCCAAACACCCTGAGGAGCTGGCAGGGCCATGCCAGTGTTGCTCAGTGTGTGAGGGAGTGATCAATCTTCTGCAATTCCTATCAAGTCCTGCTTGCTCCTACACCTGACCTACCTTTCAGCAAAGGGAGGTATTAGATTCCATTTCTGTGGACTGAGTGGGAAGGGGGAAATGTTTTTCAAAGAACAAAAAACCAGAGATCCTATCTGATTTGGGGAAACAGAACTTGAGTGTGGGGGGTTTATGCCCATGTCTGAGGTATGGGGCTCCTTCCCTCTCCCAACCCTCCAAGTTTGAAGTGTAATTGTGTGCAAGACGTGGCTCTGTCCCAGGCTCAGATACTGGGCTGTGCTTGCACTGCACACCACCAAATCTATGGATTAAGGCAACCTGCACCTTCTGACGACCAAAAAGCAACATTACATGAAAGTGAACACAAATTTTCACCTACACAAAGGAGCAGAGACATGCAAGAGCATTATTTATGAAAAGCTTTTGCTAGAACTCAGTAAAATTTAATGTCCATCTCTACCACCACACGTCTGTAGCTAAAACTAACATATTTTAATATTTACTGCCCAGCAAACAACTTCACTTTCCATAAATCCAACAGAGAGGTAGCAGCAGCAGTTGGGGTAGGTTTCAAGGCACTGGGTATTTAAATGTCCAGCTCTGGTTTTATCCATGAACTTTTGTTGGGAGAGAAACACTAGTTTATTCCAAAAGATGGCAGGGAATTTGCAACATAAAATCCTACTGCTGTGCACATATGCAAATCAGCTCCAGAAATAGTCAAAGCTTGTGCAGCAACTTCTAAACTGCCACATCACTGGTAATGGAAAAGTTGGAGTCAAACACAACCTACAAATAAGTTCTGACATTCAAGGCTTAAATATTGTCAGTGAAGAGAGGAACTGTCACATGCAGAAGAAATCACCAATTTATACTATGCAGAGACCTGGAAGGTAAATGTGTGTGAGGAGATGCCTCAGCAGAGCCTAGCACAACAGGAAGTCCCAGAAGGATGATGCTCATGGGGACTCAAAAGAAAGGTCACTAGGTGTGTTTTAGCAGGGAGACTCTGGAGCACTGAGGGTTTCAGTGTATTTATGTCCCTCTCACAGCTCAGCCTGGCTCCTGTGGAGGGAAGGAAAGGAGAAGCTGCCAGCCTGGTGCTGGAGGTGACATCACTGCACATGCTGGAGCTGATGTCTGTCCTATAGGATGGAGCCCTCTCAAGTAAGGGGGAGTGAATTAACACTGGAAGAGTGTAACTACAGAAAGAATGGAAGGGGTTTAGCCTGATTTTTCTGTTTCATTCCCTGCCCTAGAAAGGATGAGGAGAAAATTTCAGTGCTTGGGATATAGAAGAGTTCTAGTCCTCTCAAAAAGAACTTTATTCACAGAGTAAAACACACAAAGAAAAACAAGAGTGTTGCAAACAATTCTCACATGAGATTGAAAGCAAATAACAGTGACCATTAGTCTGAGAGATTTATTAAAAAATAGCAACAAGACTTGAATGTAAAAAGAATGCACCTCCAAGAAAATAGCAGAACGTGCTCTGCACCCAGGAGACAGGGACATCAGCTGGTCATTAATTCCTTTTTGTATCCAGACACCTTAATTCCAAACATTTCCCTTACTCTTCATTATGAACCAGAATTTGGCATTGAGTCAACCTCTCTGTCAGGCTGCAATAGCCAGAATTGAGGATATTCTAAAATAGAAATCTAGACATTCTAAACCACTTTTCATTTTTTTCACAATTATTCTCCAAAAAGACCAGACAATAAATCACTTGACAAATTGACATGATAGGTCAGCAGCAGAGGATGAAAAGCCAGGCACGTGCTCCTGACTGCTTCCTTCATGGATGACACAACATTCCAGGCTAAAAATCAGCTTTGAAAGTGTAAAGTCTCCAACAAATACATCTCCCAATGCAGTTTGTCCCACACCATCCCTTCTAATGCATTGTGTTGACATTTTATAGCAGCAAATGATGTTATTATTAAATCTGCTGTATTTTTCATTTTTAACCAAACACATTCTGTAAATGCACAGTTTAGAAAAAGAAGTCTTTCCTCCCTTTCAAGGTATAATTCTTTCCATCAAGCCTGCTGGGCTTTCTCATCCAGGTTCTATATAATTCCCTCCCCAGTCTCTTCATCTCTTAACTCCAGAATTTTCTTAGGGCCCACATATGTGGTTTTGCTAACAGTCACCATTCTCTGTTGTTTTGTTCCACTCGGTTACAAACCACCTGCTAAGGCTGAACTTTGGCATTTCCTCTCGAGAGGACACAGGACATTATTGCAGACCTGGGCTCCAAGAATGACACACCGTTTGCCAAATGTTCTGCTCTGTATTGCAAATTTTGGGCTTTCCAGTCTCCTCACAATGACAGCATCCTGAGCTGGCCAACTGATTTGGCAAGACCCAGTCAAGCATAATTTTTGGTGTCTTCTCTCTAACATGAGTAACAAACTGCGGGGGCTGTGTGTGGCTGGTGCCAGCTCTGCAGCACAGAGTCATGTGTGGGATTCCTTCCTTTGTTCCTCCAGCTGGGAGATGGCAAAAGGCTTCAAAACATTTTCGCAGAATGTGGGGGTGGGAAATCAAGAAGGAAGTCCTGTTGCTGCTCTGCAGTCTAATCACAAGTCTTTGATAGCAACCTAAGTGCCAATCACGAACTGTGAAAGTTCCTGTCTCCTCCCTCACTGTGTAGCACAGAGCTCAGACCAAGAGGAATGACTTTGCTAAACAAACCTCAGCTCGAGGCATTTTCACAGCAGAACACGGCCGGCGTGTGCTCAGCCGGTGGCAGCCACTTGGATGGAGTCCAGCTGGACACAGCTCCTGCTTTCCGGACAACCAACAGTGCAGCTGCAATGGGCATGATCCCAACCCCAAATCCCCAACTGTGTCTCCATCTGAGTGCAGGAGACAACGGAGGAACAAAGAGAAACTTCATTACTTTCTTGGGAAGCATGTGGTGTGTGCTTTGGAACAGGGGACAGGCCACAGATACAGTAGAAGCCAAGGTGGGCTGAAGCCCAAGGAAGGCATCTGGATTCTGTGTTCTGTCCCTCCTGAACAGCCCAGGCAGGTAAATTAACTGATTTATTAATTACACAGTGTAATGGCAACAACATCTCTGAAATCACCGTTTCACTTCCTCTCTCGTTGCCAAGTCAGTATCTCAATTCCTCTGCAATTGGATTTTCTGAATTTCTGATGTTGCTGCTTGGGCACAAATCCTGCCACATAAAAGAGTATTTCTGGCACAAATACCTGATTTTCCTGATTACCAGTTCGATACAAGCCAGGTTCTCCCTGGCTGATCACTTCAGTACAGTTCCTTAACACAGTATTCCCTGTAACCCCACAATGGTTTGGGATCCACCCACTCTGAAGTCAGAGTGAATGTGAAAGGTTTCTTTGATTTTCATAAAAAACCTGAATGCAAATGAGGATGAGAAAGCAACAATGAGTGATTTTATAATGTAAACAATTTGCTGGGCCTGTGGGGGAGCACAAGCATTTACACTGTGCTAAATGGCATGAGGAACACTTTATAATAAGAGGAAGTAAACCTGGTTTTTTTAATGATATTTTCACCCTCCCACGATGACCAGGCTGCATTAAATACATGATGCTGCCTCGAAAATGGCTGCAGTAAATTGAGATGCTCCATAGGGGTGCTACTTGCAATGCCAGGACATGGATTTGGTATGTCTGGGGGTCAGAGCAACATCTGCCCCATTTGCCCTGGAGAGGGTTGAAAGTCTCTTTTCTTCAAGTCATTAACTGCCTTTCTCGCCAGTGTGGTCTGCCCAGGATTTTCCAAGTTAACACTGGACTTTCTCTGATCCCAGAGGCCTCATTCTATGGGGAATGTGGAGGAACTCCCATGACAGGGCCCAGGTGTGTGAACACACAGGGATGGCAGTGCCCATTCCCATGCAGAAACAGGTCTGTGGCACAGGACCTTGAGCAGTATCCCTGTGCCCACCTCTCCTGGCAGCATGGGCTCCTTCCCTGTCTGTACATCCCAGGAAAGCAAAGTGATTCCTTGTGTTAAGAATCTGGACACCTCATTCTGAAAGGTGCTCAGCACCATGAAAACTGCCTGTCTTGGGAGTGTGCACCATCCTTGGCAGCTCAGAGGAAGAAAACACTTATTGAAGGAGGGTTTCAGTGCAGAGGAGTGCCAGTGCTTATGGGACAGAGCTTGAAATACTCAAGTGCAACAATGACCTGCTCTGGATTTCTGGGCTTTCTCTAATGAGATACTTTCACATACATGAGACATTTATCAAAAATACTGACAAGCTGTACATCTAACAAAGTCATGAACATGACAGATGCACAGAGCTCCGGATTAACACCAAAGCAGGCTTTGAACCCTTGGCACAGAGCATTTTATAGATGGGAAGTAATTTGGTATTTTATTGACAGACTTAAATCTCATCTGTTGCTGAGTCATCAGAAGTGGGAAGCCTGTTGGCTCGTTGCAATGAGGAGATGAATCCCATGAGGATTGGTCTCCAGGTGGTTAATTCTCCTCTTATTTTGCATCTGACAGATATGTCAAAGATGTGGCCTTTCAGTGCACTATGAAAAAGGCTTTTAATTACTCAGTCAGGACCAGAGAAATCCTCAACCTAAAGTTACTCCTTGAAGAAATAGGTAATATGGATGAGGGGCTGGACGTTCTCATCCTCACACTATTTCCCTGGCAAGCACAGCAGATGTTCAGCAAGGCCAAGTCCCATTTTACCCACTACAGTGGATCATACACAAGCATGAATGTGGGGAGAGACCTCCACAGGAGGAGTGATGCCATCAGGGTCACACCACACCTGTCAGGTAGCTGGGACTTGGTAAAGAAAGAACAATAAAAACCATAAATGTGTATCACATTTCATCTATCAACTCTATCAGGTGATGGGAGATGCTGCTTATAAAGACTCAGGTACACTATATTAAAACATGCTGCAAAAGACAACAAGACAGAGACCTCTGTTCCATCCTCAACCCCACAAGAGCAGAGGAATATCTCCTGATTGTCCATGAAATGGAGAGTGATGCCAGGGGAGTATTTTGCACATTTTTGTTACAGGACATTACATTGCTGCCTTTTTGACCTCGAGTTCATCTCTTCCCCTGCTTTGGCAGGAGAGATAGGACTGTGTAACCACCAGCAAACACCTAATGGGCCATATTTGAGGAATGGCTGCATGGGTCAGACAGGGACAGAACACCCAGACTGCAGCATCACATCCCAATGATCCACTTTATTTATCAAGTGGATTTGACTCTAAGTGGGCTGTGGCCTATTTTAGTCTGGCAAACTAAACTGGAAAAAGTGTTCTTCCAGAGTAACCATGTCCTACTCTAAAGCAGCCATAGCATTTAAAACCATAAAATATGAATTTTAAACTATAACACATGAATTCTGCATTCTCAGTCAGGCAAGTCTTTACACATAGAGCTAATTTCTATACAGATATACTTGGTTAGGTAAACACCTTCAAACCAAATCAACAAAAAGGCTGTTTGAAACTGGACCAAGACACTGTGAAATCTGCACCTCCAGTTATAACTCTCATTAAAAAGTATCTTAATTGCTGCATTTATGACAGTTTTTCTTGCCTTGCCCCTAATGAAATGCTGATGTGCCTGTCCTGATACTCTGCACTAGGGATAATTAACACTGCTCTGCTAACTACTTGCTAAAGAAAGGGCATTAGTATTCTTGCTGCTTAAATAGCTCATTAGATTTATCAACCTGCTCACAGGAAAGCTGGGGAAGGGAGAAAAGGGAAGGGTGCCAAGGCTCCCACGGCTCAGCTGGCCTGGAGTGGCTGGAGATGATGTCCCTCCAGTAAACCTGAAACAGCCCAGGAGGGCAGAAAAGATGGGAACCACCATCAGAGGAGGCCAGGGAGGAGGTTTTAGCCCATCAAAAGGTGCTGGTGGAGGAGAGCTGATCTCTGGCACTTTAGAACTCCCTCCTCACAGGTTGATGTTGCCAGGGGACAAGCAGATATAGACTGGTTTGCATCCCCAGATTTCACGAACAGCTGCACAGTGAAGATGAGAGAGTTTAAGCAAACAGGAGAGCAACCAGCAGCAGGGCAGTGAGGACAGCGAGTGCCCACAGCAGCACCTGCTCAGCGCATGTAGGGAGAGCAATGCCAGCTGCAGGTCCTGTTGGCATCACAGTCAGAGTAAAGGCAAAGGTAGAAGAGGAAAATGCTCAGGTAGTAAGCAAATTACAAACCGGGAAGAAGGAAAGAAAAAGTCCCAAGACAGAGCCTTGAAATAAAAAACCCCTTTTGCCTTTGCTCAGATTTCCAGAAGTAGGAGTCAGGAAGTCGAGGGGGACACAACAAGAAGGATGATGTAAACCCTGAGCAGGGAAAACAGGTTCATGACTCTGCATGATGGACACAGGAGCATGGCCTTACAGTTGTTTTATTTAAAAGGGCAACCAAGATCTAACCAGAATTGGTGATACAAAGAGCTGGAGCTGTGATGCAGCCTGAGAAGAGTTAACTATTTCACATGCTGCTGCCACCTCCCACCACTCTGTCTTTGGAGTCTGAAATGAGGTCTAGGGCAGCAGTTGGAGACCTTTATCTGATACTCAACATGAATGGTGGGATTTAGGGCATTTCTCTTAACTCTTCTGTGCTCCAGCAATCATGTCTGCATAGTGGGAGCAGTCAAAGACAGAAAAGTACAACAGATATTTGAGTGTAATGCACTGAGCAGCTGAGATTTCTCACCAACTGCCTCAAGAATAAGGCATGGAGTGACACTGGAGTTGTTATAAAGGAGTTATTAAAACTCTGCAGGTTGGTTATCACCAAGGTCCTGAAAAAAGTTACAGCTCTAGGAATAAAAGATGTCTCATCTACTGAAATACCGCAGCAATGCCTATTCTTATTTGTAAATGAACAGGCAGTGCTGATTTACAGTAATTGATCTCAGAGCTTGCCACTTCGTAAAGCTTTAAGCAAATTATAGTGGCCACCCTAAAGCTGCATTTGCATAACTCCTCTGTAAGTCAATCTTAAGCTTTTTTACCATAATAAAAGTTATCGATATTTAAAGAGACATGAAAAATAGCCACACATATGTGCTCCCTGCCACTTAGCTTTTAGGCACTAATGTGTATTTGGTGCTTTGGATGGTTTAAGGAGCTGCAGTGCAAGAGTTGGAATGGGGTGAAGTTACAGAAAGTCTAAGTGTGACCTTGAGCTCTCTGGACACACCACAGAGCACAGCAGCAATTGCACACCTGAGGCTGTCGCTGATCAGCACCTTCTATGTTCCAATGGGGATTTTAAGATCAATACAACATTTATTGGTATCCAGCAGAGACAAGTGACTGCCACAGCTCAGTCCTGCAAGGACAAGGGTCGGCAGTTCTTTATTAAGAGCACTGCTAGAGGGAATCTCACTATAAACGCAGCAAAACCATGTAGGATTCCAGCCATGCTTGACCAAAGCACTTATAGTGAGGGAACTTCACAGGGATTCTGTAAACAGTTGGAAGACACAGCAGAGTTCCAGGATCCCAGGTGAACCCAAGTGATCAGAAGGCTGAGTTTCACCCATTCTGAGCCTGCCTGTTACTGCAGCTCACAGAATCACAGAATCATTAAGGCTGGAAAAGACCTCTGACATGATCAAGTCCAACCTGTGACTGAATACCACCTTGTAAACCAGACCAGAGCACTGAGTGCCATGTCCAGTTGTTCCTTGGACACATCCAGGGCCTTCTGCTGCTCTCCTTCAAAACCTACCCCCTCTCTTGGTGTGCCTTGTGAAAAGTCTGGAGTCACAGCAGTGGGAGTTGATTCCCTCAGGGTGGGGATTCCCAGGAGGGTTGTGGGAATCAGGTTCCCAAACTTCCCTTAAATCCAGCAGAAGCAGGTTACTCTGCCCTCATAGACTGCCTTGAAAATCCTGGTCAGAATCTGAGCCCTTCTGCAACCTGCCCAGGTGAGGTTTATGCTGCATGAAGGTCTCCATCCTGTACTGCAGCTGGACAATTCCTGTGGTTTTTAACACCCAGGTTCAGTGTTTGCCTTAGCTCTGGTGAAGAAGTTGGCTGTTTGTCCTTTTACTTTAAATAGTATTTGTTTTCCTGTGTTATGTGGAGCTGTAGTTGACCTTTCAGTGCTGGTAGCACAGGGATGATGAATCAGCCCAGCCAGAGAAGAGGCTGCACAAAGGGATGCTGGCTCCTTCCATGACAGGAGCGTTTCACTCCTGCTCAGAGCCTTGGACCTGCACTGCCTCATCCCAAATCAAAACTGCCCAATCATTACGGCATTAGAAAAGGATAATTCAAAATAATAACTAATGTTTTCTCAGTCTAAAGAAAGCCTAAAGCAGCAATTAAATTGGGGTTATGCATATTTCAGCCAAGAATCCTTAAGTAACTCACAACTTGCTTGATCTCTGAATACCAGGAGGGAAAGGCACATTATTTCTACAACTGAAGACTTTTTTTTTTTAATCTATGACATTAAAGACCCCCCAGCAACTTTCAAGAATAATTGCAATCGTTCAGGGTTCCAGGTATTTCTCCTGGACATCCCTCTTATGTAAGGAAAAGGATGAACATGCAGCAGAGTCACCTGAGGCAGCCTGGCCTGCCCCAGCCTGCCCTCATCTCCTGCCCCTGTCCTGCCTGTCTCCTTCTCCTTCCTCACATTCCCCTGCATGAAGCAGCCTCTGCTGCAATTCCTTTGTTCTTGCCACCTTCAAGTAACTTCTAAAATAAGATCATTTCTCCCCAGGTGCTCAGAACATGGAAGTAAATAAAGAGTAAGCTAAATTGTGCATTTTTATTCTCTCGAGAGATTTCTCATTTCTTTGGTCTTCTCGGTCTTATCTCTATCTGCCTTTTCCAGTGTGCTTCAGAGGGCTACAGAGCAGCCATAGCACTGCCATTCAAGAGCAAACATTTATGTATATTTAAACAGATATACTCACAAAATTAAATATATATAAATAAATCCGTGTACCTACACACACCCATGTCTACAGGATGAATAGATGAGCAATGATGGCTGTAAAAATAAAAATGCCCCATGGCACCCAGCAGCTGTGCCTGAGCTGGAGAAGCACATCAAAGTCCTGTCTCTGAGGTGATGGGACCAGTGAAGATCCCAGTTACATCCCTGGGATCGAGCACTTTCAACACACCATGAGCAGGGTCACCGAGGGATTCCTGTGGAAGCTACTAGATTTTATGAATGATGATCCGTGATCTCTGAAACTCCATGCATCAAAAGCCACAGAAGGGAACAGACACTTTCCCAGTGTATCCAGGTTTCTTTTCCTCATTAAATTTCCCAGGCCTGTGAATGTTCTCTGACTGCCAGATTTTGGAGCTGGGTCTCTTGTTCTGTTCTGCTGTAGCATAATGGTGGCTTAAGAAGGGAGATCCCCAGCTGGACTAAGGCCAACCACTGAAGCAGTCACAGAAAGGAACATGAAGTGAACACTCCAGGAAGGAATACTCATAAAAACCCCTGGCTGGGCACTGCCCAGGCTCCCCAGGGAATGGTCACAGCCCCAAGGCTGCCAGAGCTCCAGGAGCTTTTGGACAATGTTTTCAGGCAGAATCTGGGATTGCTGGAGTGTCTGTGCAGGGCTAGGAGTTGGACTGGGTGATCCTTGTCAGTCCCTTCCAGGCCTGAACACTCTGTGGTTCTATGATTTACTGTCATACAAACCAGGTACAGCTGAGTGTTGCTGCCCATAAACAGCTATTTGGTTTCTGAGGTCAATTAACAGCTAAACACACACATGACTCTCTTCCAACCTAATTTCTATTGGCCCCATGTCCACACCACAGCAAGAACATCCTCTCTTTACAGAGCTATCTGAGACCTTTATAAACACCTTAGACTAAAAAGATGTGGAAGCTTATTTCCCACACCCAAGGAGTCCACCCCTTGTCTGAACTGCAGCTCACAATGACCCAACCAGGTAAAAAAAGTTGCACTGCAGTTCCCATTCTGCTGACAAACACAGGCCTTCCTTCCCAGCAGGATCTAACTTGGCATTTCAGATGAGCAGTTCGAAAACAAAAGCAAACCCTGCCAGAGCCTGCTGTGAGCACTTACAAATCCAATGAGATAAGGACTGCCAGCATCTCCCAGGAGGTGTGAAGTGAAACTCTGCAAGGCCACTGCGGTTGCACGGCGAGTTGGAATGACCACGTACTGCAAAGATGGGGAAAGAAACAAAAATAGGTAAGGAAGCTGAAATAAGAACCTGCCTATCTGTCTTGTATTGCTCAGTTTATGCCCAGGACAGCACAAAAAACCCTCAGCCACCCCAGACAGAGCCACTGGCCAGTCCATGGCTGGCTCAGACAACTGGGAGCTTCAGATACCCTTCCTGCTCTGGAGTTCTCCTGTTGGCAGGTGCTGAGGGAAGGAAGCTCTGCCCACTCTGGTCCACTCTCAGCAGTGCTTAGACAGATAGCTTTGCCCACAAGACACTTTGCTGTTGCTCCTCAGACTGTATTTTGCTTTGCTGGTGGGGAGAATGAAATTTAGGCTGCTCAACACCACCAGCCTTCCAATCAAGGACTGCACTGTGACCTGGGATATTTGGTTTGTTCCATAATAAAAGTTATTTTGTTTCCTAAACCATCACCAATCCACAGCAGTATGAAAGGTCACAGTCACACATCTTTCCTTCCCACTTCATCTCTAGCCACTTTATATTTTTCTCAAAAATTTGTGATTCCATTTGTGAAAAGTGACAAAGTCACGTTAGGAAAATTTTCCATAGCCAAGATACTATATTTTGGTCTCCACTCCTCTAATAGGACATGACACCCTTAGCCAGGTCATGCAGAATCAGTCAGATTACACAGGAGCAGTGGAAAACACAAATTACTTCCCCATGAAGGGACTAGAGCTCACAGATAACAGAGCCCTAACCATGGACAGGGATGAAAAATTAAAAAAGAAAAAACCCAGCAACTCCCTGTCCTGAGGAATGACCTTAATTTTATAACATACTTTTCAGAGGCAGAAGAAAGTAATTGTCTCTTGCATAAATTGTTAAAGACACTGGCTAAGGACATCTGCATCGAGTCCACATATCCTGGTTTATAAATTGATCCTGTCTTGATTTAAAGGCTGGAAGTAATGAAGAATTCAATAGGTCTCTAAATCCAAGTGAGCTTTGTTTCTGCCTGTAAGCAGTGAATCTCATTGTGCCTTTTCCTGTGGCTCTGACAGGAATGACTCTTGTTCAGCTCTTTGGAGACCATGATCTCTTTTATTTGTCCCCTTTCTCTCTGATGGGCTGCCTTCAGTCTTCTTTTAGATGTTCTACCTTTCCAGGACCCCTGCAACCCTTTCCCAAAGTCATTTATTAATTAAATGTGACATTTCAGGACTGGCCCATCCCCAGACAGAGCTACCCAGAGATCCTCTACCTGAACTCACTGGCAGGGAGGACTCACTCAGGGCACAGGACTAAAGCACATTGCAGTGCTTGAACAATTCCTCACAGGGAAGGGGAGTTGCCCTGTCTGGAGTGGAAAGAATTACCATAAAAACCAGAAACAAAAGAAAGAGCATTGAGAAAATCCACACTAGAAGAGAATTGATGCCTATTTAAAATTATCATCTTGTTCCAAGCACAGACAATTCTGAAGTATGGGTAAAATTAGATTAAATGCTTTTCCTTAGGGTTTTACCATGTGCTTTCAGATGACCTGCCAGTTCTTTCATCCCTGCTTTGACAAAGCAGCAAATGCACACTGCTAATGCACTTTGATGCCATGTATTAAGCAGGCACCCTGCTCAACTTCTGTTGTGCAACAGAAGCAAGATATGTTCAGATCCAGAGCAGCCACCCAGCTGTGGATGTCAGGCCCTCTCCTGGAACATGCAGGAACTCAGAACACGACTTGAAGAAAGAAATCCCAAGAGGAAAATTAGCTCTAAACTTCATTAGAGACACAGAAATGTTCTGAAGGTCAGGCTGTGAACAGTAGGGGAGCCCCACAATTCATTCCTACTCCCCAAAGAGGATAATGGATGCAACCTGGATAGACCAGACAGAAGAAAAGAAAAATTAAGAGTGAGTTATTTTGTTCTTCCCACCTGGCCTCAGTTCACACAGGGGTAATGGAGAAGCATTCTTCAAGAGCTCTTTGGGAAAGGGCATCTGAGCAGATAAAGTTAAATTCTACCTAATTCGAGAGTTGTGCATATATGTGAAACATGGAATTTGAAACCTAAAAAACTTTTTCTTTCTGTAAAGTTTATGTTAGCAAATCTGGAGAAGAAAGCCTGCCTGGTTCTTTATTCTATCCATTTTTGTAGCAAAAGGACAAAGAAAATGGCACATTTATTAAAAATTTACCACTTTCAGGGAGTGGTAGTGAATTGATGATAATTAGAGGAAGAAATCTTAATGATGATACCTGTATCATGTGTGCATGCACATATAAATATTGAAAACCTGAATACCAGAATACATGAATACACACACATATATTAGACATAATTTTGCATGTGTAGCTATATTATGCAAACATAGTTTTGCAAGTAGGAGTACCATTTCCAGCTTAACTGAAGAAGTTATTGATGGATGAAACACCATAAAGTGCTAAAACTCTGTATATTTAGTCTGGAATTCAAGAGACAAACAGCCCCTCAAAGCAAAAACTCAACATGCAGCAAGCAAATGAACATGACCTCCTTGAAAAAGATACTGGAAAGAAAAAAAAAAAAAAACCTTAAACCAGCACCTCTAAAACACAAAAAAACCCCACTCCACCCTATCCCTACTTAAAAAGCATTTTGTTCTGATGGACAGGAAGCAGTTGGTAGCAAACATCTACTGTTCTAGGAAGACAGCAGTAAATTACAGCTCTAAATGGGCATTTCAGTACTAAAATAGACCTAAATTCAAACCATACATGGCCTGGTTTGGACATCCCACAGAAACTGGAGGTGGGAGAGCCACAGAGCCAAGGCAGAATCCTGTGGGATTGTCCTGGCTCATCCCTGATTCCAAGTTCAGAGGTGGGCAGCACAGACGATGGGCAGGGAGGCTGACCAAGCAGCTTTGGAAACCTCTGCTCTTTAAATAGAGGTTCAGAAAGCCCAGGGATTACTGCTGGCACCTCCTTCCTGTGAGGAAACCAGCAGGAGTTGGTCTGAAAAATTTAATGGGGAAAGGCAAGGAGAGATCACCTTTCTCCCGGGAAAAGAGGTAAGTTCTGATATTTATGTCTAAGCTTTAATAAAACTCTACTCTCTCAAGCACTTTGCTGCCCTTTCTGGGTCAGGACAATTCATACTGGCCTCTTTCAGCACCAAAGACAAAGAAAACATGCACTAACCCTGTTCCAGCCACTGAGAGAACCTGGAGATAGCCCAGATGTCCTTGCTGTTCAGAAAAGGGAAAGGCTGGGATCCAGAGAGACCCTCTGCAAAAGCCAGATAGACACTGTCTAAAAAAAATACTCCTAGATGAAGTAAAAGGAGGCTGCTGTGGTTTCCAGCTCCCAGCACACCATGGAGAAGAACACCTCTACCTGCAGCCCTTGGCCGAGCTGCCTTTGGATGCTTTGGAGTGAGCTGTGTTCCCTCATTCCCAGGCATTCCTCACCCTGCCTTCAAATCTAACCTGCAGCACTTGGATATTGTTGTGTGGAGGCACTCAGAGAAGCAGCAGCAAGAACCTCTGGAAATGCAATTTATCTTTGGTTATAAAAATAGGGCAGCATTTTGTACTAAATAAATAACTGGGTTTTATTTTTAGGGAAGGTAATCAGAATAAAAGCAACATTCCTACATGCCTATGGCACAGCTGAGCACCAATCTATGCCTGTTTCAAGCCTAAAGGAAGACTTTGACTCTACAACAAAACATCAGAGCAGCTCCTCCATGGCAGGTCATGACCATTTAGAAAGAACTAATGCTTTAAAAGAAAACAGAAATTTGCAGAGCAATTTTTCTGGATTAATATCAGGACTATGCATAAACTGGAGGATGGCTTTTCTCAGCAAAGACATAAAGAGACTGTGATTGAAATAGAGGCACTTTAAATTGCTTTGTGGCTCTTACACAAAAATTCCAAGCCCCTGTCCATCATCTCTATTTCTGAGATGTGCTATGGAAGAAACCCCCACTATTAGGACCACAAAGTCCTCACATGCTGCACGTGTCTCAGAGTGTTACACACTTGCCTGCTGCACTGAAGTTCATTCATTATTGCTGTTACAAGGCAGTTTTAATACTACTTTGGGGTTCTGGTAATTTCAAGGCCAATTGGCAAAGATGGCTGATGAAATCTGTTTCATAATTAGCAAGCTCCACACAAAACACCCCTCCTTTCCCCAAGCACCATCTGAGCATGTGCCTGGGAGGAGATATGGAGAGCTGTGCTCTGGAGAATAAGACCTGCTTTGTACAAATTTGCATTTGGAACAAATATCAGTCTTTCAGAATCTCAGGCAGTGCAGAACACTCAGCAGCACTGAGAGTTTATCAGAGCCAGCACTCAGCACCTTGGACTGCACAGAAGCTGAGGAGCCACACTCCGACCCTTCTGCAGGAGGAGCAGCAGATGCAATGCAAGCACAGAGCTGGGAAGAGCCAACAATTAAACTGGAAGATAATAAGCAAAAACATCCTTGTTTTGCCACAGAAATTAAACTTGCAAAACCTCTGGAGGTGCTTAGCAACTTGCCCGATAGGATTCTTAAGCAGTCATGAGATCTCTAAATCTTGGGAGAGCTGTGAGAAATCATCTGGGATGCAGTTTCCAAAAAGCCTCACTCCTGGCATAATGAAATCAGCAAGAATAGTGCTCAGCCAGTATTGAGAGCTTTTATCCATGAAAACAGGGTAATATTTATGTATAGGATGAAAGTGTTGTTAAGCTTATGCTAATAATGCTTTTAAACTCCTTCCCAGCCTCAGGCAAGAACAGACACACTTCTGATTACACCAAATAAATAGTAATCAGTAGAAATTAATCTGCCAGACATTTAAAGTGCATCTGCTAAAGCATTTCCACACCTTTCTCTGGCAAGGACTCCCCACCAAGCTGTCTGTCAAACGTGGCTGTAGCCTTGGCTCTCACCTATTGACAGCCTAGGCCCCTCTGATCCCCTGGGTGATCTGTCTGCTTCCAGCCCTGTCCTCATCTAACTGATGTTTACATTTATTTCTTTAAAACTTTCACAGGTCCACTCGTGCTGTTAATTGCATCAAGCTGGGCATTATATACAACACTCAGTTCATTTTCCTAAACAGACCACAGAACAGTGAGCTGAAAAGTTGGCAGCAATTACCAAAATCCAATTTTTAACATGCCTTTAGTTTCTCTCCCACGTTTTGGAAAATGGAACTATTATTTCCAATCATTTCTTAAGGAGCCCTTTTGCACTAAAGCAACATAAATAACTGCAAATGCATCCTACAAAATGGAACTGGCTGTAGGATGCTGGTAAGACAGATGGGAAATCCTATAAAAGCTGTTAAAAAGCTACGGGATATTGAAGTCACATTGAAACCAACACAAAAAACCTCTGTAATTAAAATGGGACAATGGCAGCCCTAATACCCTAGATATAACAGAGCAGTTGGTTGACAAGTATCTTCTGGGGTTACCTTGAGACAACACAGATCAAATTTCAGGTCTGTCTCTGGCACAGATTTCCTGGAGGACCTTGAACATGTTTGATAGGATTCTCCCTCCTGGCAGCTGGGACCACCTCAGCTGAGCCCTTACCTGTGCCAGCCAATGCTAGGGAGGGTATAAAACAGCTGCAATTTAAACCTCTCCACTAATTCTGAGTGGAGAGAACTGGGATTGCTCCTGGGAACACCACAGCCAGAGGTGGGGTGTGACAGGAAGCTCTGGCAGGAGGCAGGAATGAGCAGCTCCATATATTGTACTGTAACTTCTTCCTCAGCACAGCTGTCTCCAGGCTGAACATCTGTGCAAGTGCTGAGATAGCACATTATGAATGGGCACAGCAGCCTTGAACTCAGCACAAGCTGCAAAAGCCCATGGAGACCAGGGAAGCCCCACAGAGCTCTGTCCCACCACAGCTGACCTGGCAGGAGGAACCCTGGGAATTAAAAGCCATCCAATGCTACCAGAGTACACTGCCAACCTTTGTTTCTCTGTGCTTTGCCCACACTGAGACAAGTGGATTTAACCACCCCACCCCAGCTCTCAAAGCGTTCCCTGCACAAATGAGTGAAAGATGGAAAGTTCATCAGGCAATGAAGTGATGGCAACTGCAGAGCTACTTTAAAATATAAACACAGCCTTGAACTTCAACATAAACAGAACTTAAGCAGAGGCTTGAAATTCTTTGCTGAATCTATATATCAACACCATTATCTTCACATACTGAGCCTGATTGTTTCCTCACTGATGTTTGCATAACCAAAAATACAGGTCAAGGGAGTTTTCTATTGATGCCAGACTGATTATATTTTTATTTCTGTCAACAAGCTGACAAAAGACCTCGGGAAAGTCCTGTAATGGTTCCGTGCCTTAGTGCCTTTCTTTTCATACAATAAGCAACACCTCCTTCACAACGGCCTTTCAATGTATATTATATTTGATGGGCTCTGATGGAAACTTCTACAAAACATGCAAAGCTCTTGACCAAATGTCCAGATTATTTCATGTGAAAATGGGGCTGCTGAGGTCAGCTTGCGAATTTGAAAGACTTAAAAAGCTCTGTGGTGGAGAAAGAATGGAAAATGAAGGACATGAGCTGAAAAGTCCCTGACAGTTTCCTCTTGGACAAGGTGGACATAGTACAAAAATTCTTTATACTTTCTTTTCCTCTCTGCTCTCCCAGAGGTGGGTTTCTATTGTGTGTGTGTTGAATGGTAGGTAGACAGGCTGCCTTTGTGGTGGGAGGAGGGAGAGAGGGAAGGATTTCCTATTGCAGAACAAAGC
Source organism: Vireo altiloquus (assembly GCA_013396875.1). Classification (NCBI taxonomy): domain Eukaryota; kingdom Metazoa; phylum Chordata; class Aves; order Passeriformes; family Vireonidae; genus Vireo; species Vireo altiloquus. Next base: position 61,520 of record VZRF01004247.1, read on the forward strand.
TGAGTTATTGATAACAAAGCCCACAAACATGTGGACTATTAGAAAATGCTGCCTGAATTCTGTGCATGTGGGGTTTTGCACAAACACTTAAAATTTTGGGAAATTACTTGAAATCAGAAATGTCCTTTCTGGACGTCCCTCCCTGGTGCTGAGAACAAAGGACAAGAAGGATCTTTTTTCCTTCTCCTTATGTCACTTTTCAGTACGCAAAAATAATAATAATGAAAACCAGAATAGGCTGAAGTAGGGACTAGTATCTGGAAGAAACTGTAAACTTCAGGCTGTTCTTGCAAGCTGACAAACTGCTCTGAACCAGGAAAGATGCTGTTCCAAAGTGCACTCACCATTAGTATGTCTGCTGTGATAGCCCAGTTTGAAAACAGAAGAGTTTCTCCAATAAAAATGCAAATCTGTTGTAACAAAACACACAAAAAGGAGAAGATTTATTCACTTGACATTCAAAGGAAAAATAACCTGTCACAAACTTTCCTTTGTTGCTTATTTTCTTCATACCTACACAGTACACTCCTTGTTGCTGTTGTGGTTTATCCTTAGTATTAACAAACCATAGACTTCTATCAGAGTTCTAGAGGTGTGGCCTGAAATGTTGCTATTGTAAACTAAGTTTATAATCTACAGAGCAGCTAAATTAAAGGCTGACAATTTGATTTTAGAAGAACATGAAAAACCAGCAGGAAGATACAGCCCAAGGCTTGCATACTTAGAATCATAGCATTGTTGAGGTTGGGAAAGACCTTTAAGGATCATCAAGTCCAACTTGCACCATTCTGTTCCAAAAAGCCAGTTAGAAAAGGCAAGAAGGCCACAACTGCCCAAAGCACAGCCATTTCCACTCCTGGGAACCAAGTTATGTGTTCAGCTCTGCTGCAAACCAGCTGAGATTCTCTACACACTCTGTGGAGGATCCTTTCCCTCCCCGACAGCATTACATGGCTAATATCTGTCCAGTCGAGACTGGAATTAAATATGGGCTTTGCAACATCAGTGTCTTGTGGTGAAATACAATCCTTGGCTCTGTGGAGATGGTCAACAAGAGACATTAAAAGCCACAGAACTGCAAGAGTGGCTGCTGTGACATGATGGGACCACTGCCACTGTCTTTCCCACACACCAGCTGAGGTTGCCTAAACCTCTCAGACCACCATGTCACTGCCAGGAATAATTTGCTTTATTTAGCAAGTCTTACGCACTGACCTATAGAAGCTTCCTCTGATTGTTTCTAAAATTGTCTTTGTTTCCCACATATTTTCCCTCCCCTTTTTCTGTGACTGGATCTGCTTGCTCTGTGATGGTGTCTGAGCCAGGAAATCTTTATTTCTATTTCCCACTGCCCACTGGTCTGCCTTGAGCTTGGCTCTCACTGGAAATGACAACTGCAAGGTAAGAACACATCCAATACACCAAGGTGCTGGCAGGAGTTGAAGCCATGTGTCCCATGGATACCAGAAATGTACTCAGACCTGCTCTGAAATCTCTCCTGCTACTTTGCATCTTTGTTGCTGGAGTTCTGTGGCTGGAGAGACTAAACTGAGCTCGGGAATGATGGAATCACACTTGTGAATGCAGCACAGATGTGCCCTGCCTGCTCCCAGCACTGCAAACAGGCAACTTCCTTGAGCTGATATGAACTGCACACATTTGAATTGTTACAGGCAGCAAGTAGAACTTGCCCTTTGTGCAGGAATCTAGCACAAGTCCTTTAAATAAATCACTGAAATGTTACAAACTTCAGAGCACACCAGTGCTGAGCTGATGAATGTGTATTTCAATCAATCCATGAAACATGAGATTAATAGGTGGGTACTGGTAAAAGGAAAAGAGGAACAAGAGGAAGATCAGAAAGCAGGATAGAAGACACTGACATTAAAAAATGTCTGTCCTTCAGCTGCTGATGGGGGTTTATAAAAATGAGTTCAACCCACTGCAAAGGGCATGTGAGGATATGTGGTATTTCTGCAGAACAGAGACTCTAGGGATGCTTACAGCAAATAGGGCAGTCCCAGAGCAGATAATAGCTCCTGAAATGCTCATGGTTTTGACTCCTCACATACTTTTTGAAGCCTCATTTTACACTGAGACTTCACCTCTACAAATACATCTGTTTCTGACTCCAGCTGTGATGTGTAACATCCCACCATGTCCATTTGGTGTCTCGTTGCTCATCTGTGATTTTCTGTTTAATTGATCAGTTAGCAAATTCTGACTCCCAGAAATTATACATAAAGTAGGTTTCAGAGTGAACACACCAGCAGCTCTCACAGCAAGTTCTAAACAGGTTATAAATGCCTTCCATGACTGTTTGCAAAGGATGTATCTGTCACTATCTTAATTATTTGTATTTCTCTCTGAAATGGTGGGTAAGACACTCTCATGTACTCCTGAATCTGGAGCAATTCAAACTCCAGCTCAGTTCTGGGCAATATTGATGCCTCAGAAGTAGGCAGGTCACCAACAACATGACAACAGAAAGTCCCTGGGGTTGAGACTGAGATGTAAAAGCTTTCTGGCAAGGTTTTACCCTGGAATTTGCTGTTTCTGCAAGATCATAAAACATCTTTGAGGAATTGAAATAGATGTTGAAATTGAGGAACTTGGAACAGTGTCAAAAGGAAGGTGAAGCAGAGCATCTCTCTCCGCTCACTTGGAGATTTAAACAAGTGTAAAATCTGCAGTGTGAGATGATGATGCCACACAGGTAATGGGTTTCCAGAGACAGGTCTGAAAACCAAGTTTCAAAGAGTTCGTATTTCAGAAAAAGTGAGGTTTACAGATATACAAATTGGTGCTTTAAGGAGCTGGATTACAAACACAAATCCACAGGCTGCAAGGAAAAGTAAGAACTGATTTGGACTATGCAGCCAAGCAAGATAATAAAAGAGAGAAATACAAGTGTCTTGGCAGCTAAATGATACAGAACTGTTGTTTTATTCCACCTTGCCAGCCACTTTACCACTGCCAGTAATTTACTGGATCAGTATGAAAAGACTGGCTGGAAAAAAGTCATCTGTCTCCCTGCTTCAGATGGGAGTGGCTGCTATGGGAATAACAACTGCCCCCAGGGACCAAAATCACTTGCAAGAAAGGATTGAGCAGGAGAGAAATAGTACATGTGTTCTGGGGAGGAAGAGAGCAGACAGTGCACAGCATGTAAGGGGCAGGGTGATCGTGGTGGATGTGGAAATGCAGGTCTTTTCCAAAAAAGAAATAAAACCCATAAAACCAAGAAATTAAAAAGCAAGGGCTCTGCAGGTTCTTGCTGGAGTGCTGAACACTTCATTTAAGCTGATGCCTGTATCAGTCAGCATTAAAGCTCTCTAAAGCTCCTGTTAACTAAAAGCAGGGAGGGAGATGGTGATCTGGTGGCCCTCAAAGTGAGAGAGAACATCATCTCATGGGGACCCAGCTAATTGCTTGGAAGTGAGAATTTTTAAGGCTGTGAGCCAATGAGGGTTCCAAAAACATTCACTGTCAATTTTTGCATGGTGTGATCCATGACAGAAGCCTAAGGACAGTCACAGTACAGAAGGCTGGCAAATACCACCATGCTGGGACAGACCAGAACATTGCCTTGCCTTTCACAGACACAGAATTCAAGGATGTGAGCCAGGACAAGCTGTCAAGGAAGATATCAGAGACAAGAAAATCAACTCATAAATTTCACTGTATTGTTTCCAGGAGGAGATTTTATCATGGATTTTGAGATAAGGAAGGTAACCTAGCCCATCATTCTGTCCACCAGTCACAGAACACTCTCCCCTTCATTATGGACCAGTGAGACTCAAAGAGCAATGAGAAACTGCTACATCATGCAACCTTGCAGTGCAGGTCTCCTACTGAAATGCAAGGGAATTAAACACTCTGGAATTCTGCAAGATTGCAACAGCTCTTTGAATGGCATGGGAAAACAAGAGCTTGTGTTAGAAACTTGCCTTTGAAAGTCAATTCAGTTTGGCACTGCCACAATTATACCTCGTGTTATGAGCCACTGGGAGCTCCAACACAAACCTGTCCTCTCTTTCTGGGCATCAGGTTTCCAGCAGCAGGGTATTTAGGGCTATGGAGAGGCATGGCTTCAGCCTAATAGTGTCACAAACAGGCTCATATTCCTTCTACCCCCTCCATATGCAGCTGGAACTTCCTTTGCAAATCATTGACTTTCGATTAGATTTACTGCTCATCCATAGTAAAATAAATTGTTTCCGGGTTTATTTAAATGATATCATTTATATTTATATACTTAATGCAGAATAGTATATCACATGGCTATTAAAAAAAAATAGGAAAAAGATAAAAATTAGACTAACAGCCACCTCCTGCTGCACAATTTTTGAAAACAGTACTTCCAGCCTAGAGAGGGAGAGCTTTCTGTATAAACAGACCAAACACCACAAAGGAACATGTCTGTCACCAGGTCTGAGAAAGGAGAAAATCTCAGCTCTGTCTGCAGAAAGAGGTGGAGGGAGCAGGTGAGGGTTGTGATGGATCAATGACAGGAGGGTTAATGATTCACCAGCCAGTAACACCCACTCACAGGTTGTCTGAGGAGATGATTTTTGTGCCAATTCAAATGTTAGTTCATGGACACAAACCAGAGACCTGAATCTTAAATAGCCAGAGGAGGTATTCTTGGCTCTGTCTTAATGATTTTGAACTTCCACTCTTTCTGGTTGTGCTTCCCCATAACTGTGGTAGCTGCTGAAATACTCAGCAAATAACCATGGCCAAGCCATGGCTCAAACTACAGAGAAATGAGGAACAGCAGCTGGTTGGTTACTTGTAAATGAACTGTCCTTGCTGTGTGGAAGTGAAGGCTGTGCTTTCAGAAGGGATCCCACTGCTCCAAATATCTCATGCTTTCCCTTCATAAACTTCTCCCAGGTCCCAGGCTTCTCTTATTCTGACATTAAAAGGGAACCAGAGACTTGTTCAGTGACTGTATTTTTACTCCCTACTGAAAGCAAGATTCTAGCCAGAGGCTGGATTATTATAGTAGAGCTTTTCTTTCTCCCTTCAGTCTGACTAAAAGAGGATCAGTTTAGATGAGATATAAGGAAGGAGTTTTTTTCAAAGGTGGTAAAAGCAGGAGGTAGTTGACACCTCATTCCTGAAACATTTAAGGCCAGATTGAAGGAGGCTCTCAGCAACAAGGTCTAGTAGAAGGTGTTCCTGCACAGTGCAGGGAGGTGGATTACATGACTTCAAAAGTCCCTTCCAACCCAAACTATTCTATTTATCTGGATCTATTTCATATCTTTTTATATAATTCAATTACAAGCACTCAGGGAGAGGCCATTTTTTAATCTGCATTTGTGCATCAAGTACTGTAGGTTCCTGGGCTATGGTGGGTCTATGGTAATACAGATAATAAATTGAAATTATTGGGTAATTAATATTGGCCTGCTGCAATCCACCTAGTTATGGAAATGAATGGTATTGAAAGGGAGCCAAAAGCTTGCCCACAGACAAATTACACTGTAATTGTCATCTGGTACCACTGCAGCTACAATACCCTCACTGCAAGGGTAGTGCTCAATTTTCCTGTACCAAAACATTAGGCAAGAGCAATAAAGGTGTGGACTGAGGTGCAGATAGAACAGCCCAAAGGCTGTGGGTTTCCACTGAGCTCTGAATTCTGATACCAGCAGGGATAATCAGCTGAGGTATCAGGCACACTTAGATAGTGCCAAAATGCTGAAAGGTGAAAAGGACATTCAGAAGGGCAAAGGCAAGAAACCATCCCAGGCTTTCTGCAGGGGACAATGCACACAGGTGTGAGTTTGGTAGCATATGGAAAGGATTATACTTACATAGGCTCCCACAATGCTGCTCTTGGCAGCCACGAAGATCAGGCAGATGAAGATGGCTGATCCCAGCATCCCAACGGCACAGACCAGAGGATCAGCTCGCTGGGTCTTGGACCGGCACCATTTGGTTGCTCCTGCCCCTGTGATTACCCCCAGGAAGCCAGTGAAGCAAGTGATTGCTCCAAAGATCAAACTATTAAGAAAAAAGAAAAGAAAGAAAGAAAATAAGAGAAAGTTAAAGGGGTTTTTTGGAGTTTTTCCTCAAAATGGGCATAAGCTTTGGACAAATTATTAGGGTAAACTGACTAATGGAAATTTACACAATGGCTTTGCAAATTTTAAATCAAACAAATGCTCGTGATTTTAGCCCTCTTCCTCTGCAATTAAGAAAAACAGCATACAAAATTTATCCTTGTACACAGGCTTTTATCCATGGGTGAAGGGGTGCAAAGGGCTCACACTGCTTCCTTGGGTGGAACTGAGATTCCTACGAAGTGCCCTGAACAGCTAATTATGTATACACAAAACTAATTAATAACCTGTATATTGATCATGTAAGGGGAAATCATGGACAGGCACCAGGAAGCTGCAGGGCAAGGAAACCTAACAAGTCTCTTAAATATCAGTGATTTCCAACATACTTTGACTTTATAACTTCTTTGAGGCCACTTCAAAGAAGCTTCTTTTTGTTAAGTTACACATTTGAAATGTATTTATTTCAATGTAAAGAGCCAGGAGGATTCTCCATACTATACATCCAGGACTTGGATTACAGGGTCTTGGGCAATCACATTAGAGTAGCTTGAGGGCAGTTCAAAACTGAGGTGTCATCAAGGAGGGGGAATTTCTCTGTGAACAGCAGACAGGCAGTCAAGCCAGAGCTGTGTGTTTTGCTCACTGAGTTTTTGTGGAACAGCCTGAGACTGCCTGCTGGACACTCTGGTTCATTCATGGGACTCCACACCACTATTGGTTAGTGAGATGGGATTATATCTGCTACGGCAAGTAGGTTTTCCTAGTATTATTTTCCCTCATGAGCTAAAAAGCAAAAGAGCTGACAAAAGGCATTTTTTATTATCTTTTGTTTACCTGGAGAAAAGCTTTTATAGCATTTTCTGGTTTGTCCCACCATGGTAAATCACAAATTGACAAAATACTTTTCATAGCTTATGTGTTGCAAGTGATATTCCATAACCAGGACTGAAAACCCAAACCACTGTATAATATCAAAGTGTCTCAGATCTCTGGGATATTCTTCAGCAAAACTCAGCAGTTTACAGAGCAATAAAACAGGGAAGTCCTGCCTCATACAGAAATAAAAGCCTACAGGATTAGTCCCTGCAGCTTTAGGGGAACCATTCCAACCTCTGAATTACAGCCACCACTGGGGCTTCCCAACCTGCCAGCTTATTCTGCTGCTATCACAGATGGGTTTTAAGAAACCAAATTCTCAACTCTCCAAACATCCTCCTTAGAGGATTTCTCTTTTCTCTTTTCTTCTCTGCACCACAGCCTGGGAACTAAGACAGATCTGAGGTCATTGCTTCTCCCTTGGTTTGACTTCATGCAATGAAATAGAGAAATAAAACTTAGTTTACAATCCCAGCATTTCCTATCATTGTTGCAAGGACCTAGAGGAAATTACAGACATTCTAGTACCTTGTCTCTGTGGGACTTGCCTGTTTCCTCTGGTAAATAAGTCCCCACCCCCCTCCCCCTCTGTAAAGCAGCTGACTCTGACTTTCACCTATCTTTGGTGCCACAGGGCTGGGAGCTGCAGGTTTCTGCTGTCTTCTGCACCACCTGTGCTCTGTGAAGGTACAGAGGGATCCACATGCCAAGGGCCCCTGTGGCAAAGGAGACAGCTGAGGTGGCCAAGGATGAGAACACATAGCTGCGGCTGTGGAGACAACACCGAGAGAAGGTTTAGGGGGGAAAGTGAACAAGCAGGAGTCCCACACAGGAGGCAGTGATTCAGTGATTCAGTGCCAAATCCCAGTGCTCCCCCACACTTGCCACCTCCCTCTGCCAAGGGGCAGGGGTAACACGAGGTACAAAGGAATGGAGAATAAGAAGCACAGAATATTCACATGTGATGCTCCACTGATAATAACATACCAAACTCATCAGAGATGCTTCACAGGACTGTTTTTCAAGGGATTGTTTGAGAAGACAATCAGTACTTGGTCACTAAGACATGATATGTGAATTACAGGGCTTTCACCCTAATGTCACCTGTTTACCTGGAGAAGAGGTTTCCCTTCTCCCTCCCCATCCATGCCACCATATGGTTACTACTTACATAAACTACCAAAAGCAGTAACATAGAAATATTGATAAATTATCTATCATCACTTTTCATAGTCCTCTGACACTGGATGGGAATACCACAGAGGTATTCTAGCCGCTCGTTCTAAAAATGAAGGACATCACAAGTTTCCCATCAGAATTACAAGGTAACCCTGAATTCACAGGTGCACATTCTCAGGCCAGCTTTCTGAAAGGAAGTGCAACTGCTTAAACACTTGTGAGCATGTGAACCTTTATGAACACATACAGTGCCCAAGCACATTCAGTTCTCATGGATTCAGTCACACGTGGTTGTATAAACACACACATTTAAACTTGCCATAGTGCAAGCTTCTGGGTGTTTTTTTCTCTTAAATTGCTAAAACTCTTTTTCTCCCCTCAGCAAAATAGCTCTTTCAAAGAAGAAAAAGGACCTAAGTGTCTGAACAACAGTGGCACAACAATTAATACAGGAACACAGCAACTTCTACGCTTCAAAAGCCCTGATTTGTGTGAAGTATGAGCCAAACAAAGCAGACATTTTCTTAGATGTCAATCTTGGAAAGGTTAGAGCAAAACTTGAAATCCATCATTGTCATAGCAGTCAATACCTCATGTAACTATGATTTTTTTTCCTAGGTCCACAGACTAAACTTCCTGCAATTCCCTGCATGTCATCACTCTCCAATCTCACCATGCTAAATCTAGACCACTGGATGTGCCAATTAAGCATTAGAGGCAAAACATGGTTTTTTACATGGCTCTTACTTTCTAATCAATGCTTTCATGTCTCTCAGCCATGAAGTCCGAGCCTTCAGCTGCCCCCCAAGTTGTTCAGCATTTCCTCTTTTAGCAGCAGGCACAAATATCAAGATGAGTGTCCCTGTTATCATTCCTAGGAGTGGAGATACCTGCAAGAAAGGAGCAGAGAATTAGCACAGGAGTCAGGAGGGTTTGCTTCGACTGGTCAGGAAGAAGCAGAATACATCAGTTTGGTTTCAGAGACTGTTCCTCACAGCCAGTCAGAACCTGCAAGCATTGAGGCATCTGCTCCTTTCCTTCCTCCATGTCATCCCCTGGACTCTCTTACCTCACTCTGGAAACATGCAGCTTTGAAAATACTCTGATTAAGGCACTTCCATTGCATTTATAAGTACCAAGATTCATCTAAACATGATTCTTCAGTGATGTTTAACTCTTTGGAAACCTACTCTCAGCCCAGCTGGCTTCTGGTGAGTGCAGAAGCCTTTAAAAGGCAATTAGACCAGCTGAAAGATTTCTGGATGTAGGGAACATGCTGGCTTTGAAAACCCTTGCTTGACATACATCCCTCTTCCAGCTAACCCACAATGGCTTTCCATTTTCAGGCATCTTCCTCAGGTTACCTCAGTACAACAGACCACGAAACATAGAAAATTCAGGCTGGAACAAAGGAAAACAACACATTCAAGGGCTTGGTTTCCCAGTATCCAATCCTTTCTCCCATGTACTAGGCAAAAATACAAAGATCCCACAGTGTTTTGCAAGCTATAAAAACTACTCATGTTTTTCCACTGAAATTCCATTATTGTCAGAATGGAAAATAGCTCCATCAGGAAAACAGGAACATGGATTTCACTGAAATATCATCTCATCTAGACATGCTATTTAAAAAATAAAATCCTGATCCAAAAAAAAGTGATTCCATTTTTAACCTGAGAATGGCCTTTATACATGGAACAGTGTTTCATGTCCAAAGATGATAAACCCACAATCCTTCTAGGGAAGGAAAGACAAAAGTATTTCAGAACTTAAAAGTCAGAAAAATCCCTCATCCAGGAATACATTGAAGCCTGATACAGTATCCTTATGACAGCTGAACACAAGACACATCACTGGTAAAAATATTGGAAATGCTGTTTTTTCTACAGCCAGATGATTTCAAGTCTCTTTGATTTTTACCTAAAAGCTTAAGTACCCACCAGGACAATATCCATGGACACCCAGTAATGCTCCAGTGAAACATTCCCTTTATTGTTATATCCAGAGACAAAGCTGCCACTTGCCCATGTATCCTTCTGGTTTTTTCAGCCCACTGAACTGAGGATTATTCTTGACCTCTTCTGGATTTGGAGCTCACAGGAGGTCACAGAGGGAAGCATCATCTTGGGGAATCACTCCCATCTTGCAAGAGCACAATAATTACCACAGGGATGGAAGCTGCTTTACATTAATGTCTGGAAGCTTTCTATGTGTGCTGTGTGACCACAGAAACTGAGCAGTGGTGTCCAAAGCAATCACCACAGAAGTGTGCAGCTCATCAGATTCCCCAGATTTTGTACAGCCAGGAAATCCTGCACCAATTTGTCCTATACAGTGGAAACCATGACCTGTAGTCTTGCAGATATCCTGGATTTCTCAGGGTAACCATGAACATACCACCTGAAAAGTCCTAGTGATGATCTCTTGGCACAAACTAACCATTTGGGTTTTGCAGACAGATTTGGGTTTTCCAAGAGCACTCCAGTTAAAGCCCACTGGCCAGAGGAGAGGCTTTGGGGTTCTCATTCCTTGTGTTGGCCTCTGCTCAGAAGTTCATGTTACCCTTAAATATTCCTGCTGTCTAACGAGGCAGCATCCACTTGGTGGGAAGCTGTAGGCTACTCCACTTTCCACTCCAGGTGCACAGCTGGAAATTGCCCTCCACTCTCCCAGCTACAGATGCACTGTTCATGGTGATGTCCCTGGCTTTGCTTACCCTGGGCATGGCCTGTGTCACAGAGGGCATGTTTGCTTCAGATTGGAACCCCTGTATTTCTTCACTTGCTGCTATAAATGGTGTTGGCCTGAGCTTAGTGAGATTCCTGGTCTCCGTGAAGTGCCAGAGCCAGAGAATGCACCTCATGCCACCCACAACACCAAAGGTCAGAAACCAGTTCTGCTGGGCCACTTCCTCTCAGCTCTTTCAAGACATCTTTGTGTGCAGAAGCTGTTTGTGAGCATGTGATGGAGTAGATTATCTTTTCAGCCCATTTATCAGGGTCCCAAGAGGTTAAAATAGAAGGAAACTGACTGTCTCAGGGCAGAAAAACAAGCGGAAATTGGAACAAAGTGTTTTTTCCTCAAAGCAGGAAGCCATTCTCAGAGTTTCTTGACAGCAGGGGACTGAAAGACTGTGGAGTTGATTTAAGGCCAATGCCTCGTCTTCCTGTCCCCATCAAAAAGTCATGATTGATTGATTGATAACAAAGTGATTGGAAAATTCTTCCTCCAAAGGAGGGAAAACACCAAGTCCCACAAGCCAAGCTCACATTCCTTTGCTTAGAGAGTGCATCTGCCATGCACTTAACATCCACAGACGAAATTTCCAATCCTTTTCCTTCCAGATATAATAACAGGTTGAGCCACTGTGTGGTCAACTCTTCCTAACCCCAATCAACCAACCAGCTCTCATTAGGATGTGTCATTAAGAGGGACTTACCCGCAGTGCCCAGTGCCAGTCTCCAGCAACTTGCTTCACACTTGACCCAGTGATGTATCCCAAGCCACTGCAAGAAAGGCCAAGATGAGAGTTGGTCAGAGCTTTAGGTGTGCCACAGTCACAGCTGTTCTTAGATAAAGGCAAATATGGAGACCCAGGAACCCACTATTGTAATGTCCTGGAAGGAAGTCCCTGGTTTTGGCTGTAAGAGATCTTAAAACCCATCCAGTTCCACCCCCTGCTGTGGGCAGGGACACCTTCCACTATCCCAGCTTGCTACAAGCCTCATCCAACCTGGTATTGGACACTTCCAGGGATGAGGCAGCCACAGTTCCTCTGGGCAACCTGTGCCGGGGCATCACCACCCTAACAGGGAAAGAATATTTTCCTAATATCAAACCGAAACCTCTTTCAGTTTATAGCTCTTGTTGTATCCTCCATGGCCTTGTAATCCATGCTGCTGCTGGATATTGAGATAATGAAGTCTTAGAATCAGGCTGAACAGGAGGAATATTTGTAATTTCTTTCTAGTTCACTGAATTCTCTAAGTGAATACTTGGACTCCTTGGTCCTCTTGGCAAAATATTATTCTCACCAGTTAAGTATCTGTTTCTCTCTTTTTCCTCAAGAGCAAAAGGATGTTTTGTGAGTTTTATCTCACGGGTAAGTGTTCCAGCTTGTAAAATGCACCACCAGAAATTTTCTCTGGGTTTGGAACATGTTGCCCATGTATTCCCTGCTGGAAGTGAACCCATAATGCCCCTTTTGCACAGGATGTTGTCCAGCTCTGGGAATTGGTATGCAAACTATGCAAAGCTACCCTGCCGACTATCTCACAATAGAGGGCCAGCCATTATTTTAAAAAATAAAAATAATGACAGATTCCCTCCTGTCCCAACAATCAGATACTGTGTTGGGCTGATAAGGAAACGCAACTGAAAGAAAAAGTCAGCTAAAATATTTTGATTCCATTTCCACCCCACTGCTGTAAAAAAGTAGAAAAAAACCTAAACAAACCATCAACGAACTTCCCATTAGTTCCCAAAAGTCACACATGAACCAGTAACAGGGCCAAAAAAAAAATCTAATTCCTGCAATTAATTAGTCACTGCTCACAATATTTTCCAGTCTAAGCCATTCCAACCAAAGTCAAGAACTATCATCATTAGCAATTTCCGATCTGTGTGAGTTTATTTAAGAGAAAAGCCCAAACCAGATTAAAGAACCTTCATGTCACTTACCTGCCCAGAGGAATTGCAAAGTAGAAAATAGACAGCATAAGGGTCCTGGTGTTTTTGGTGAACAGGTCTCCGATGATGGTTGGTGCAATAGTTGAGTAACTCGCTTCACCAATGCCAACCAAACCCCGTGAGAGCACAAGGAGCCAGAAATACTGAGAAAAGAAATATAAACATTAGCAGGTCTCCCCTTGGCTTGTTAAATTCAGGATGGACAACAGTCAGGGAAATACAAATTCATGTGATGGGAAAACGATCCTCCTGTATATGCTTATTTTTTAGAACTTCAGAGTTGTTTCACATTTGTCTCTTGCCCAGAAGAAAGAGACTATATTTTTTGTGAAGATTTATAGGCACGAAAGAAAACTAATAATAAAATATTTAGTCAGTGACACTCAAGAATATATTCTGAAAGAGGCAGAATTTTGTTTGTTCCCAGGTCCCAGCTCACTCTTGCTAAGTCTGAGTTGGGGAGGTCTGGGGAGGTGGGTTACTGTAAAAAACCCTGCTCTGGGATCCAGATCCTGCCAAACACAACCCACCCTCCCCAGCTTGCCAAGGACAGGTTCTGACTGTGAAATCCTAAAGGTTCTTCAAGGCTGGGGAAGAGCTGAACTTGCAATCCCCCAAACTAAACATCTTCCTTCATTAAAAGCTACAGAACAATGGAATCTTTCAAAGGTGCTGAGCACCTGTCTCACTCCACTTGTCTTGAACAGCAGCAGGCAGCTCCCCAAAACTCTCAGAGGAGACCTGAGCTTTACTGGGAAGCCCAGGAACATCTGTGGGCAGGGAATGACCTGGAGCCACATAGGGCAGGGGCATGAAGGAGGCATTCAGCTGCCCAGGGAACTACCTGGGTAAAGGGCAATCCCACAGAACGAGGATAATACCTCATATTCAGCACTACACAATCTAAAATGGACAAAAAGGAATTGTTTATCTAATAGAATTTTCTTAATGGCCCATTTCAAGCCACGCTTTTGAGAACTGCAAGGACCTGATTTTCAACCTAAGCTCTTTCACTGCCCCTGCAGTTTTCTGGGTGCTGCTGACTGCAGGCCAAGACACAATGCTTTGATGCCTGAATACCTGATACATGAGCACAAGCAAATTCTCAGCCATCTAAGCAGCTTGAGCTACACCCAGAAGTAATTGCAAGGGCAGAAATGAAACAGTCAATGCAGAAATTTGTAAGTACAGGGAAATCTATTTCTACAAATGTAACCTCTACAAATCCTCAATTTACTGTCATTATTCTATAGATCATTTGTGAGAAGAACAGCAGGGATTTAAACTGAAGGAAGGCAGGTTTAAATTAGATATTAGGACGAAATTCTTCCCTGAGAGGGTGGTGAAGCCCTGACACAGGTCACCCAGAGGAGCTGTGGCTGCCTCATCCCTGGAAGTGTCCAGTGCCAGGTTGGACAGGGCTTGGAGCAAGCTGGGATAGTGGAAGGTGTCCCTGCCCATGGCAGGGGTGACACTGGAGGGGCTTTAAGGTCCCTTTCAACCCAAACCACTCAATGATTCTATACTTATGATATGTCCTTAAACAGAAAAGTGCTTTAGGAATAATTAGCAATTACTGATTCTCTTTCTTCAGATAGGAAAAAGTCAAGGGAAATGACTGATTTTGTGCCCTACAGCAAAGCCAGGCTAGAGCACAACTCTAATTCACAAACATGGAAAATGCCATGCAGACACCAAGCCTCGTGCCTCAGTCACAAATATATCTATCAGCAGCCCAAAGTCTACCACTGACATGTTTGCATTGTTTTCCTCACTGTCATCCCTGGTTGAAAAGAATATTTTGAGGATTCCAATAGCCACAAAAACAAAATACTGTTGTGTACTCTTCATCATATTTTGGTGTGAATTCTGGAGCAATACCATTTTCTGCAGGAACACAAGTTCCTTGTTTGCTGGCAGGGTGTGTGCAGTGCTGCTCACATTCATCCATCTCCCAAAAGCTGCACATACGTAAGTCACACACGGGGGTGTGAGCAGAAAGGGCAGTACTGTGACTCAAGTGATTTAATTTATGTCAATTACCCAATGCACAACCACTCCACTGCAGAAATATGCTGGCAGTCATCAGTGCACAGGTAACCAATGTATTTGGAATGAGCAACAGTATTTCTAACGTGCTGAAAGGCTTAGTCATGCAGAAGTAGAAAGCAGGGAACTGGAGGCTGGCTGTGGTTTCTGAGCAATTTTAGATCTGGATCGCAGAGAGGATGACAGGCAAAGGAGTCACTTGCCTGGGATGAGCATGGACAATGCTACTCACACCTGGAAAATGACAAGGTTGTAAAAGCACTGGATGTTCCTCAGATTTGAAATACCTACAGAAAAATGACACCATTTTGTGCTCACCAGCCAGTATCACTCTCAGTGAATGCACTGGACAGGAATTTCCTCCAAACAATGTTGTTAGAAGGTTGCTCTGACAATCCTTGCGCAAAGCAGGAAAACTATACCCAGAATTCCTTTTGTGGTAGAGTGACTCAGTTTCATCAATACCACGGAATCAGATGCCCAATACAATGAAATCATCTGCAGCAAGTCACAGTCAACAAGCAGCACAGTCACTCTTCTCTCTCAGTTCCTCCTCAAATCCTCCTCCCTGGCTTATCCCATGCTGACACACTCCAAATATCTGTTTAATATTTAAACTATGTTCTTTGAAGCAGTGGTATTCAAACTTTAGTAATGAGATTTTGACTTCATCTGCGAATAAAAGCAGTCTTAAGAAGCATAATCCACATAAAGACCTCAATGATATTGCCCTTCTGAGATCAGATATTCAAGACTATGGACTGTGCAGCCATTAAGTTGTGACAACTAGGCTAAACATACAAAAATCTAAAACAATTTAGGTAATTATTTATAGTCAGTTCTATAATGTGCCTGGGTTTGGAGCTCTGTATCTAGGATTAAAGAGCTAATACCTCATCTTTCCAGCTCTTTGGGATCTCTGGCTAGCATGCACCCTGTTGGAACTTGTATGATAAAATTAATTTGTTAAAATGAGCTGGGACCCCCCATTATCCATCTCTAATCAGTCACTCAAATTTTATGTTTTAGTTTTCTCTGAAGAGGGACAGCTGGGGAGCTCCCCATGACAAAAAGTGGTCCCATCCATGACGGGCCTTGTCTTTTTGTTTTTCATATAAGAAGAAAAAAACACAAACAACAAAACAACTGTAAAATTCTTATGCTGCTGCTCATTTAGACCACAGGCATTCCAGGAACCACTCAGAAACTGGTCTGGAAACCACTCTGTATGCAGACAACTGCTATTTTTTGTGCACATTTATACACCCATAGGAACATCCCTTTTCCTCTCCAAGTGTATGTGGACATGACAACCTGCACAAACACATGGCAAAGTCAGATATTCTGCATGCTGAGGAAACTCTGTTCTCCACAGCTGTAGCAGGACACCTCTGCCATTTCCTCTGCACTGGATTTTCCCCTCATTGCTTTTCCATTCATGTCCTCCATCAAGGTTCTCAGGGGTTTAATGAGACAAAAAGGGCTGACACCAGCTCAAATCTGTCTGTGCTCAAAAGCAGAACAGGCAGCTCAGACTTTAACTGAATTTCACTGTTTCCCAAGCAGAAATTG
Source organism: Vireo altiloquus (assembly GCA_013396875.1). Taxonomy (NCBI): domain Eukaryota; kingdom Metazoa; phylum Chordata; class Aves; order Passeriformes; family Vireonidae; genus Vireo; species Vireo altiloquus. Next base: position 77,965 of record VZRF01004247.1, read on the forward strand.
ATATATATTGAAGAAGCTCGTTCCTTTCTATATGACTTGGGAACTCTTCTGTAATTTGTTCATCTGTGCAAGTAGGTTTCTGGCAGGAAAACTGAAAATATGTGAGTCAGCTTTTAGTACCTGACCTAATTCCTTCCCCATAGGTTAAGCCCAGCAACCTCAACACTTACCACCTCAATAGTGTTTTTCTAAAATGAAATACTTGTAACTGAAGGTTTCTTGAAACAAGGCACTATTAGAGCAAGCAATTAATTTGTCTTTAATTTTAGAAAGCAATCATATCAGAGACTGTCTGCACCTCCATGAGAGCTGCCAGCATCTTCTGGTTTGGAGAGATGCAGTGGAATGAGTGCATGGCATCAATCCCCCTCCTTGCCCGAGTGTCAGCCCAAAGTGCAGCTCCATGGCTGTGCTGAGATTCCGCAGCCACCAAGGCACCAGCCTGGATGTGGCACTGCAAAGGGACACCTGAACCACACAGTGTTACTGCTATGAACTCCAGGAGCAATTCAGGATGCAAAAAAGCTGCCAGTCTCTTTCTCCAACTTGTGTGGCTGGTGAGACACAAGCCAAGGAAGATGCCAGTACACAATAAACCATCAACATGTGGAAAGAATGGTGGTTGCAGAGACTGAGAGCTGCCACAGCCTTCCCGGGAATTTCCCTTCAGGAGATGACATCACTAGAAATTAATGCACAGAGAAAGCACTCATACCTATGAATGTGAGGTACAAAAGGTCAGGGGACCTGCTCTCTTCTTCCCATCTCCTAAATATATCAAAGAAAAAACACCCTCTATCCATAAAGCAAAAGAAACCAAATTCCTCAAAATAAAAGTGAGTTTCAGAAAGGATACAAATCCTTATGCCTTGGGGATGTGCTGATAAGGAATAGAAAACTCTACCTAACAACTTCTACATTTCTTAAACTATCTGCAAGCCATAGACAACAACAGTGACAGATCATGGGGTCCAAGGGACCTGGTCTCATTATTGTCACCAGTGTCACCTAACACTAGAAGCTGTGGATGTGACACAATCCTTCCAGAATTTACATCTGAAAAAAAGCTTTCATTTTCATTTATAATACAGAACCATTGAATTGTTTAGGTTGGAAAAGACCTCTAAGAACATCAGGTCCAACAGATAAAATGTATTATGTTGTTTCTATTCACACCTTCATACTGACTTTACTCTCAATCTCCTGCACACATAAATGTTTGATGGCCTAGGACACATGACTGGCTTTAATCATGTTTGGTGAAACCTCCTAATTACACATTTATCCTAGCTGTATAGACCATTCAGGGAGTAATATGTGTCTTAAGAGGTCTAATTACTAAGTTCTTTTTCTTTTTTTAATTAGTTAACAAAAGGAGTAAAGCCACAGTTCTTTTAAAGATTATCTGCCAGTGGTAAACCTATAATCTGCCAAATATGTGTACAACTCTGAGCCACCAGATTTACTGTCTAAAGAATCATATGATCCTTAAGCTTTGGTTATTAAGTATTTGCATTTGAGTGTGGAGTAGCTTGTAAGGGTCTCCAAAGAAGCTGAACACATGCTGCTTTCAGATGAGGGACACAGGGGCTGAGGAGATCCCACAGACAGATTCACTCCAGAGTCACAAATTCCTGTGTGTGCACAGCACCAACACAAACCATGTTTAAAACTGCTGTTGCTGGTCTAAAAGAAGGACCTTTTATACTGCTAGAGCACCTGCACCTGTACCCTTCCCTGTGTGAGCTAAACTTCTGTGGATATTGCATTTAGCTGCTGTTAAAGAGGACTCAGTACCATTAAATTCCTCTTTGAGCTGAGTTCTGCCATATTTTCCTTCTTTTATTATATAAACATAATGCAAAAATCAAGAACATAGAATCAGGGTTTGCATCCTATAAAGAAGATGTGCCTGAAGTCATTCCTACCATGTGCAGCTGGGATTGCCACACAGACAATGTGGCAATAAAATGAAATGACAATAAACCAAGGAGAAAGCATTGGGATTGACTTAATTTTCCTGAGTTACACTCCTGTATTTCTCCAGCTGGCTAAGACTTGCACTAGGCAGCCAGGGCAGCACAGCAGTCACAAGTGATCAGTTGGATAAATCTGAGATACTGCAGGAGCCAGTTGAACAAAGTAAACCCCAGAGGGCTCAAGTATCAATTCAAGGGCTGCACAACAGTGGTTCCCTTTGACAGCTACACTCACATGCAACAATTTTCCCTCCTTGAGCAGACCCTGCATATTCTGGCCAGGCAAACACCACTTCCTCCTCTACTCCAGTAAGTTTTCCCAGCACTTTGCAGGATTTAAATGGTTAATGATGACACACCACACCTTTTGCCAAAAGATGCACCATTAACCATGAAGTAATCCAAACCAGGAACCTGCTCTGAGTATCGGGGTGGTGACAAAGAGCATTGACTCCTGCACACTCACAGCACAAATTCCAGCTCATTAGCTGAGAGTCACTGAAGAGAGGAGCACTGGAATGACATTACGTATTTGTTTAAACACTAAACGCTCCAATTCTCTCAGCCCTTCCAGGAATGAGGGGTCCTTGAAGAATGTGAAAGTTTCAAGTCAAACAAGGACACTGACATAGCACGAGAGACAAGCTGACATTTAACAATGATGTTGATGTTTCGAATTCCATTCTATGCCTGGATGGATGACAAAGGCCACAGCAGAACACATAAGCCTAAATACATCTTCCAACTTTGAGCAGCCCTAAAGCTTTATGAATTTTGCATATATATAACTAAAGCCCTGGCTTCCATTGGTGGATACAGGTCCTGAGCCCAAATACTTGATGGGAATGCTATGTCCAATCTAGATACCAAACTCAAAGTCACAAGCTTCACCTTTTCAAATGCCAATGGTTCTAACACTTCTCTAATAAAAGCAGAATAAATATTGTAAAGAGCTAGAGAGGGGCTACATAGTACTGGTGAATTGTTCCATGCCAATCCTGAAGAACATGTTTTCCTTTCAAGTCAAGCCCAGACTTTTAAGTAACTGAATATTCATTCCACATTTTGGCCATTTGGTATCTTACCATCTGGGAGATCTTTGAGCAGGAACAAAGGAAGATGAATATCTTTATCTTTATTGACAAGTAATCTTATCAAATCCCTCATGGAGATTGCCAGCCAAGAGACCAAAATACAAACCAACATGGGGGCAAAACTATGCACTCTTAGGTTTTCTTGATCAGTACTTCTCTCCCCTGTTCAGAGGCTGGCTAAGCACTGGTTTCAGGATTTCCTGCAGCCAAAGGAGTGGGTTATGCTTAGTCTCTGGGTGGTACAAAGGGACCAGCAGGGCCCATGTTGGGGTGGAGACTGGTTGGAGACAGACTGATGGGTTATCAGCTCTGAGTCAATGCTGAGTGTTATCAGTGTTTATCTGTTTGCTGTAGAGATACAAGTGCACTTAGAAGTTCATGCTAGTTACCTGTCAGATAAATGTAACCATGAACCACTGTTCTCACCTTCAGCAAGAGTTCTCCCCTTATCAGCCCTGGGCAGAATCACTGCAGCTGCTGCTTCTTCTGCCATTTTTCCCACTGCAGGGAAGTGATTTGGCTTAGAGTTCTCTTTTCTTCCCTCATTGTGTGTTGTCACTCACCCACACCTTCTCACTCACCATCTCTACAATCTCAACTACTTTGTAACTACTGTACACAACATTTCCCAGAACTTCCATCACCACTGGATTCTATTTAAATTCTACTGTTTCCTCCCTTCAAATTGAATGATTAGTCTCTTGATGCTAAGTCCATCTACCATCACCATTTTCAAACTGCTCTTTGCAAGCACTCAGAGAATAAGAGAATAGCTGAGACTGGAAGGAGTTTTGGAAATAGATTGGTCCATGTCCCCTGGTCACAGGAGAATCAACAACAACAGGCTTATCAGGATAATGTGCAATTGAGTTTTGAGTATTTCCAAAGATGGAGGAGCCACAACCATGCTGGACAAGCTGATGCAGTGTTGGAGCAACCTCAAAGTAAAGTTGTTTCTTCTTGCGTTTAAGTGGAATTTGCAGTATTTTAGTTTGTGCCCCTTGCCTCATCTTTTCACTGGGGACCTTTGAGAAGAGTCTGGCTCCATCTTTACACCTCCCACCAGGTATCAATATCCACCAAAGCAGCACTATGGGCTCTGTGGGGACAGAAGCAGTTCTAGAGTGAGGATGCCACTTTGGCAAAGGTAAGCTATTGAAATGCAGTTAAATCCATATGGCAAACACCTTCTCACGTTTGCTGCATCTCTGCCATGTTCACACTAACCAGGTTTTTCTTCACTCCTTTTCCCTTAAGCCTGCTTGGCATAGAAAGTAAACAAGTTTAATTATTTGTGTCTGGCAAAGGATGCTTCTCTCACCAAGATCCTCCCCTCAACTCTGACAAGCAGGTCACTGAAATTCAAGTGCAAATGCCCCAGGCCTTCCTTCAAGTGTTCACAGATTTTATTCACACATTCACATTAGTTTTATTCATATGTATTTATTCTACTTATGCTGGCTGGAAGTTATACCCGTGTTACAAATGAGACTGCTACACCACACCAAGATTTAACAGCAAGCTACTGAGTCACTGAAACCTTAGTACATTTGATTAATCATTTGCTCAAGGGTCAACACTGAAACCCTTTGCATTTAGGATGGACTTATAAAACAGCTTTAAAAGCAGGTCTGATTCCTCTGTAGCATCCATTTACGCTTTGTCAAACACTTCCAAACTTCAGCTCATTTGGATGCCTTAAATGTTCCACTGATTCTCAGCTCTAAACACCTCACCTTTGAACAATTCCCTTTTGGGAAAATTTAGCTGGTACTCAGAGCCTGCAAGGAGAAAAGAGACTACAGCAAGCAGAAAGAGACCAAAATACATATTTAAATATAGAAATGAGCAAGGGACATGAAGCAAAGTCCACTCACCTTTTCTTTGATTGTCTCTAGTATTTGTTAATGGCTTTAGTTCCCCCAGGTAGCCTATTCAGGCACACTTAATTGAATGTGGAAAGTGCTATGTGGGAATGCACTTAAGATGCTGGCTGATTAAAGCATCCTTATTTTATGAGACTTATATTATTATTTAGTATATAAAATAACCAATAAAGACTGTAAGATACTCCTTTTTCACTCATCACACCCTTCAATCAGCAACTGAAGTGTTTAACAACTGCATACCGACAGAGTGGCTTTAAAGTGAAGCACCTAGTTAAGTGCTCTGGAGATAAAAAACAAACCCAAACCACCCTGGAAGCAGCAAGACTCCCACAGCACTTCTTCCGCAAAGCTGCTTTGTGCTTCACAGGGACAAAAATCTGTGGCAAGGTTTTCTGAGCTATTTGCAAATGTTGAATGCGAAATTCCCTTTCAGCATTACAATTGCAGTGTCTGAAATCCAGGTTCCCATTGCTCTCCTCCCTCCAAAGCTGTAGCAGTCCTGAGGGAATCCTCTGTTGCTTTTCAGTCATTTTTGGGCAGCACAAAAAAACCCAGCAAACCCAATTCCCATTCTCCATCCCATTAGATAGTGTAATTACAAGGCACTGGGTGATGAAGCAGCACCACCAGGTCCTGACAATAAACTGAGTTAAGACAAAGCAGCATTTTGATTCCCTAACTGAAGAGCTTTTCATTTGATTGACCTGCCCACGGTGAAAATATTGCATGAGATATAAATGGTGGGATTTACATTCTCCTCAGTTTAGTTTCTCAGTCCTTAATAGTGGATTAATGACAGGGATCTGGGATGCAACTGGGATGAAGGTACCAGGTTGCTCACTCACCAAACCCTCTCTGGCAGATGCATTGTTGCTGTAAAATAGACCTTAAAGGAAAAGGCTGGTGTTAAAATAAATCAAAGGGATCATAAAGAGCCCCATGTTCCCAGTGCCTGGTAGAAGACAAGAGTTAAAATGCTTCTTTTCATCCTTGGCTCTGGTATAAGGCCCAGAGGAGTCCATGGCCCTTCACATGGCTGAAATAGTGATCATTTATCTCGTTTATCCCTGTTACAAAACCATTACACCAGAATGTATCGTCCAAAACTGCTCCCCTGAGAACCTTGATAGTTCTGGGTCAGAAGGAAACAGTTGCTTTTTGTTTCAGATCTGTCAGGTGGGTCACACTTACCAGCACTTGCCTCAAATATCTCTGGCATTAGGCACTATCATGGTTTCCTTCCTGCTACGTGCCAACAAAGCCATAATCACTAAGATGGGGATTCAGAGAAATACAATATATTTTTGCAACTGTGGAAACACTGCAAGGTTCTTGACACACACACAGGTTCCCAAATGCAGCTGGAATATGGGGTGGCATTCACTGAACCAAAGGATATTCACAGCTAATAACAGCCTACTGTGTTCCAGCCACAGTTGAGCCACAAGCAAAGCCTAAATCCAAGCAACAAACAGATGCCAGATTTTTCAGAACAAACATGTCCAGGCATTGATATCTAGCACTAACAACATCTCCACCTCCAGGGATGTCTACAGAAACACAGAAACCCCTTTAATACAATGGGCTGTCTTGGCTCACACTCTTTAGTTTGAACCAATTCTTAAGCAAAAAATTTAGTCAAATGCATCAGACAGGTTGGATTGGAGGTTCTTGGAGAGCACAACCCCATGTCCCTATCCCTGAAACCACTGCAGAAACTGTGATTTCTGCAATTTGAAGAAAGCATCAGCTAACTGACTGAGACACCCAGGTATGAACACTTTGCCCCCACTAGATGCATTTTCAAGTGTAGAATAAGTTTTGAGACTCCATAAAGGACACATTTTAATGGAATCCCTCAAGGTTTAAATGAAATTAGCACAAAGTTCCCTGAACCTTTCCCCATACTGTTGGTTCTGCTGAATTTTGGCATACTTTGCTTTGCATATGCTAAAAAGTCAAGTACATCAGCAGGTCAACTCTTGCAGGCAACTTTGCTGAAGAACTATTTAAATCATTCCAAACTCTGATTTTTGTTTGTTCCTGCTTTCTGTTTTCACGCTTCCCTGGCTTGCTGACTCAATCAAGATCCAGAAGCTTCCGAGAACCCTGTGGAAGGCTGACCTTGCAGTATGCTTGGCCCACATCTGAGAGATGCCTCACTTTTAGCATCAGATTTCCAGAGAGAAACTGGTGCATCTACCATTCTACTTAGGAGTTGCTTCTTATTCATGATCTTTCTTGAACAGTTGTCATGTTCCTTTTTGAAGTGTTATTAATTGACAAGGTTTTGTCGTGCTGTAGCTTAATTTCATTCTCTAAATCCAGCCTATTTGACAAAATGACAGCCTATTAAACCACTCTAAACACATTTGGATGTTTTGTGACTATCTTCTCATGAGACTTCGTCAATCATGCTTTCAGACTTGATGATTAGCACCACTCCCAGGGATTTCCAGCTCAAAATCTATTACACAGGGTTGAGATTAGTACTCTAATTCGACTTATCTGAATTGCAAATGCAATGTTTTGTGTAGCCTGGGAACTTTATGCATTTAAAAGAAATGTCAACAATTCAAAAGACTAATTTAGCACCTGGTACTGTAAGACATTTCCCATCTTCCCACTATTTGCACATGACTTAGAACATAATGGTCCTTTCCATAGCCTTTATGCACAGCCTGGGAGGCCACAGACAGTGTGGCCATTGAGGAAGCACTTACACTTCCCAAGGAGTGACTGATCAGCAGGCAACCAGGAGCTCAACCAAAGAAAGGCTCAAATCCATACTTTTGCATCTGAACAGAAGCCAGAGCTTGAATAACACGTTCTCTCTCTCCTGCATCCTGTTTTTCAGGACAATATACACAACCTTCAGGAGCCACACTGCTAATAGAAAGTTTAGATTTGTTTCCAGGCCTCCTAATGAGCCTAAACCTGGGATGAACAGATTGGTTTTTTTGTGAGGCATCATTAACCAAACTCTCCTAAAGCATTGTGCTTCCTCCCAAGGCATAAGCTTCAAGAACACCACCCCTAAGCTGCCTCCCTTACATGCTAAACTCATGTCAGTTTACTGCCTTCAGAAATGGTGACATTTCTCCAGACCCATATCTGAACTCCCCAGTGGATCATGAAGGCACACATTCTACACCACCACCTCGGCACCCTCCCTGTACCCTCAATACACAGCTGGTTGGGAAGCCTATTCCCAAAACAACAGGACCACCCAGGCACTGTGGCAGTGACTTTTTGTCTTCTGAACTCGTTTGACCAAGCCAGACATTCCCCTATGGAAGCCCAGCACATATCCATGGACCCCACATCAGGAATGACTTGTGTTCCTCAGGCCACAACACTGCTGCAAGGATCCTGTTAGCTGATAGGAAATTTTACAATTCCTTTATACTTTAACATTTGCTTGGAAACTTACATGCAGCACTACTACTTTTTTTTTATTTTTTTTTTTTTCACATCAACTGATTAAATCCCAGTCTATTTAAGGAGCATTTTCCCTTTCTTCCATTCCTCTGACATTTTGAACAAAGCTGAGCTTAAGATACTGTAATAATTATTTATAAAACATAATGCTAAAGCATTATAGAGACTTCCACTTACACAGAGTTGAAGAAATAAGACATTTTTTGTGTTCCATCAGCATGCCCTGGGGTTAGGCCTCTGCTGCAGCATGACAAGCAGAATATACATTCTAACAGACAACACAAGAAGAAGGAATGTTTCCAAGACACACACAGCCTGGAAATAAAACAAACATGCCTTCTTCCCTCTGCCTCCTCAGCAAGTAACTGAGGTAACTTGCTGAGGCCCAGGTGAGATTTCCTGCTCAGGCACAACAAAAGCAGGACAGGTGGGATGTTACAGCAGGCATTGCTTCCACACCATCCATTAACTGACACAGCAGATTAACTTTCCTACTCTTCAACCTAGAGACTATAATTTCAGCTTTCTGCAAAAAAAAAAAAGGGGGACAAACCTGTAAAGGTCTTTGGCCTGCAAAAATCTTGCATGCACCATGCTGTCACCTCTAAGCATTTCCATGATCCAGTGAAACAGCCCAAATGTGTGTGGATGTAGGGTCTGACTCAATTCCAACAAAGACACACAAAAGCTTCCCATAGACTTCCAAGGAAGGAGCTGAATCAGAACCACAATCACAGACCCTGTGATAATGGTTTCAACATCTTCCAGTAACCCAGATAACAAATAGCTCTCTGAAACAGGACAGGCAATTAGAGGGGGCCCTCGCTGAGACCCTGTGATAATTAGCATTGAGCTTTGAGCCTGTTTCTTGATGCTCTCCCAGCACAAACCTCTGTCCATCTGCTCTAGAAAATGCCTGAGCTCTGAGAGGCAGGTCTGACATTTCAGTGCAAGTCACTGCCCTCATTTCACTGAACTGGAATCGCAGCCTCTGCAGCAGCACACAGGAGTGCAGGTGAGTTCTGATGCTCAGCAGTGGAAACATCTCTTCTTTCAGCATCCACAAGGTTTGATTTGGATATTGTGTGATTTCAAACCAATAAATGACCTAAAAGGAAGTGGCAGAGGGCAGGAGGCACATTTATGGACACATAGCTGCACATAGCTGGGGTGACTTGAGAAATTTGAATAGGACATGGTGCCAGACTGACCTCATCTGGGGAAGGTGGGATGTGGGGGGTGCATCATGGTTGCTCTCAGGTCCCAGAAGGGAGAGCAAAATCATTCCTGTTCCAGACACTCTGCAGATGGGAAATGCAATGTGTGGTAGAGATATTCCTTATGATAGTTATTTGAAGTTCATTTTTCTCATCACAGGAATAAGCTTTCCAAGTCAGCTTTGGAATTATGCTGTGTCTCTCTCCTGGCAGCCATCACCAGCTGTGTTTTCAATAACTCTTCCCAATTGCTTCACAGATACATGGACAGAGATACTGGATGGAAAAAAACCAACACTGGGCAGAAAATACAACACTTCGATTTCTGATAACACCTTTGAAAAGCTGCCTTCTCTCATAGATTGGCTTTTTTGGGTCTGATACTCTGAGAACACCTTAATCTGGTTTTCATTTCTAGTTTCCCTTGGAAGAGTGACAGGTACAAAGGGACAAGATAGGAATATAAAACATCTGGGAGAAAAACACATGACAGTAATTCTGCACTCTACAACTATTTCATTTATATAAATTTTTTCCCAATGCTTCTGTCCTAGGTTAGCAAAATCTGAGGGAACAGTGAAGACCCAGGATTCAAGAGTTCAAATCATTGCACTTGTCTGTGCAAGAGAAGATGTTCTTACAGTAAAACAGCTTCCCACACAGTATTTGGAATCAGCTGGGCTGAAGATTATAGCAGACTTGACAGATTAAGACCAGCTCAGTCAGTGCTCCATTATTAAAGGAATAAGCAATAGTGTACCTTTTCCTACAGTACACCTCATAGAATCCATATGAAAAAATGTGAGATAGTAAAACTTACAAGAGCACTGGGAACAGCACTTGGAAGGAACAGCAGGTGCCTTCTTACTGGTGAGGGGTCAAAGAAATGGTGCCTTTCAATTTCCACATGGTGGTGATGCTGGGTTCATGGTTGGACTCGATGATCTGAGAGGTCTTTTCCAGCCTTAACAATTCCATAATTCTAAAAGGGGCTGTGGGAATTATCTCTCTTTAAACTACCTCCTTTCAGACATACAGGAGAGTGACAGTGAGGCAGAATCAGTCCATACAGAGTTCCACTCTGCAGTGTAAAGCAGAGATGAGAGTACTTATCCTTCCCTCTCTGCTGGGATTTCTGAGCCTCCTAAGCCAGCACAGCACCTCCTTCACCTGACACCCACTGACCCCTGGCACAGCAGCTCCACTGTGGGGAGGAGGGAGCTCTGATAGCTGGAGGAAGAGGAGATGCACAGATTGCTACAACTCACTTTAGAGAGCAGAGGCAGAGCCAGAGGAGGCTGCAGGTACCTTGTGGTGCAGAGGGGCACTAGGACAGCACAAAGGGCCAGAGCTGCAGCTCAGAGTGATTTGGGAGCTGACACCACCCACACAGAAAGCACCAGCACTCATCTGACCTCCTTCTGATAAGAGAGACCACGGCAGGCAATATTTTTCCTGAACTGTCTAGCAAGGGCAAGTGTGCAGAAATCCAAAAGTCAACAGCACGTGCTCATCTGCAGAGCTCCTGTGCCACATCAAAGCTGGCAGAACACAGCAGAGCCAACCAAGAGCTTTGGCCACGAACCTCTTTAGTCAGTTCCAGCACCACTTCTGGGACAGACACAGGGCCTGCCAGGAATTGCCTGTGAGGGAAGGCACATGCAGCTGACTTCCCAAAGTGCCTGGGAGAATCCCTTTGGACTTTTTTCTACAAGAGAGTTCTGCTCAACAACAATAGGCCAGAACAGTAGGATATAAACATTCCAGTAATTCACGGTGACTTCAAAGACAACACTCAGTTTCCTCCTTACATACAAAACGATGCTTTGGGGATTTTAGGTTTGTTTGTTTCTGTTTTTCAGGCTGTGGATTTATCCTGCACAGTGGAACCACAGGCAGAGGAGCTGTATATTTTATATTACAACTTCTGCCGGAGCATTTAAGACTAAAGGCTTTTTTTTTCTCCTGTAGTGAATCATCATGTGTAGGGGGGAGTTGGATTATGTTTATGTTTTTTAAAATTAACCAAGCTAACCATTTGTTCCATACTGTGCATAGTTTGTTGCTTCTCTTTTAGAAACTCCTTGAAAGACAAGCTCTGGAAATAAAAATACATCTGGCAAGCCTGGGAGACAGGACTTGTGCAAGCAGTGCAGAATATGGAATGCCACCATGGACAATTTGCTTCCTCTTCCAGAGATAAATCAAAAGAAAACACCACTAGGAGAAATACCTATACAGAGGTAAATTACAGTGGAAGCAAAAAGGTTTTATTGTGACAGCTATATCAAAATCTGAACAGAAATATTTACCAAGAACTGGAGAATTCAAAATCACATTCCTGGTTTACCTTGTTAATTCTTTGCTTTTCCATTTCCCAACTTTCTAGCATGTGCAGCTCTGGTGCCTCCCAGCCAACCTACATTGCCACAGCCTGCTCTGGCTGGTTATTAGGTACTCTTGGTCTCCCAGCCTTTGCTCATTTGTAAACCAATACCCCTTTTACACAGAAATATGCTTTATTCAAGATATTTACATGGACATAGCAGCATTTTAGAAGACTAGAGAACTAGTCTGCAAATTTCCAACTCCAAGCTCTTTCTTGCTCTAAGATAGCAGTGTCTGCCCACATGGGAAAGGGGTCCTGATGTCCCAGAGGGTTCAGGAACCCCAAGAGGGGCAGGAAGTCCAGCATCAAACCCCAGGGTTCATCTAAGACAATCTGCTGCCCAGAAAAGCCAGCTGAGAACATTCATTATGACTAACAGACGTGGATATCCAAGCAGCCAGAAACAAACTCTCATCACGTGGCATGAGCACTCCTGAGAACCAGGTTGCTTCATATGAAGCTGCTCAGAAAGAGAGAAATTGTGCAATTGGGATTACAGACCCTTTCTTGATATCCTGGAACACAAACCACCTCAGGGTGATCAGCCACCACATGCAATCAGGCACTGTGCTCATCAAAATGCTACCTAGGGAAATAAACTGATTACTTATTAAATCAGAGTTTATATTGATACAGAGGAAGACAAACATGTATTTAGCTTTTTGTATGGCTGGAAACACATCCTCGTAAAGAAACTCCATGAAGATTGTGTACCTGGTTCATTTCTTTGGGATATGACTCCATACCACACAGAAACCTACTGATTTTTTGTTGATTTATTACAGTTCATGAACCAACAACCAGCAAGTCTTTTCCCCAAATGCTTGGCAAAAGCCAAAAACAGCACAGGAAAGAGTTTTGCAGGTGAAAGTGCCAAACATAGTGCTGGTAGGTGCAGAAATGATTTAAAGTCAGGCTTAAAGGGAGAAAAGCTATAAGCAGGTGTTTGTACTTAAAAATTAAGATATGAACATTCTTTATTGAAGCATCTAAAAATTGAGTTAATCTAGAGATATGTTTAAATATGTACCAACGTTACCTAATTTTAGATTATTGAACAAGTTTGTTAATGATTTCTTAACAGAACTTTTATTTTCGGAAGTGTTAAGCAGTGTTATAGAGCAGAAATGTGCAAGTACCAAAGCAGAGGAGGCCTCATGACTTATCTCTCTATGGAGAAATTCTGCAGTAACATAAATTATCAAGCTACATTAAAAAGTGAGTTTATCAATATTATCTCAGTCTTACTTCTTTGGATGATTTTCTTTAGCTAAATTTATCATTAGCTATTTGTATCCATGGAAACAGGTGTATTTATGGAATCACTCTGGGATAGAGTATTTATTTGGTTTCTTACTTTGATTTGTTTCAAAATTAATTTAAGATCTCATGAACAGTAACTAAACTTTTAAGCATCAGGTGTCCTGTTTCTATTTTGCTATGTGTGGAATTCATGCATTGATGTTTTCTATCACCCCCTACATGCACTGGAACTCCCAAATTTTGGCCTGATTTTCATTGTGAGAGCCTATTATCAAGCAGTTTAGTAGCTACCAGCAGATAAGAGATTAATTCTTCATTTATTTGACAGTCATTATTCCATGTTGAGAACCCAGAGATACTTGATAATAAATAACTAATGATATTAGATAAGGCAGAGCTCTCTAGCAACTGTCTGCATGGCACATATAACCAATTTCTGATTTATCTGCTGATTTTCACTTTTTAACTTTCACTTTTTAACTCAAGCAGAACAAAATAGCATTTAGACAGTATTTTAGATGATCTGTTTACTGTGCTCCAATCCTTTTGTGCTGCTTTTGGCTGGGGCAGGGTTAATTTTACTCCCAGTAGCTGGTATGGGACCATGTTTTATATTTGTGCTGAGAACAGAGTTGATAACACAAGGATGTTTTCATTACTGCTGAGCAAGTGCTTACAGAGAGTCAAGGTCTTTTCTGCTCCTCACCCCCAAGTGAAGGGATGGGGGGACAGAAGGACTTGGAGGGACACAGCTGACTCCAGCTGACCCCAGGGATATCCCAGACCACAGAGCATCATGCTCAGCAGATGAAGTTGTGGGAACAAAGCAGGACAAATAAGAACGAACATGTCCCTTTCTGTAAAGTTGTTTGCACAGTAATTTAGTCACTGACTCAAACAACAGCATTTTTCATGGCTTCCTTTAGGTGTTCAAATTTTATCCAGGAACCAACATACTGCCAAAGATCTTTACAAACTGTGTGCCTTCAGAGTTCACCAGCTCTGTAGCTGCTTTCTGCCTTTGTTAAGCTGTCTCTTTCCATTTGCACTCCAAATTTGAGCTGTGTGGCTCTGCATTCTATTAAATTACACAGTGACAGGATGCATGAGGCACTAGGCACTGTCAAAATTTGAAGAAAGGCAATCCCTGAAGACAGTCTGCTATTCTTCCTGAATGGCTACTGTTTCTCACCTAATTCAGGATTTTTGGTGCTGCCACTTAAAGGAGTTCTCTAATGGGCTCAACTTGCCTCTTCCAGCCCTGTATTCTCATGTCAACTTGGATGTGAGCACTTCTCTACTCACAGTAGTGTTACTACTGCTTTTATTTGTGCCAGCAAAGACTTTTTGATATTTCAGCTTCCTGCCCTCCTTCCCAACAAACACATGTACTGTCTTAAAAGGAAAAAAAAATGTTGAGTGAAAAGGCAACATTTTACTCCTCAAATGAATTCTAGACAACGAAGATCAGGAAAAATGCCTACATGAAAAAAAAAAGATGCATCAGCTCTTCTCTGAACCTTTTAGCATGTCAGGAATTCATCTTGTTCAGTGTGGCCTGTCTTCCCAATGAAGGATCAGGCCTCCAATACAGACACCAAAGTGGGAGGGATAACAGGGGGAGCTGGATTACTCTTAGGACCTTGCTCAGTTACTGCAGCCACTGGGTAGAAAACATCCTTATAGCAGCTGCAACATTTTCCATCATCTCCTGGAGTCAGTAACAGGAGCTGGGCATGAGAGCTCTGGATTAATAGCTAAGTCTTGTGGTGGAGTTGAGGATCACAGGAAATCAGGACAGGGTTTTTTTCCAAGTAATAGGGTGGTTTTTGTCAAGATGGTCTTGGTGTACTGATGCAAATCCAGACTTAACACAGGTCTGGCTATTTTGATCTTGCCTCTCTTGTGACTTCCAAAACATCAGGGTTTGGATTCCAAACATAATCCAGCTTTATAAGCATTATTTTCACTATCTTTGGCTAACAATATGCTACAGCCACTCTGACCCCCTGTGTACAAATAACCATATATATTAATCCCTGAACTACTTCAGCGAATAAGCCCCAAATCCTTAAACTAAAATTCAACTCTGAAAACATCAGTCCAGTTCCAGTGTTCCACTACTTCCAGATGTGGGGCCCAGCCCACTGCAGGGAGATCAGGGAGAACCTAAGCATGAATACATGTCTATAACACAAGAAGTGTTTCTAAGGTCATTGGTTCTCTCTAAAATGTTTCTCTCTTTGGGCTCTGATCATGGCTGCTTTTGCATAATGTTACGAGAAACATTTAAAGAAAAAAATTAAAGAGAAAACAAAAAAAACCCTTTTTAATTTTAGATGAGAGACATTCTTTCTCTGGGAAAGGTGCTTCCTGGCAAAGGGAAAACCAGAACAATTTACTGAGCTACAGCCTTCCACATTTGATCATATGTGCTTCGCTCTAGAAATGCAGCAACAACCAATCCTGGTGAAAGCCAGACTGACATGAGTGCCACTGCCTCCTTTAGGTAGAAACTCTCTTTTTTTAAAAACTGAAGAGCATGTGGGTGGACAGGATGGAGCTGGGTGGAGAGGTTTAGTCCCAGATTGTCATTTTTTAGCTGTGACCACAATGCTGAAACCTCAGGAGTGCAGCTGGACAGAAAGGATGAGGAATGCTCCTGCCTCCCTTGGGGAAATCAGTCTGATGATGCCAGGAGCTGTGATTTGTCTCTCCAGGATGCTGCCACCTGCAACAGTTAAATCTCCACTATAATATGATTTAAACAAGAGGATATTTCCCCCAGAAACTGCCAGATCATTGTTTCCTCCAAATGCCTCTGACAGACAAGGAAATTAATGCAGCGAGGAGTCCTCAGAATGGGGCACTGCAGCTGTCCTAGGAGCAGGAGAGGGATACAGCCCTGGGCAAAATAAAGTGAGCCTGACAACTCCATCACCAGTTCCCCAGAAAAATCCATCAACAAGTGTTAAAGGAGCAGAAACTGTGTCTGATCTCCATGTTATCATCCACTTTCTCTGGCCTGGTGGACAGAAACAAAAGCGCATCTGTAAAACCACTGCTGGACGCATTTTGTTATTCCACATACCACGAGCAACAAACTCCAGTGGCTTCAGTTACATATCAAAAGACAGGAGAACACTGTGTAGCCAAGGGTTCCTTTTCCCAAGACTTCTGTAAAGCCTTTTAAAGCTTCTTTAGGATCTCCCTCAAAACAAAGCCCTTATGTCAACAGAAACTCTTGCTTAGATATGCTTCATCTGTTATGTTCTATGAATATGCACAGTCAAAGGGTGACAGCTTTCACAGTTAAGCAAACACAGTTACACAGAGCACACTTCTCCCACAAAAGGTCATATAATACAACATGCTAAATGTTAAATACACATGAGAGGGATATGTTCCCCTTGAGCACATTGGGATGGAGAGTTATTTAGGAATAGATTATCCATCTTTTCAGCACACCTTGCAAAGTGTCTTTGCAAAGATCTTACCTGTTCAGTGATAAAGGAGCTTGAAAAAGTGACAGCTGACCAAAAGAAGATCCCACAGCTGAGAATGATCTTCCTGTTGAACCGGTCACCAAGGTAACCAAAGATCGGTGCTGCGACCATGAAACTGCAGATAAAAACTGCACAGGAGAGAAAAATGAAAGAAACATTTAATAAACATCAGACCAAGAACAGGAAAACTAATTTTCTGCAAGCCAAATCCTCTAGAGAGCAGCTCAATTTAATTAGACATTCTGCAGCCCTGCCTTACAGAGTTGTGGAGGCTGATAGGCTTTTTCTAGTCAGTTTTTCCTTAATCAAACAGATTTTTCATTCCCAGAGAAACTTCAGACCAGTGAACTCTTATTACTTGAAAGCACCAACCCCTCAGAGGCAGCTGAGCTCAGATCTGGGGATGGGCAAAACCAGGACAGAATAAATAAAGAGCTTCTGCTTAAATGTTACTGAGATGGTGAAGGTTGGAAGGAGTTTCAAGCAAACAGAAAACAAGCCAAGGACTCCTTGTTGGCTCTTTCAGCAGAGACCTGAGAGAAATGGGCCACAGAAACTAAGGTTCTTCCATTCTTCCTATTTTAAAGAAATTATGAAACAGTGAGGAAAACCAGTAAACACCACTAGCATCCTACTGACACCAGCCCTGTCTCCTCACTAGGTCCTTACACCATCATTAAACTTGTATTTAAACTCATCACTGAGCAACAGCTTCACTAGAAAAAATAGTTTTAGCCTACAAAGTCCAAACAGGCCAGGATTGTTCTCATCTGAAAGACTTCAAGTTCACCCTTTGTTCCCTCCAAAATCCCCAAAGCATCAACCTAAGACCTTCTGTCATGTAGGAATGAGGCTCTTGACTAAGTAACTTCTGCAAAATCACTTTGATTCAGAGTTCACTCCTCCCCCATCTCAAATCTGGCCTGTGAGCCCCCTGAGAACACCTGAAATGGAGCATCCACACCAAATTCCTGAGTGATTTGGACCTTGGCAGAAACTGCCATGTTTTAAGCTGATTTATACCTGTTTTTTTTTCTGTCCACATTAGAGATTTGGGTAAGGGCAATTACATGGATTTTATGGGTGTGTAGTATGAACTCTGGCTGTCTTGTATTCAGCAAATCCAGAAGGATTTGGGTGGGATGCTGGAACTCCTGGAGGTCTCTCCTCAGTCACACAGTTCTGACACTCATTTGTTACCAGGTATGTCTTGGAGGGCACTGTGGGATTTTGGCATAGCCTAACCCCAGCTGTCTACCTTTAATTGCAAAAAAATGGAGTGGGGGCATAAAATTGATTAAAAAAAAAAAAAAGAAGAAGAAGAAGAAAAAAGACAAGAGCAGAGGAAACAGCCCCCTTTGGGTGGAATGTGCATGTAAAATTAAAATAGTTAAGACCCAAATAATTAACTTTTCATGGATGATGATATACAATAGTTCAAAAATGTGCAGAATGCTGAACTATGACTAAATGTCTTTTCTTTTTTAGTATATTAAGATGTCAAAGCTTCTTTATAAATAATACATATCCATTTGCATCTATGTTTTGTGAGCCATGTGACTGTGTATGTATTTTGCACTGCGAGATTTGATCTAAATTACAGAATTACTCTTCTTATATTTAGAGTAGAATAAATCAAGATAATAGAGAAATGTTAAGAGCCCATGCAACATTTTATCACACATACTTCAATAGTAATGCTATGAACAGTTCTGTTGTTTAGCTCACACTTAAACCCTACTGATAGAACTCAGTCCCTGCATCTATCCCAAAATCCTTGAGCAAACAAAACCTGTAGAACAGAACTATGAGCAGTGTTTTCATCTCTGTTTTACAGAGAAACTGGACCAGAAGTGGCTCACAAATCTCTGCTCAGCAAGGGCACATCTGCACTGGCCCCACTCCAACAAGGCACTTAAGCACAGGCTTATATTAGGCACTTTAGAGTCATCAATTCTGTGATTAACTGCTTTCCAGAATTAACACCAAGGCCTTGGCACCTTGCAACGCTGGTGCAACAACCTGGCACGAAGGATTTGTGGCTGTTCATTGGGAATGAGAAGCAGAAAATGAATGTGACTCATCCAGACTAGTGTGACCACAGCAACTTGATCTTTCTCTTGGAAGGACACTGCAATTCATTCATCTCAGAATCTCATATTCTGCCATTTTTATGATGTAAAAAGACACAAAACTGAAAAAGCTTCCAAAGGAAAATTAGAAACATCCATTAGAAGCATGCCACCATTTCAAATATCAAATAACATGGTTAATTCAACTTCAAGACATGCAGTGTGTGATCCAAAACTCACATTAATCAGTGGGATTATTAGCTTCAATGACCATAAATGGAAAGTCTAATTCTGGAATCTGGGCAAAATGCACAAAGCTCCTCTTTCAAATAAAACAAACAAACAAAAAGATTGTCCAATGACTTTCCAAAAACATACATCCTCCTGCTACTCAACTCCCTTTGGAGGATTTATTTTTGGAACACTCTAAGCTGTGAGCTTTGTTAGTGGTAAGCAGCTGACTTGACAGCTCCACAAGGTATAAAATGAAAGGACAACAGAGCCAAATAAATAACAGGTAACGGAACACAGCTGTCACAAGAATAAATGCAATTTATATCAGAGTATTTATGACCCAAATATGCATCAGAGCATTGATTGACTCAAATAAATGCAGAGTATGATGGCTGTGTGGTCTGTCAAAAGGATTTGCCTGTTCCAGGCATTTCCCATGAATCAATTTTTGCAATTACTCCTGCCAGTGACAGCCGAGACTCCTGAACTCCAGTCTGGGCTGGCAGAACAGAGGTGAACAGAAGTAGGGCACATTGCCAGGTAGGATGGAAATCTGAGTTACTCTAGACCAGGAGCTGAGCTTCTGTGACAACTAAACACCACACAGGAGAGACCTCATTGAGAAGACACAAAACTGCAGCACATTTAGTTGGAGAGAGGGGCAGCAGAAACATGTTTAATTTGCAGGCAAGAGGGCTGAGCATAAGGCAGAGAGCTGCATTCCAGTAAAGGAGCCAGGCACTTGTGCCAGCCTCTTCCTCTTTGGCTTCTCTCCCCTCTTCCACAGCATATTCTGTTCCTTGCACTCACCCACTCCCAAATTAATAAAACTGAAGTGACACCACAGCAGCTGCTGCTTCAGCTCAACCACAGCCACAGATCTTTTTTATGAGGGCGGCAGTGGGACAGAGGCTGGCATTGCATTTTCCTCTTCCTAATCAACAGCTCCTCTTCCCATTTTCACTTAGAGACATCTCAGAATATTGCCAGCTCTTGAAGAGATGTAGAGTGCAAGTCAGGGCAGAGTTAGAAACCCACTGAGATTTAAGATGAGCTACTTTTAAGGCAGTGATGGCATCAAGAATAGTTGTGGACAGGTACAGCTCTGGCATTCCTATTGTGGATGTGTACAGCTAATTTCGCCAGGTAAATGATCTCCAGTAGTGCCAGCAAAAGTGGCTCAGTCCCAGCACAGGGTGGATCTGAGATACATTTCTACAGGAGCAAATTACCACGTGAGCAAAGGATGAATAAACAGACACATAATGAATGCCATTGAGGAGGAAGGTTCTTTTAAGTACAGGTATTTTCAAAAGGAGAACCCATTTGTCTTTATTCCTCACTTTGTGGCTTAGCCACTGAAGTGCCGACTGTGGTGAGAAGGCAGGAAGAGTGTAATTGCCCAAACAGGATGGCTTGGTGTCTATTTCTGCCTCTGGATGCCTGTCCCACCCTGTACAGGTGCACAAGCACCTTCTCAGTCAGCACTGCCAAGCTTTTACTGTGCATGGCTGGAATTACAACAATGTTCAGCATAAAAACTCACACACGTCCCACCCAAACACCGACCAGAGAAGGAAATCATCCTCCTCAGCCTCTATTGCTGCTGCAGCTTCAGGCCTATTTCAGGATTATGGTCAGGGAGCTGCTATTCACACCACACTTTCCCCTCTCAAGAGCTGCCTGTGTACCCAGGGGAAAAGTAAATTCCCCAACAGAGGAAGCCAAGGAGATGAGAGGAAGGAACTGCAGACTTTATACTTAACAGTCACAAAATGCTCCTGCCTACTGGAACCAGCCACTATCACTCTTATTTTTCTCTTCTTTCTCTCCAAACAAAAATGTACCAGCTTGACTCTACAGCTGTTCCCTGAAAAGGCTCTGTCCCAACAGCTTTCCACCCTGTGATTCCAAAGGCACTGGTGCCTCCATCTCACTTGCTCTTTTCTTTAGTGGACTTACCAACCCAGAGATAATCTGGGCTGATAAATCCACTTATCACCCCAGGGATAATAAAACCCCTCAGAGAGGGACTTCTCCTGCCAGCAGATCCTCCACAGAGTGTAATGAAGAGGGAAGAGAGGCAGTGACAGAGGCACACACAGAGGCTGCTGCTCCTCAGTTCCTGGAAGGTTGAGTGGATCACAGGCACCTCTGAAAAAAGGTCCTTTCTTTTGGTTTTAACTCTAAGCACATAGGGCTTATTTTTTCTTATCAGAAATAATGCTAGAAAGGTTCAGGGTCAGGTAAAAATAGCTTTCTCTACACAGGGATCCTCAAAAAAACCCTAGTGGGTATCTCTGAGCTTTGAGTCACCACAAATCGTGTGTACACATCTAATTGAGTGCTGACAGTGACCTTGGCTCTGTGGAAGGCAAACCCAGACAGCCTCTGCCTCAAGGGAGTGGCATCCACTGAGACTCTGCTGAGAACTGTGTGCTGAGAGGGTGGCAACATCTTCCCAACAACAAATTCCCAAACAATGAGAACACCTAAACAGGCAGCTTGCCCTGGATGGGATATTTTATAGGTGTGTACAAGTACAACCCTGGGATTTGGTCGAGCCACTTCTATCCCAGGGACCTGCAGTCATCAGTGCCCATGTTTCTCAAGCTGCTTGTAGCACCAGTTACCATCTACCTGCAGTGGTGAATAAAGACTCTCCAACAGCCCAACCAGCTCCTCTATTCCAAAGACATGTTTTTGCAATGCTTCTCTCTTTTAATTTCATTTTCTCTATAGTTTTATGCTATAATAATACTACTCAGCACATACAATATAGCACATTTAATCACAGTGAGGCATGGGACAATTTAGAAAGAAAGTTAAACATTAATTTCTACTTTAAGGTAAGGAAATTAAGACACAGGAAAGTGACCCGCCCATAATGAGCTGCAGACATCTGGAATCCACACAGGCCTTCCAGCTTCAGCAGCGTCCTGTTTATAGGATCATCTCTATGCTGGAGGGATTTCTGAAGGTCTAAAACCACAATTTAAAGTGATTTCTTTTTCTTACAGCACCATTCAAGCCAAGAAAGAACAAAGATCCTTTCATGCTACTTCAGCATTGAACCTGAACTATGCCACAGTTCAGGCACAACGTGGAGATTGTCAAGCATTGGAAGAAGTTGCCCAGGGCAGCAGTGGATCAGCATCCCTGGAAGTGTTCAAAAACTGTAGAGTTGTGGCAATAAGGGACATGGATTAGTGGTGGAGTTGGCAGTGCTGGATTAATGGTTGGACCTGATGATCTTAGAGGTCTTCAACCTTACTGATTGTGTGATGTGACCAAGGAAAAACTGATTTGCAATGGCAGTCCAAGGCCTTGGGAATCTCAGCAACATGATTTAAAACACTCATCCTTTGAAGGAGGACAAATTAATACAATGCAATTGATTTTAGAAAATATCACCCTGAAAATCATCCCTGTCACAAACTACTAGAGGTACTCTGTTACATCACTCTGCACATGGGCTTTGTTTTACTTCATTGCTAATTCAACAGCCAACAGATGGATTGTGTTACTGCACTTTGCCGGGTGCAAAACACGACATCACCAGGTTCCAGACTCTCATGCAGACAGGGAGAAGTTTCTGACAAGTGTGAGGAGCTTTGAAACACACCATCAGTTCCATATGTCATGCAAAGCTGTCACACACTGACAATGTTGAACATAGGAGCATTAAAAAAAAAAAAACAACAAAAACTTGAGAATGCACCAAATCAATTGGAGTAAGGTATACAAAGGTTTGGGTTGGACGTGGTCTGAAATGTTCTCCCAGAACAGACCACAGGACAAAATAGAGAATTTCATAAATGCCTCACCATGTGCTTGTGTCCTTAGCAAACTGAGGTTCAACAAGGCAAAATGAAGAGTCCTGCACTTCAGTCACAACAACCCAAGGCAGTGCCACAGGACGGTGACAGAGTGACTAGAAAGCTGCCCAGTGGGAAAGGATCTGGGTGTGCTGGTCAACAGGGGCTGAACAGGAGCCCAGGCATGCCCAGGTGGCCAAGAGGCCAAAGGCATCCTGGCTTGTGTCAGGAAGAGTGGCCAGCAGGACCAGGGACATTGTCCCCCTGTACTGGGCATGGGTGAGGCCACACCTCGAGAGCTGCATCCCCTTCTGGGTCCCTCACTGCAAGAACAACTTTGAGGGGCTGGAGCATGTCCAGCAAAGGGCAGCAGAGCTGGGGACAGGTCTGGAGCATGAGGATGATGAGAAGCAGCTGAAGGAGCTGGGGGTGCTCTGCCTGGAGAAAAGGAGGCTCAGGGGGGACCTCCTGGTTCTCCACAACTCCCTGACAGGAGGGTGTAGTCAGTGGTGGTTGGGCTCTGCTTCCACGGAACAAGGGACACAACATGAAGAAACAGCCCCAAGCCATGCCAGAGAAAACTCAGGTTGGACTTCAGGGGGAATTTCTTCACTGAAAGGGCAGTAAGGCATTGGAAGGGCTTCTCAGGGAGGTGGAAGAGTCCCCATCCTGATAGGTGTTCAAGGATCAACTGGATGTGGCACTCAGTGCTCTGGGCTGGGTGACAAGGTGGGAATGGGTTAAAAGTTGGAAAGAGAGGAGAAAGGTGTGCCCCTAACTGCTCACACAGTCTGTGTTTTCCAGTGTGTGTCTCTGTTTCACAGGACACTCTAGATCATGTTTCCCTCACTGCAGGTGCAACTCATCAGTATTCAAGCTCCAATCTTGTCTTCTCCATAGGGAGCATGTTGCACCATGAGGTGCCAGTTTTTTCCTTAGCACAAACTGATACAAAATGTAAACAACATGTTTAGGATGAATATGTGCACACATAGCTGACACACACATTTACTTTGAGAAAGGAGGCTGCTCTAAAATACCACTCAGTTCCATTTGCTGTGACAGGGTCAGAACCTGGTTACAAAAACACCACTTATGAAGCCAGACGAGGCCTGAACACAGCTTGCCTGGCAAGTTCACAATTCACTCAACAATACACAAGATGCAGCACTTGGAAGAACTCAGTACTGATAATTCCACCCCTTTTCCTCACTGCAGAAACCAGATTCTTCCAAGGGTTAGCTCCTAAATTCCCAGCAAAGGATATCCTGAAGCTTGCTTTGTTCACTTTAACTAATAAGAATTATTGCTTCAGTGGGAATTGCTGGGAAGTCCACTCCCTGGAAACAGAAAATGAGATAAGAATATCTAGAAACCCAGCATTCAATTTTTTTAACTGCTTTTTATTAATTTCCTATAGTATGTCCATTGGAGCTGCACTTGAAGATTCAGCCATTCATGTCTTCCTTTACTTCCTTTCACTGTTATCAATTCACAACCCTTTTATACATCTGAGGTTCAATTCCATCCTGCTGTACTTCAAAATTTTTTACCTAAGTGTACAGTGGAAAAGCCAGAATTCTAATGTACTGTTTTATCTCTCTGGATGTCCAGCAAATTTACTTGGAGCAGGAGCTAACTTGCTACAAGATTAAATTTTGAACAGCTGTACACAGACATCATCATTTAAATAGAAAAGAGGAACCCTCCTACTTCTGCTTTCCATTGTGGGAATTACAGTGATCAAATTAGCACCGTTTTAAAGGGATTTGGGCAACCTGACCATCAATAAACCAGTTGCCATGTTCCTAGAGATGTGCTCTGTAAGACAATGCAGCAATCCAATGGAATGGTTCCAGTGTCCAGCTCCCAGTCCATCCCTGCCCTTCTGCCTGAACTGGTGCTTGTCTGACCCTGCAGTGAGCTGGCTCTGGGAGAGCAGCAGCTACCCAGCCCTGAGGAGCAGCTTTTCCAATGAAATAATAGTGTATTTGTAGCAGAATGTCTTGAGGAGGAGCAGACACCACCTCTCCTCATCAAATAAAAAAATAATCTTTACATCAGGGTCAGTTCCACAATCTGGTTCATTCCATGAAGAGGGAAGAGGAGGCTGTGGCACAGTTGGGTTTCCATGGCAATGCCATACAAAGCCATGCAGATTATTGCCTAGGACAGCATTAGATTGCTGGCACTTGTCAGCAGAGACCAAAAAACACACTTTTCTGGCAGTGGTTAAACTCTACTTTTGCATTTCTTACTGTTCAGAAGTGATGGATTAAATAAGCCAAGGCCAATTCTGTTTTACAGCCACTTCCACCTGAGTTGTTTTTGGGCTAAATGCTTTCAGTGTGGTTTGATTTACACTCCTGACCAAAGCTGATGGAAGGACTCCTTGATTCAGTGGGCATTAGAGCTGAGAATTTTGTTTAGATAGAACTGCTTATGACTTCTAATGACAGCAGAGAACAGAACCTCTTTGCCAATAAAAAAACTTCTGTACTTCTAAGTTTACTGCATCCCTGTAATATTAAAGGTTATTAATGGGAAAGTCACAGCAGGCATCAAAAAGAATTGCCAAAAGGACAAAACAAGTCCTTTTACAGTAAAGCATTAAACATGTTGGAAAAGGAACATCTAGTGTGGGATATGGAGGACATCTAACACCATGAATAGTAAGGAAAAGGGGAAAACTGACCAGCCAGGTGGCATCAAATAAGACCAGCAGCTGAAAAATGCAAATCAAAGGAGATGTTTCATTCACAAAACTTAACTAAACACTGGAATTTTATCACAGGAAGCCCCAGGAGCTAAGAGCTTCTGTTATTACAAAACAGAATTGGACAAAACCCTGTAGGAATACTAACTGAAAAGCTGCTAAAGGTAGCTCCTCTTGTTCAGGAAGTCCTCAGCTAGCCAGTTGATTTGGTACACCCAGGAACTATCACCATAATCTTGTCCTGTTTGTCTTTTTCCTCCCTATATATGTAATCACAACCAAAGACTGGCTAATACACCAAAAGGACCTGTGGTCTGGAAATCACAACTATTCCCACAGTAGCTTGAAAAAAAAAAGAAGTTAGGAAGACAAAATCGCATCTGCATCTTTTCCACTGGCTTGATCAGGTAATAACTTATTAACATGTCCCCGAGCTGCACTTAATTTATTTCTAAAAGCTGGAATGTGGTTCACAGTTACATTTCTAAAATCCCTATTTACTTTGACTGTACACAAGGTACAGTTATGAAGTTCACAGTCAGAGCTTTGTCCTCTTGCAGTTTCTCCTCCATTTGACTTAACCAGCTCTAAGTGTTTGAGAACTTTCTGGTGACACAGTGGAGCAGGACGTGGCAGCTCACACAGTGCGTGACAGGCTCGGTTCACCATTGTGCAGTCAGTTGCAGGGAAAGTTCATTAACTTAGTTAGCCAATTAGGATGGATTTGTATCCATTCTGGTCAATCCCGAATTAGACATGAGATTCCAGAGGTGCAGAGACTGGTCAATAGCTGTGCAGCACTGCAGCATTGTGAGTGACACAGCTACAGGATTGGGTTTGCCTTGACTAAAATATACCTAAGTCAGTCTTGGCTGCTGTTACAGACACAGGCAGCAATCACTCCTAGCACTCATGAAAGTCTGCATCTGAAAAATAGCAGTTTTGCTTTTCCCTTTCCATGCAGTTTTCCAGGATGTTCTACCCACTTGCCATCCCTCTGAGAGCCACAGTCACAAATAACCCTCCAGCTGGGAAGAGGCTGCTCCTATTTGCCAGGAGGATGAAACACCTAAACCCAGGGCTCACAGTCAGAGAAAGGCGTCTTAAAAAAGCATTTAGCTAACCACAAACCCCAAATAAACTTTATTTTTTTCTGTTCCCTTCCTCTACTTGAAGAGCTCTTTCTTTTCCCATTGCAATTATAACTCCAGGTGCACACACAGAGCTGCATCTGCAGGAGCCTTTGGAAGCAAAGGTGAGATCTCCTCAAGGAACTGGTCAGACTTTCCCTTGTTCCAGTACAGAGCTTGTGTGAACATCTGGAGAGCAAAATCTAGAGCTTGCTGAGGGCTGAAATCTAATCTTGTATCTTTTCTGGCAAGTTCCCTGATCCAAGAGAGGCAGCACAAGCTGGTGGCTAAAACTACACCAGGTCCCTTGGGGCAGGGACTGGGATGTGCACCTTTGCTCTCAAAGCCTTTTCAAGCACAGCAGGCACTTAAACACACCAAGAAATGACAGCCTAAAGTTGGTAATGCAGAGTAATCTAAATCCCTTGATCCTTGAAATCTGCATTGAGTACCATGAAATAGATTTAACTAGCAATAAAATACTTTAAATCTATTATTCTCATAATAGAATGATGCTTCATTTGTATCTGGTATAAAAAGAAATAATGTTCCTGGTTCCTAATTTGAGATAGAGAGGGAAGACTTTTTTCATCCTAAAATGAGCTTTGCCATCCTTCTTTATAACAGCATCACTAATCCTGCACCCTTCCTCAACTAACATTTTAATTTCAAATAATTAACTAGAGTGCCATAGGAGTTACTCTGTCTCAATCCCAAAAACCTACTTCATGCAGCAATAAAGAACAGGATAGAGAGGAGATGCTTGTACTGGGTATTTGTAATAAATTCCTTGCTACATGTTATTTACCAACAATAGCAGTTTCCTAAGAAAAAAAGAAAAGAAAAACAAGGCAATAGGAAGTGCTTCCCCTTCTCTTTAGAGTAGAATCAAGAGCTCCTCATGTATTTGTGGCAACTGACTGAGGGAGATCATCTGATATATTCTCATCCCACAGCTTTCAAACTTAAGGTTTGCTAGGGTTTGTTTTTAAAAAGAAATTCCTCAATAAATGACTATTCTGCAGTGGGAATGCCTAGCTGACCTCTACACACAGCTCTCAATACCTGTTGTTTGCATTTACAAAGAGGGAGAAACTGTGGAGTAACCAAACATTCTCTTCCCGAAGACACTACACACGCAGCTGGGGCACAGGACCACTCGCTCACTGGTCCATCATGGAGTGAGGGATTTGGGGAAGGCTGGAGAAGGGATGCTGGTTTTGCCAGCAATCTTGGCCAGAAAGGGATCCTCAGCCATTGCCTTCCCCCAGGGCTGCAAGACCAAGGGAGATTTTGGAGCTACCAGTCATGATGGCTACACTGGTGGGAGCCAATGGAATGCTCAGAGCAGTGAGGAAAAGCTTCACCAAAGCCTGGCAAATCCACACAGCTTTGCTTTGGGAATGGGGAGGAGGACTCAGCTCTTTGCTGACATTCTCCCCAGGCTGGCTGTAGGACTGACTGATTTCTTTTTAATTATTTTTACTGTTCTTTAGGGAGCTGTTGTACCATCTACAGCGGGCTTGGCAAAGCACATGCTCCCTCTTTGGAAAGGAAAATGGCCATACTCCCATTTTAATGATGGAATTGGCTGTCAACTACCACAGCACTGACAGCATCGAATCTAAGAGGACACAAGGATGAAATGAGACTTAAGAAAGAATTTTAATGTCCATCATTGGCACCCACCAAAGCTGTGCTACTTAAGAGTTAAAACTGAAGACATTTCTGCAGATTACATGCTGCAGAAATTGCTTAAGAAAGCACATAAACAGCACATAAACACAGCTAACTTCGCAGGAAATGCTCTGGGGTGAATGAGAGACATCCAGGGCGCCCCAGATCTTGTTTCAGTGTTATCACCAAGGCCCAGGAGCAAAGCACTGATGTCCAGACAGGGACAAACCAGGAATCACATTCACAGTGTGTGTTTGTGCATGTGCAGATAAAAGTGTGTCAGAGTTTGGTAGCAAACTCCTTTCACACCATTCTTCTTCCCAAAACTGTTCCCTTTCCAACTCAAGCTATACGTCTTCAAGAGTGCTTTTAGCAGATCAGTAAAATGCCATGTTTTAAAATCAATAAAACTCAGTAACTAAGGAAATTATCAATCTGAAGGGAAAAAAACACAGCTAACTTCCTTCACAGGGACCAGGTCACATCTTTCTGAATTTCTAAACACACTAACTTCACCCTGGTCTCACACTGACTGCCTCTAGATATCTGGAGGAAGGCAAACATTTGTCAAATTAAACTGAATTCTAAGAGATGAAAATATATTCTTTCTCATCATGAAAACTTCAAGAGGACATCTGAAATATCTGATTTTTGTTCATTTGCTCTAAGATGCAGGCAGTGCCAGCAAGGGGCACTGCTCTTAAAATCCTGCCATCTGCAGCCTTATGCTAATTCACTTTTTTTAGGAATAGAAAGCACTGTGGAATGGGAATATGCTAAAATTCACAGAAGATATGGATGTAAAAGCCATTGCAGGTAATTGCTTTGGTTTGATGCTAATCCAACAATCCAGAATTGTCTTATTTTCCTCAGATTTTTCCCCTCCCAGGGCTGTTAGTGCTATTGATAGCTTTCACCTTTATTTGCAGAGGAAACACACATTTCATAACAGCGCCCAGCCAATCCTTAGTTCTAAAAAGCTGTTTGCTGGTCACAGAGGGAATTTTGGTATTTTGTCCTGCTCAATTACTTGCTTTTTTCTGATTCGCCTGTAAAATGCAAAGTATCTTCTGCAATGACAGCTCCCTATATAAGCTACCACCCATTAGGGACTGGCCCAAAACCATGCTAACTTTATTGGGGAAACTTCTGTAGTGCTGACTGGGTTTCAATTCAAAGCATCAACACAGAAAGAGGAAAAAAAAAATCATCTCACTGTGGAATCTCACAGTTTCTCCCTAACAGCTGTGTCCATCTTTCTGCCTAAGGCATTGCCTTAGTGAATAAATAATAAGTCCCCCAGTAGAATATCTTTCGAGTAACCTCAGGAGACCACTTCATAAGAACACAAGAACAATGACAGTGAATCAGAAAACCATGTAGTCTTGTATCCTGTCTGTGACAGGGACAGCAATCAGATCCTTCCGAGGAAGGAACACAGAATTCCTACACAGGCAGCTGAAGTACTCAGAGGCTGCCTTCAGCCCTCCCAAGAATTATAATGTGTTGTCCACATAAAGACCTGGTCTTTTAAGCTCAGGTCCTGACAATATTCCTGGTGACATTAATTTCCACAAGCTTTCCACTCTTCCCTGATAGGTTTTTTGAAAGCTTTTCAGCAAACTGAACCCTACTGATTGTTTCTGCATTGTGAGGAAAAAAATCAGAAAAACACACACCCCACATCCTACCTTTTCAGGAAATTCATTATGTTACATGATTTTACATTACCCCTCTCTTATTTTTGAGGACAGGCAAATTAAAAATAGTAATTTTTGAAAATCCTTCTGTGAGAAGGAAGTGGAGGGTGTACATGAGATGATGTGAGTGTGGCAGGGGCCACACTGGTCTGGACGAGACATGGCCTAAAGTGTGGTTTGTGTGTAAATGCACTCACTGTCTGGTTTCATTATGAATCACAAGTCCTCTACAAGGCAAGGAGGGAACCATTTGCTCTCACGCTGAACCCCGAGCTGATTCTCATTTAGTACCTGCCATTAAACTCACACAGCCACAGAAATCGTGTGCTCAGACACAAACAATCACCACTAGCTGCAGGAGATGAAGTAAAACTATCCTAGTCTGATTAACAGCACCATGAGGGTCAGGGAGGAGTCTGGAGCCACCAGACAGTAAGATCTACTTGCAGAAAACAAGGCTGCAGCCCCTCAGCAGTTGTCAAACTGCTTTCTCCTGTTAAAGCACAGCAGGTAACTCCACCTATTCTCCTCTGGGGTCTGGCATGTAAACCACAACACAGATTATTTGGTGACAACCACCAAACCCCATGTAACAAGATCCACAAGCAAGCCAGAAGCATTTTGAAGATGACTTCAGGACATCCAGAATACCCTCATCTCCCACAGTTCTGTGTGTCCAGCAAGGTTTAGAGACAGTCTCACCATCATTCAAGCACCAGTGGGCTGAGCACAGCTCAGGGACAAAAAATACTTTCTACCACCTATCCAATGCAACATGATGCCCATTAGCACTTGAATAGTATTATAAAATTATTATTATATGTAAGTATTATATATATATATTATATATATAAGTATTATATATATAAAATTAGCACTGCCAGGGTATGGAGCCATGGGCTGATCCATCTATTTTTCCACATGCCAGTAACATTTGAATAGGCTTTTGTATCACGAAATAAATGCAAAGAGACATCATCATTGACTGTGATTTACATCTGTATGTTGAGGACTAGGACAAGAGCTGAACAACCAGCAGGCCACACATAAAGGTCACCTCCAGTGACAAGCAGCCTTCATCCCACAGTGAAGAGGCATCCCAGGATGTAGGGAAGCCTCTCACACCATTGTAAGGGCTATTTGAGAAATTATTTGCCAATTCATTGTTGCTTGCAGTATTTAGAGAAGCTCCTGCCTCTTGCTGTTATAAGTGGCAATTTAGACAAAGAGCAAGTGTTTCACACTGGCTTGGGAGCCTTCAAAAAGGGACAAATTAGTTTAAGGAAATTATTGAAATACTGACATATCCCAGTGTTTAACATGCCATGGTTTGGAAAAGGAGAATGGAGAATGAATCTCTGTGTGTCTTACAGAATTTCTCTGTTTCACAGTTGTTATTTCTAGGATTATCACCCATGTGTCATTCCTGACTTGGAAAAACACTATAATGCCAAGCTGAGCTGCAGTTCCAGGGGTGAGCTTTGCAACTGAACTTGCTCCCATGGATAAAAGAACACAACATCTGTAAAAGACCCCAGGGTTAATCACAGTTTCAATAGCCATGGAGTGTGACCAGTCCCTCTTTTAAATAATGCCTCAGTTTAAATTTTTTTGGACCAGTATCTTTCTGGGAGAACAAGTACCACTGGAAAAAACCATCCTGAAACAAACACTGCAATGCGCAAGGTTTGCAAATTCAATTCCTTATTCCTTCATGCATCATCAATTACATTAATGGAAAAAAGGAAAGGCAATATTTGGTAAATCCAGGGATTGTCAAGGTATTAAAAGAAGCCCATTTCAATTAGGTCTAAAAATGTAGAATGTGAGCCTGACAAGTGACCAGTGGCCCATCTGGTGTTGGTTTGTGTTCAGTCCTTGTTCCACTCCCCTCCCAGGAGACAGAAGTGCCCCAAGGTGCCAGCTGAGCTCTGTTATCAGAGTCCTCTTCTGTTGGGGATCAGCAAAGCTCCAGGGCTTTGCCTGTCCCCCTGGGGTCCAGTGTCACCCCCAAAGCCCCACAAGAAGGCTTTGCCATCGAGATGAGCCCTTGGGAAAAACTGCCCCCACTCCTGGGTGAAGAGCAAACACCAAAGAAATGAGAAGCTGAATGTTTGAAGTGTTTTAGAAAGATAGGCTTGTAGTTTAAAAATTGCCTCATATGTTAATATGGGACCAAGATGGAGATTTTAGGGAGTTGGTCCTTTCTTCTTCCCTATGTTCCCTGCTCCCCTTCTTCTTCCCTTCTTCTATGACCTCAGTTCCTATCAGGTAGTGATTGGTAGAGAGAATTTAGTTTAGAAAAGACCTGTTAATAATGGTAATAGTTATTGGACTTATAAACATAATAATGTACGTAGAATCATTCTATTTGTTGATAAACCTTATAAAAACCCTCTGTACTATTCTACTTCGGCCATTTTCGGCACCTGGAATCAGTGGTAACACTGTGTTCCAGAACTTTAGATAACTTTAGAATAAACAACCTGAAGCAGCCCTGAAGTCGTTTGTTATTTTGTCCCTGAGATGAGAGATTGAGAAGAACAGCACATAGGGCACGGACCACCTTTGTGGGACCCTATCAGGGCCCCCACACTCTTCAGCTGGATCTGAACCTTGGGGAAAAACTTGGCATGCTGCTGCCAGAAGTTTATTTGTCTAGTGACTGGACAAGAAACCAGTTTCTGGATTATGAATCCAGAAAGAATAAGTTCATTAAGTACAAACAAGGAAAATTAACACATCTTTTATATACAATGCAAATATTTTCTCCACTCAGTGTGTCATATACTGTCCAAATCCCTGGAAGGTGTAACATTAGCAGCTGGTAGGAATATCTCACTGGGGAGCTTTCAGTGAAAATTCAATATCCATTGTATAATATCCTGTATTATACCTCTTCTGCCATAAAACATCCTCTGTGAGAACAAGGACAACTTTGGACAATTTGCTTTTCAGGAAAATGTTTACTCTCCTCACATTTTTTTTCCCAGAGATATTTTATTTTAATATTTTCTTTTTGTTTTTCCACTTTCCCCCTCCATATGATATATTTGCTTGTCACACTCACTAATAATTTTCCCCATTATCACATCCAAGGGTTTCAAAGCAGTTGGCAGGCAGCATGACTGCTACATCAGCCAAAAAGCTGAAAGTATCTGAAGGCTCTGGGTGGGAAAAGCAGGAATGAATCCACCAACACCTTTATGAAAATGTAAGAATTTTCTAGGAAATGCAACCCATTAGAGACAGACTCTCTTTCCCATGGACCACATGACTAAGCCACAGAGCTGAGGCAGTCTCAGCTCCCTGAGCTGTAACATCAGTGGTACCTCAGATTTACACATCCCAGCAGTGCTCCTGTGAACCTCTGCCCAGGCACATTGTGGGCAGCATTGTGATGCTGGGAGATGTCAATTGAAAAATAAAGCAGGGGATGGTGAGAACTAAGCCAGTAAAAATTATGAGACATTTTCATGCTCCTGTTCTGTAATTTTACTTTCAAGAAGACAGATAAAGGAGATGGATTTATCTAGTGAAATATCGCATGGTTCTCACCATAATAACTGTTTACATCAGCCCTTCTGAACTAATATCTATTTTTAGTATCAGGTTTTTAAAAGATTCTTAGCTCAATCACTAATTTTGAGCTTGCAATTTACCCTGGGAGCAATTTTTCTGGTGGAATTAGTGCCACTTTACTTTGATTTGCAGGTGCAATTAGTAAGTTAAGCATTTATATATCCTAAACTACACCTGTAAAATGGAAGGCTGCTTTTCAAAAATGCCCATATGCTTAAATTGAATGGAACTCAGTAAAACCTTACTTTATCTTTTTTTTTTTTCAGCATGACTCATTCTATCACAAAGGTTCTCATCAAACAGTACCTTTCCTTGTCAGACTTTGTCAGTGATTCCTAGTGCTCAAGAGGTGTGGCCAAGGGTACTAAGACAATTTTATTGTTATTTTTACTGCCAGGTAGGTTGGACAAAACCACAGGATGCTGAAGACACAAACACAGTGCTGATAACTGATACCATCAATTGCTGAGATGACCAAGACCACTCAAATCCCAGCATGGGCAGAGCCAAGGAAAAATCCAGTAACTGTGAGTAAGGCAGAGTTAAAACCAAGGAATTCAGAGTGTATTTCAAAAATCATTCAAACAAAACAAATCCAACCCAACCTCAGACAGACAAATCCTCTGCTGAAAATCTCAGTGTGTAACTCTTAGCAAGATTGGTTTTAACAGGCATTCATTAGAGGCTGACAGGGATCACCCTGCCTCCACAAACTGATGGTCCAGAGAAAGAAGGAAACGGAAAAGACAGAGAAGAGAGCATCTTGGCCACCACCACATGATCCACTCAGATCATGGAATGATCTGAGACACAGGGTGGGATTGTTGGGGTGTCCTGTGCAGGGCCAGGAATTGGACTTCATGATCCTTGTGGGTGCCTTCCAACTCAGAACTCTCTGTGATTCTATGGATTGTAAATTCATAAAATTTACAACAAAGAAATCAAAGCTCAAACTGTTTTACCTGTACTGCCTCCCTAATTCACTTCCAAGTCCACCCCAATAGTTAGTTATTGTAACTATCCATTTAAAGTTAATGCAGCTCCAAATAAACAAGTTATGGTAACTCCTTAGTTCTTTAAGGCAACTCTTTGCAGGAAAGGTGTATTACTATTAAATGTTCTCACTTAAACACAAAGAAATAAATCCTGTCCCACAAGGTATGATCAGTGAGGTGCCACATCTCCAATTCAGCTCACCTACAAAGAACAAGGAGAATGATGCAGTAGGAGAATATGTAAAATAAGTCTTGCTTCTGTAAACATTAGTGGATGGAAAGTTTGGAAGGAGCAAATAGTTAAAACTGTTCAAATGTTTGATTACTAATAACCTAATGTGTAACTAAGTGGGGGAATAAAAGACATCAGAACTGAACTTCCCCTAGAAATATCCTTTCCACTGAAAACCAAAGCACTTACCTTGCTTGCAGCAGCAAAGACCACAAGAATGTGTGTGAATCCCTCCTCTTCCTACTCCTCCCATCAAAGAACTGTTTGTTTTTCACCTGTGATTTAAAAACCTGAGCTGTCCTCAGTCATTTGACTACCTTGAAAACAACTGAAGAGAGTTTTAACAAAAAATGTTTATATACATTTACATAACAGTAAATGTACATCAAATTAGGGTAAGTAATAGATTATGATCAGTAATGTTTTCTCTCCGTAACTAGGTTCCCCCCATAATTAAAGCAGAAAAGGGGTCTTTGCTCTATATTCTTACATCAGCATAAAGGAAACATCCCCAAATATGTGCAGGTACTGGGGGCAAGGGGAGAGCATTGGGAGATTGGTACAACAATACACCATTCATGCAAGTTAGGCTTACTTGTGTTAATTGGAATCTAGTTCTGCAGGCTGCTAACACTACCCAATACCATGAAGAATGTTTGCTTTTTTTGTAAGTGATGCCCTGGAATTCATTTTCAAAGCCAGGCACAAATTTCTATGAAGGAGTCACTCCTCCTCAGGTGCATGTGGGTCAGCATGTGGTAATTGCTGCAGCCCTGCTGACCTGTTCTTGCTTCTGCCAAGGCTAAGGTTCACAAAATTGTGGTCCACAAGGTAACAGCATGTTCCTTCCAGCCAGACATGTAGCAGTGCTACTTTTACAGTGGTAATAAATCACTATACAGATTTGATTGTAAGGATGCAGTTGTCTGGTACACAGATGAAAAGGTTTGAGAAGCACTGGTTTGGAGGAAAGGTCCCCTGGAACTCCAGACAGGACATTAGAGAAGCAAAACAATTTCATGGAGTGGTCCAGGACACCAACATTCCCACTACTGCAAATACACCCTGCACTTCCAGAGTCTTCTGGATGCCTGCTGTGTTACAGCAACCAACCTCAGTGCTCTTCATTCCCAAACAGCACCTTCAGTGCTCCAGAGTCCTTCACACTTTGTCAAGACTATTTGGGTTATCCAACTGATCTCTCTCTCAAATCCACCACCACCTCCAACAGCAATGCTTCCCACAGTACTGTATCACCTTGGGGATCTCCCAGTGGACACAGACCAAGACTGACCTCTTTATCACCTATCTCACCCTGCTGTTTGCATTTCTGACCACACTGTATGTTTCCCTGCAGAACTGTGGGTTGGTGCTCTAAGAAAATGAGAGTTCTCCAGGTGCAGGAGACAAGATAAAACCAAAATAACCTTAAAAGAAATCTTTTAAGAGAGAACACTTGAGGCTCACCTGGGATGATGCATGTTAAATATATAAAATACATTATAAAACTTAGTTCTATTTTCTCACCCCCAGTTCATAGAAGACCCTGATCCAACTTCACTTAAGGTCAAGGCAAAAAACCCCTTCCCTTCTGAGGTAATGCTAATCTTTAAAGTGCCAAAGATGTATCAACAGCAACTGCATGCACAGATCTAGATCAGAGTATAGAGAAGAAATACTGGGCTGCTCCTGATTCAGACCATACACAAACACTCCCCTCATCATCACATTTGAAAGTTAAACTTACAGGCACAGTGAAAGCAAGAATTAAAGATAAGCAGGTTTTCCACTTACTACCAAAAGCTTTCAGTGCCACTGAAGAAGGGGAAGAAAAAAGTAACCTACTTATAAGGTTTTTGAATATAAGTATACACTTCCCTTCCAGCAACTGGTAGTCATTAAATACACAATAACTGATCATGTAACTCAAATGTTTGTCTCCCTCTTTCACAATTCCAACTACGGTGGTAACAAAAAAAAGTCAAGGGAGCCAGACCAGCCCTCCTGAACTATTTGTGCACAAAACAGTGCAGATACCAGGTACATGAGACTGCACTGTTGGGTAAGAGGAAAATGTTGTTTGAAACTATTACACAATACCAACAAAAATCCTGTCTTCCACTATACAGTGCTTCAATTGAATCAGATTCTGAGGTCTGAGGAACATATGTGGGGGAGATGGACAGGCTGTGTTAAAAGATGTTGGGACTTTGGGTGGGATGATAATCAGTTCTCTAAAATCTGTGGGAAATCTTTCCCCTCATTATTATAATAAATTACAGAAGTGAAGACAACCTTGGCAAGAGGTGCCTGAACTACAGCCTGAGGGAAAATAGGCCAATTTCTACTGATAGAACAGATGTGTCACAGGCAGCACAAGTGCAAGTTTCCCTCACAACACTCAGCCCAAGTACCTGAAAGGCCAGTAAAGAGGACAAACTTTCCTTGTGCAAAGCAGAAAGACAGGATGGGGAAATGAAATGTTACCTTGTGTTACTGGCCATGCAGTATCATAAAGTGAAGATATTAATGAAGACAAGGCAGTCTGGAGAGTTTCCCTGTTCCAGTAGCCTGCACTCACTTGCTGACATGAACAACAAAGACAAAATACAACACCAGAGGAAGCACTTCCCTCCTCTCAGCAGGAAGCAAGGACACCTTCTCCTCCCACCCTGACCATTTCATCCCTCCCAAAGAATATTTACGTTGCAATCCAGGGCTGTCCAGTGAGAACACAGCCTGTAAGCAGCATTTTTATAGTTTGGGCCTTGGTGGTGGGGACTGGGCCAGGGCACAAACACGTTTTCCTCTAACCTGCTCACTGATTCAAGACAATACTTTCATTCTTGATTGCAGAGGCATTTCCAAATAGGTTTAACTGCTTTCATGAATCAGACTTTCAGACTGCCATGACTTCTCAGGATATCAGACACCGTTCTAGCACACAGGAAAAAAGGACTGTCAGAACTTGTGAAGGATTTGGGTGGGAAGTAATCGAGCTCTGGACTATGTCAACTCCCTCCAGTAAAATACGTAAAAGACCAATCCTTGTCACAACATTAATCAAGGCATATTGAAAGAGCCCTGCTTTCTCCTCTTCATTGCTTAAACTGACCTTGTTTAATCCCTAGATCAGCAGCATCCTACAGAAGGTGGAAAAATGCCAGAAAAAAGGACACAAAGTCAGGTATGGAGGGCGAAATGGGGAGAAGGATTTTGCTCATTGTTGACAGGAATTAGAGGATCTCCTGGCAAAAAGAGAGCTCCACCTTGTCCTGTCATTTCGAGCACCAGACTGCCAGAGAAGTAACCTGGATTTAAGGATGCTTAGTGTTGTTGGAAGCAGGAAAGAAGGCAGTGGGTAGGACATAGTGGACCAAACCATTTGCAGTCATAAGAAGACCAAGCACAAAGCATTCTGTAAACATTCTACCTCACCTCCTGGCTCAGACACCTGAGGGACCTCCTTGGGAAGTGCTCTGGTGTAGGAACACATTCACCCAAAAGGAAAGCCCATGAACTTGAAACAGAAAACAGAAGGTGTCTGGATTATGATTTTCTCTGTTCTAGCAAGAAGAACAGTTAAGCAGGTGCAGTAGGAAGCAAAACGTGAAGATGTGGTTCAGTTCTGCAAAGCACAGCTGAGGAGAAAGACAGCACCCATTTAGGGAGAAGCAGATGGTAGAAAAGAAACATGCAGCACCTGCAACTCATGTAATATACACATATTGTGGGTAGCACCTGGAGGATGTGGTCTCTGCATGGAATAAATAAAAATGTAAGAGAGGTATAGCTGCCACCATAAGCCAATGACAAGAAGATGGGAGTCAAAGGGAGCTGGATTCATCAAGTCTGATTTATCCCACCATTGTGCTGCATCCACTATGTCAAGTCCCCTTCTCAGTGCACATGTTTATAGCTTGGTGGGAACAATCACAGCACACCAAACCTGATCGTGTATCTGCAAGGTCGCAACCTATTGCAAGGTTACACCAGGTCAGCTCAAGAGGTAGGGCAACACAGCTAGATAAAAATTCCAGTTTTTAAATGAACAGAGATTGTAGTTGGAATTGACCTTTACAAGGAAAGTGAGCTCACAACAAGACTTACAAAAAAATACCTGGCATTGCTTGGCTTCCTGGGAAACCAGGGGCTGAAAGGCATCTGGGGGAATGCCAGATGGAAAGACAAGCTCCTTCAGAGCCCCAGTTATCTATGATTATTTACCTTTAATGAGTCCTTGCAGATCCCACACCTCCTTACACTTCCTGGCTTGTGACCTTACACTGCACACTTTAGCCTACCAGGGTTTCCTCTAATGACATCCCCATGCTCTTCTGGAAAACAGACACTTATCCCCTCTGCATTTCCATGGAATCCTTGCAATAACCTCCATTTGATGCCTCTCAGTTTNTGCCTACCAGGGTTTCCTCTAATGCTCTTCTGGAAAATAGACACTTTTCCCCTCTGCATTTCCATGGAATCCTTGCAATAACCTCCATTTGATGCCTCTCAGTTTCCACCTGCAGAAGTCCCTGAGCCGGAGCTGGCTGGGCTGGAAGATTCAGGTACCAGTAACGAGGATGAAATCTCTGGGTCTAAGTATTAACCTCGTTAATTAATTAATTCGTAACAGTAATGCTGCATGTTCAGGAACTGGACTGTAGCTCTCATCCTGGTTCTGCCTCAGACCTGCTGTGCCACTTTGGGCAGGTAATTTTTCCCATCTGGCTTTCTTGGTCTCCCCAGGTGTAGAAGGCCAGCCTCATTAGCCCTCCCAATATAAAACATCCTGAGATCTTCAGAAGACAAACTGTATCAGGAGCCAGGCACTACTATTATTAGAGCTCTTGTGTGCTCCAAAGACACTGGCAAGAGACACAAAAGCAAAATAAATTCAAGGGCACAGAGAGCAGACAGAGCAATAAAGCACAAAATTGAAGAACGAAGGGGAAAAAATCTAGTCAAAACCAGAGTATGGCACTGGGGCATTACTCCCATCATATAGTGTATATGGAAGGATAACACTAGTTTGAAGCAGTTCTACAAATCCAATTGTCCTCCTTCTCAGTCTTTGTGTTCCTAGTGGCCTGTAGTTCTGTAGCTGCTCCAACTTAACTCCACACATAGATGACTTTTTGTATAGTTTGGTTTATAGATGTATTGACTGACTACAGCTTTACAGCTCAAGTAGGCACAGAGATACTCTACCACCTTCAGAGTTCAGCCACGTTTATCCTTTCTCTAGCTGGGAAAAGCAGCCAGTAAGAACTGAAAAGCACAAGAAAGTTTGGATGCAGACCTGTGGGACAGTGAACTAAACCAGTATTTATACAACTACATATGTAGTGCTTTGAAAAGGAAGATCAGCACAGAATTACAACATCATCTGGAGATAAATGAGGCTCAAATCATCACAGTTTTATGTGTGTTACCCTACAGTGCTACTGAGCAAGCAGCCGTTGTGCTCCATCTGTCAGTGTGTCCTCTGCTGTCAGAGGATCCTTGCTGCAGAGACTACCATATTCTGCTTCTTCCTGTTATGGATGAGGCTGGAGTGTCCTGTGATTTTTCTGTACAGGGAGTTACAGTGTCCCTCTAACCAGTTTACATTATCTTTTGGGCAAAGAGCAGCTTGTATGTCAGGATTAATATAAAAGAAGACAAAAATTCTATTTATGTCATTGCAATTCGTAAGGAACAAGCCACTTTTGCTTTCCAGACAGCAGCAGAAGCTGAGAGTATATAGATTGGCTTGCAAGTGATTGGAGGGATCAGTTGTGCCTGCAAAGAGTGGGGTGTGNTGTGATTTTTCTGTACAGGGAGTTACAGTGTCCCTCTAACCAGTTTACATTATCTTTTGGGCAAAGAGCAGCTTGTATGTCAGGATTAATATAAAAGAAGACAAAAATTCTATTTATGTCATTGCAATTCGTAAGGAACAAGCCACCCTTGCTTTCCAGACAGCAGTAGAAGCTGAGAGTGTATAGATTGGCTTGGAAGTGATTGGAGGGAGAGAGACACCAGATCAGATGTGCCTGCAAAGAGTGGGGTGTGGGATGAACACAGGGCCAAACGTTACTCTTGGTGGATTTCTTTTCCCTCCTATCTGTTTGGATTTTCAGAATCATTTCCTCCTAAAAATTTGTGCAACCTTGTTTCTCAGTCAAAAGGCTTTTAAAATTTTTTAAAAGTTTTTCATTTATTTTATTACCTTTTTGATGAGTGATATGAACNGGGATGAACACAGGGCCAAACGTTACTCTTGGTGGATTTCTTTTCCCTCCTATCTGTTTGGATTTTCAGAATCATTTCCTCCTAAAAATTTGTGCAACCTTGTTTCTCAGTCAAAAGGCTTTTAAAATTTTTTAAAAGTTTTTCATTTATTTTATTACCTTTTTGATGAGTGATATGAACTGCCAGAAAATACTACATTTCACTCCCCCTCATTAACATTGTAAATTAATTTAGGACTGATTTAGATGTAGGATTAACAACCTGAGGACTAACCCACTCTTTATTCAGAGGACATAATCAGGATGAACAGTCTTTCGTCTCACATCACTTGATTAGTTAGCAGGACCTTCTCATGGGAAGCAAACAATATTTGTGTCTCTGCTGGCAAAGGAACGGTTCAAGGTTAAGGCAGGAGAGTGGGAGATAACATGCCTGGCCCCAGCTTTGCTCCAAGCTTCTTCTGCAACCCTGGGCAAGTGTTTTTACACTCTGCACCATTTCCCCTGATTTTAACATCAAGAAGTCAAGTTTGGAGGAAAGACAAAAGATAAAAAGCAATGTTCATGGTGGCTTAGGGCAGCATCTTTTATTTCACTAGGGTTAAGGATTCCTGGGCCATGGGCCAGCTGCCAACACAGAAACTTGGTAAGCTGGAATAAAAGACTTAATACACTTTCACTTACATACCTCTACCCTCATTTACGTGGTGTTTTATTTTGTGAGCACTCTTTTTCTCTGATAGCACTGTGATTAGTACATTATAATCTATATTGCAGGAGCAAAGTCAAGGCCTTAGTTTTCAGATCAGCAAAAAAACCCAAGAGAAAACATTTCTTTTCTTAAAGCAACAATTACCTGTTAGAAAACTTGACAAGAGCAATCCTGCAATATCTCAGTGATACTGTTTTCAGATTCCCTGTGTTTGCTAGAGAAATAAATAATGTATCTTGCAATTAACAAATGAATATCCTGTTGAAGTTAGCTTTTACTTGCTGTCAATAAATAATCTTCAGAAGGATTTCATCCACTGAGGGGAATGAAGATTAAACACATGCTCTGGCAAGTGTCCTTTTCCACCAGAACATTTTTTTGAAAGCACTTTGTGTTTAATGATACATTGAGGACCTGTTCCTCTGAGTACAATAAATAAATACAAATAATTGCTGTAGAAAAGAGTCTGACAGACAACCAGAGCCATTTTGAGCATAACTGATTGATGCTACTTATAATCAGTGACACTTGTATAGCTGAAACCTTCTGTTCTGGACACATGCTGCTTACATCAGCCAAGCTGAGCTCTGCTGTCCCATAAGGGCAGCATTTTTTAAACATTTAATACAAATTGCTATTAATTGTTTGTATTACAACATTATCACAGATGAGGACCCTGCTGTGCCATGGGCTGTAGGAAATAAAAAAGAAGGAGATATTGCAGTGGTTCACATAGTTTGAAATCAAAAACCAATTGATGGAGCTCCAGAACATGCTCACCTTTAGTGTGATCATAAAGAATGAATGATTTTATACAATTCAGTGTTGGCCATAGTTTTGCAGACAAGCTCCTGACAGGTGTTTGCTATCCACTGTGATAGTGTGGGAAAACACACCTTGCTGGCACACTATTTCAAAACCTAACCAAATTCTCACTTTTTCAGAGATATAATTGTTCCAGTGTGGTTCCCTCAGACAGATGACAGTGACAAGACAGCCACAGCACCACAAATCCATGACTCTAACTAATAGTTCTGTAGGAGGGTCTCAGACCAGACTGTTTTCTTAAAATACTGCATTTCTTAAAAATGCTGCTATTCCTTTCAGCTCTTCATGAGGATCAAATGTGCTGTTGTGTCCTCAGTGTCATCCCATGCAGCCACTGATCCAGGCCCTCCTCTCAGCCACCTCAGGACTAGAGGCCAGAGAAGCTGGCTTTCTCCTGGGGTTGTTCAGCTCTGCCTGAAGATGTCTAAGAAATTAAAATGGTTGCTCCATTAAAAGGACATTGGAATTGCAATAATCCTTCCTTCCACAACAAGAGAAACGTCAGAAGCTAACGGCACCAAAATTCTAGGGCTGTTGTTAATCCATGAGTTCTCATGGATGCAGTTGTTGTTAGCCTTGCTTTCATCCTCAGGTTCTTGCCCTGGTGAGTTTTACACTTTCATGCCACACTGCTCCCAGGGACTTTGAATGTGTCCATTCAGCAGATTCTCTGTCAGGCACTTCAAGGGCAAAATACATCACACTCGTTACCAACCTAAAGAAGCAAACAGGATCCTGCTGTTGGTTTATCATAAGTCCTCTGATCTAGGGGAAGTAACCATCTCCTATTTGAATTTAGTTCTTGTAAATAATATCATTAGGTTCGTTTGCTTTTGGTCCATTCTACACTCAAGTCATTCTGAGACCCAATCTCCTGCCCAGCAGCAAATCAAGGCCAAAAACCCTCTAATGTTCATTTAGCTTCCCAGTAAGAGTGTATTTATTCACCTTTCTAAGAGTACATTTCACAACCAGTATGCTCATGCATTGTAATGAAGAAATCTGTAGGCAGCCATTGGACAAGTGGAATGTTACAAGGACCAGTGAGAGAAGAAATACTCTTTCTTACCTGTCTGTAACAAGCCAGCCCCGCTGTCTTTGACTCCAAAGTGCTGCTGGATGTCTAGTAACACACCTACAAAGAAAACAGAGAATATGCTCAGTGCCTTCAGCCTTTGAAAAGCATTCAACTTAAACCTTTTGTGAAGCATCAGCAAAGCTTCAAATTCCAATTTAAACACATAACTTCTAAAGGTTGCACCATTTTTTTCCTATACATGCACACTTGGTAATTTTGGGCTACTACAATAAAAGCAAAGGTGGGCAGATGTAACATCAGGCAATGAGCCTGGGAAGGAAATCCTCATGAATGGAAACTGGTATTTCCTTTCTACTTAAATGAGATCAGGCTTTTCTTTTTGTGTGCTTCCTGCATAATTCAGACCCCTTACTTCTCTTATTTCACAGAAATACAGAGAACTGATTCTGCACCTAAGGTGCTTCAAATGGTTTGACAAGATGGACAGATTGAATCCAAGACAAGTTTTAAAAAATCTCTGCTGGGAGGAGATATGAC
The DNA here is from genome assembly GCA_013396875.1 of Vireo altiloquus. NCBI lineage: Eukaryota > Metazoa > Chordata > Aves > Passeriformes > Vireonidae > Vireo > Vireo altiloquus. Next base: position 122,251 of record VZRF01004247.1, read on the forward strand.
AGATTGATAGGAGCAACGATGGAAGTTTCCATATTTAACTAGTTCTGGGGAGTTTTTACTTTCAAAACAAATAGAACAAATATATTTAAAATACATTACTAAAGGTGGGTAAGTGACCAGATGCTCAGATTTAAAGCAACTACAAGCAGAGCCAAACCAAATCTTCTGTCTTCCTTGAACCGTAATATATTAATTGGCACAAGCAAAATGAACAGATTTTGAAGTATTTACACATTCCACTAGATTGGACATTTTTGTACCAAACATTTTGACACATGTAACATCAGGTATATGGGACAGACATGTTTTTGTAACCAACAAAGCAATAGGAAAACCCACAGCAGAGCTTTAGTAACTCATTTTGGAGCACATAGGTTTGCCAAATGGTACATGGTCCAGTGGCCTCAGATGCAGATGCATAGGCCTGAATATTTGTCAGTGGTCTAAATAATCAGCATCTGACATCCTGTGTGTGGAATAGAGGCTGTTGCTCTCTTTAGATCTGGAACTTCCTTATTTAGACTACTGTCTTCCCCAAACCTGAGGATATACAAGTTTCTTTTTTTAAAAGCAAGAAAACCATTCTCTAACTACACTGAATATCCATAAAAGTTCACCTCCAGCTCAAATTCTGATCCAAGGCTTTATCCAAAGTCATTCTTCTCATCTCTGCAGGTTAGAGAAATCAACTGAGCACCAACCTGAACTCACCATAAATATCTTAGCTTTTGGGACTACCAAGATCACACTAAATGACAAACACAGAGATATAAAAGACACAGAGATAATTATTCCCAGAAAATATTTCCCTGAATGCCAAGGGAACAGTCATAACCTAAAGATACTAAAGGAAAAGAAAAAGATGGAGAGAAGGAAAGAAAAAGCAAGAAAGCTCATCTGAGCTATTCTTTACTACTTGTACATCACCATTTCCTCAGGACAGCATTCAGGTGGGCTTTAGGCCTCAATATCTGCCCAGAAACATTAGTTCAACCTCCTGCAACAGCTCCCACTTCCCTACTCTCTCATCTGACTGTTTAGCCCCAAAGAAGGCGGCTGAGGGTGGGGAAGGGTGTGAACCTAATTAATGTATGTCATTACTGACAACAGAGGGGGTAGGTGCAGAGCCAGGCTCTTCACAGTGGTGCCCAGTTAAGGAGGCAAAGAACAGCAACTGAAATCTAGGAAATTCCATTTAAACATAAGAAAATGTATTTTTACTGTGAGATAGGTCAAGCATGGATGTTCAGAGAGGCTGTGGACTCCCCATCCCTGGAGATACTCAAAACCCAACAGGACACAGTCCTGAGCAACCTGCTCTAGTTGATCCTAGAGGTCACTAGATGATCTCCAGAGGTCACTTCTTACCTCAATTATTCTGTGATTCTGTAATTTTCTGAAGAATTAAGTCCCTGATTACAGCCATCCTGACACAGTGTTCCCCTGGCCTTTCTTTTCCTTTGGAACATTGTTGTCTACTACAATTCCAACAAGAATTTCTCTGCTTTCTCTCGGATGGCAGATTTAACTCCATTTACAAAATGCCATGGCATTTCTTGACTGTGCTTCCCTAGTTTGTTCCATTAACTACTGAGATACCATTATCTAAGCAGCAACTGATGAACAAAGATAAATTTGCATTTGCCTAGCAAACCCCTCTGTGGCTTAGCTGATTTTTCTGCTCTCCTTGGTGTTCCACCCTTCCACAAAAAATAATGTTTCTCATTCAACCTGACTTAGAAACCTCACTGAGCTTAACCAGCTCTGAGCACTTTGTGCTCCAGTACTGCTAGGTCCCAGACTGCCCACATCAAGCAAAGATCAGCAAGTAAAAACAACTCCTGGGCACTATAACCCCAATTTTAGGGACAATAAACTCATCAACATCTTCAAGAACAATGTGGAAGAAGGGAAGAAATACCGAGTACAATATTTTCTCATGCTTTCCTATCATCACTCAGTCGTGCTGCACAGAAATGAAATATCCTCATTGCTTGCAGCTGAGCAGGTCGTTGGACTAGATGGAATCTCTTGCAGGAGGGAATACCACACATGTCCAGAGCTCCATCCAGCATCCTGAAAGGTGCCTCTCCTGCCTTCAGCAAGATATTCCCAGCCATGACAGAAGGCCAAAGAGGCACATTAAACTTCTAAAAGTTATGAAAAGCAGGAGCCTGGGATGTGATGGAAAACAGATTTTTATGGATTTGCATCAGAAACCAGAACAGAAAGTAGAGGGGAATATAATGGTGCCTACACAAAAAAGGAGAGTTTCCAGTTTGTGACAAGTTATTTATCCAGTGGCAGTGGTTTCGCAGTCCTACAGACCATAATGAGTTTTACAAGCTTGAACTCCTGTAGCCACAAACAAAATACATTTAGGACACAGACGTGCAGACACCTTGGATTAATCCTACAATTTTATCCTGGTGGTGGAGAGGAAAGTGGGTTCTGTGGAGAGTCAATGAAATAGGACAGTGTAGAACCACAGTTATAAGTCCTGTGTGAACTTGGAAGGTCTCAGACGATTTAGCGAGATCTGCATGTCTAATTGGCATGGATTTCCTACTCCTAGTAATTTTATATTCTCTTTGGACTACAGGTGTTTTGAGTTGGGTTTAGATCATTAAATTAGAGGCAGCAGCAGGCAGATGATGAAACACACCTATGAAGTGATAGTAGTTCCTCTGCTGTGGGAGTTTTCCTGCTCAGCCACTCACCTGGGAAGACACTCCTCCTCTCATAAATTCACTCAGCTCTGCTTTCACCTCACTGTCGCAATGACTCACCCCAGAATTTAATAAGATTTAGGGATACAATTAAGCAATGATAGACCAGGGGAGAATACAGGAAAATGATAGAGCTTTTGACTTTCCCTTCTGCTTCCAGATGATGGGAAGGAGAGAGCTGGAGCCAGGCTCCAGACAATGACCACATTGCTTGCAGAGATGTGCTCCCAGGTGTCTCACAGCACTTGATGCAATCCAAGAAGTGAAGCCACCACATGGGGTTGGCAAGGTCTTTCTTGGATTAAAGCTCATACCTATGACCTAGGAGGATCCCAAAATAGCCAAGAGCAGCCAGCAGGCAGCAGTGTTCCTGAGAACCTCTCTGGAGGGCTGCTGGCCATTTGGGATGTCTGTATGATCACATGGCACCTGGTGTGCTCCCACCTATTATTTCTTAAGTAAATTCTGTATTTTCAGGACTGAACTAATGTACAGGAAACATGATGCCAGCCTCCCAAAGTATCTCAGCAGCTGAACCAGACACTGTTAATGCTGATGTAGAGTTAGGAACTCAATGAGATGAAACACAGGCAGTGCCCACCCAGGAGTGCTAATCAAGATGGGCACAGGGACAGGACTTACTGGGGAACCCAGACAGAAGAGCAAAGAATGGTTACTGCAGCCTTCTCTAGGGGATTTTTACCAGGCTTAATGTTTAAGCACCTGACAGATACCAAGGCAGTTATCAGACTTTTGTGGGCACTGGGCATGAAGAGGACTTTTAAGAGCAATTTGGAGGATGAAAGGTCATGGAGTGCTACAGATAGAGAGGGATGTGCCTGACCTCATCCCCTCGCAGGGTCAGAGGGTTTCTAGGGTACTGTTGACATTTTTAATGACCATTTGAGCTGGAAGGAATGTATAAGATCTGATTACAAGGCTTTTGGAATTCAAATCCACATGGCCTAGGTTATCTCTGTTTTAGGGGAAACACTTTGGGAAAGCCAAATTTTCCTGGAAGCCTGCAGTTCACACTTCAAACAGGGAGGTAGGTGGTACAGATGAGGCATGAGGCAAGCTGCTTGCCTAGATAGGTTTTGTGTTCCTGACCTGAGCTACAGCAAATCAAAAGCTGCAGGATTCTATGTGGGCTCTTAACCAAATACTGCTGCCTGTATACATTGCCACAATAAGAAACAGTGTCCATAAGCTAAACCACAATGAAATCACAATTTCAAAGCAAAAAGACATTAGAGCTTCCCTGGGAGAGCCCCATTTTCCAGTCACCAAAACAAAACATCATGATTTGCTTTCAAACCACTTCCAAGGCAGCTGCAAAATGTAGAGTTAGCCTGTGCACAGAGTGCAGAGCTACAGAAGCAAAGGCACAGGCTTGCAGCTCACGTTCTTTAACCACTGTGTCTGTGCTGCAACACCACTGGCCAACATAACTACTTACTTAAGAAAGCATGAGCATTTTTAAAGGTGTTTTTTAACGGGGAAAAATGATGGTGCCTGAAAGGAACACAAGGTTTTCCACAAGATGCAGATGTGCCCCTAGCACCCTCCCTCCTGCCCCACTGCAGGTCTGGACCTCTCTTTGGGGAACCCAGATTCACACTCTCAACTCCCTGAGAGCCAGCACAGACTCTGTACTGACAATACTGTTCCTTCTATTACCTCTTGCTACCTTCCTCTCTTCCTTATAAAGAGGTAGGTTCCCAGGCTGTGGTCCCTGGTACTTCCAGCATCAGCTTCCTGAGGAAGCAGGGATAGCCAAGCCCTGGCCTTCTGTCCATTAAAGGCACAAACCACCTTCCTCCCATCAGGCTCTTCTTCATGCCTGCAGCCATATTCAACCTCCTTCAAATAAAGCCTTAAGGAGGCAGAGGAGTGGTGCACACACCTGTCTCTTCAGAGACATATGAAAAGATTAGGTGAAGAGAAGTTTATTCTGAGGTCTCTGTGATTATATCTTCTCTACAACCCCAAGGTGTGACAGCAGTTCACACACTGATCCCTGAGCTTCAAACGAGCTGCTTCAGCTCAGCCACCCACCAGCTATTAAACACCAGCGTCACAATTTGCACCCTATTTAAATATTCAGCTGCAGAAAACCACCATGGTAGCCCTGCTGATATTTGTACCTCAAGATAAATTCCCATTGCTGCCAGAACTAGCAAGTCCAGAATATAAACACAGTACCACCTTCTTTGGATTGCCATGAAAGCATTTCCTGCCTGCTCTGCAAGTACTGATAAATGCCTGGTGACATCTGGCTTGAAAACATTGACAGGAGCTTCCTTAGGACATAAACATCGACTTTCCTTCTGCAAAACTAGTTTCCACTGTTGCATGACATGACAATATGCACTGGTGAAACAGTCTTTGGTTTTGAAATAATGCTGCAGGATTAAAAAGAAACAAACAAAACAAACCCAGCAATTAAGAGAAATCAAAACAAGGGTTTCCTAAGATCTGCTCACACTGGAATGCATGTAACTTGTGACCTAGAAAGCAATGAAAAGCAACTGCCAACACCCACAGTGGCGTGCTTAGGAAGGGGTTTCCCTGAGTAATAGAGTGCTGGGAGGAGACAATTACAGCAGCTTGAGCTGAACATCAGAGCGAGCCAGGGTCGTGATGTTATTCACAGGACATGAAACAGTTGCTTAAAAATCCAGAATAGAATCACAGAATATCCTGAGCTGGAAGGAACCCACAGGGATCATCCAGTCCAGCTCCTGGCCCCACACAGACACCCCAACAATCCCACCCTGAGCCTGCAAATGTTGTCCAAATGCTCCTGGAGCTCTGGCAATCTTGGGGCCATGCCCATTCCCTGGGGAGCCTGGTCAGTGCCCAAAACCCTCTGGGGGAAGAACATTCTGCTGATATCCATAAATCTCCCCTGAGAAACCTCCAGCCATTTCCTAACAAAACCCCAGAGAAGTGTGAGAGTTCAAAGCCTTCACAGTCACTGAGAGCCTCCCACTGCCTACAGAAGGTGATGGGGTGGAGGCTTGTCTCAGATGACAGTGTTGGACCGTCAGGACACAGCAGAGGAATTGCTGTTCACTCCAAGCAGCATTTGCAGTGGGTTTTTGGAAGGACAGGTGCTGTGAGCTCTGCAAAGCACACACTGCTTCTTGGGAAATGAAATAAAAATGCATGTCTGAGGTGACACTCCTATTCCAAATCAAAACCGAAGTTATCCTCGGAGACTCACACCACCTGTCACACCCACTTTTTCCATTCAATGTTTTTGTCATTATTATAGTATCAGTAAGAAAGTATCTGAGCTATTCATTCACTCATTCATTCCCAAAGGCTACTGGCTTACCTGCATGGCATGTAACAAGTAATTAAGCATCAGGGAAAAAAAATAAGGAATGCAATTAACCAAGAACATGGAGAAGAAGTATATTAAAAAAGCAACATCTCACTCTGGCAGTAATAAATGATGGTTTCTCTAACACAGCTCAAACTCCACTGTAATGTGGTATGCAAAGTCTGAGCACTAAATTGCCTGCAAGACTGGGAGGAGATAAAAAAGTTCATCGGGTGTAGAATTGATTAGCACAAGGTATCATTAACACAGGGTCAGAGCGTCTAGGGAAGGCAGCACAGGACAGCCAGTCCTGTTGGGATTAAAAAACAAAACAAAACAAAACAAATAGGAGTTTGAATGCAATCATGGCTGCCAAATGCTGGGTGCCTCATTGGTAAACTCACACCCTAATCAAATCCTTCATCTCCTTAATTACAGTGTAGGTCTGTTCCCAGGACTATGGCTGGGAAGGATGTCCTTGTCAAATAGGGAACAAGGGATACTCGGTCAGCATGAACCAAAGAACTTAAATAAATTCCAAAACATGGAAGATTTTCCATTTATGACCCATTACAACAATAAGCTCTCAGCAGTAAAACTGAAAAATATCATGGGCCAAATCTGAGGAGAAGCTCACAGTGTTGCTTCACTTTCCTCTCCACCCGGGACACAGCTCCCCACAGGAGATTCCTAATTTCACCCCTGCCTCATCTCACTTGCAGACTCCTGCTTAACCTATCTGAATAAGCCTGGCAGTTCCTGCAAGCCAAGGGAAGACTTCAATTAGAGATAAGTGACAGGATTTGGCTCAAAGGACAGACTAAAATGAATTGGCACCTAGACCTGAACTTAAAACCAAACTTATTTATTGAGACTTGGAACAGTTCCTTTATGTGGAATGGGAAAAATCAGAAGCTCTTACAAATCTGAAAAACCAACAGAAACTGAAGTACTAGCTGAGGTTTATATTAGTCATCTGAAAGAAAAGGAATCATTAACAGCTTTCAGACAATGCTGGCCAGACCTTTCTTCCACACCCAGCATCTCTAGCTCAGGATTCAGTTTAGACCAAATTTCTGGGGTTTTAATCTCATGCAAACACCTCTGCTCAAATACAGAATAAAACACAATCTTTAGCAACGGAAAAACTACTCTTGGGACATTTTAGATCTAAGTAGCAGCCTCACCAGATTTTCACATCAAAGAGGAGAGCCTCAAAAAATAATGGTATTATTTCAATTACTCAAATCTCAGAAAATTCAGATACTCCCCCAATTCACATTCTCCTCATGGATTCTGTAGCAGAAAAAATTGGGCCTGCCACCAAAAGCTCTGCTTGTCTTCTGCCTTTCTAATCTTTAGACAAGACTAACAAGTTGAGATAATTCATGCAGTGAAACATATCTCAGAGACTTTGTATATGAACTAATTAAAATAAATAAAACCAGTACGGATAATGAGAGAGCAAATCAAGTGCATATGAATTCAGTCAGTGACTCACTGCTCCCTTGTTTTCCTTATAGGAAAACTTGGCTTATCACCATACTGGGGTGACGATGAGTCAGGAAACTGGCATGAGCCACAAATTGCAAGGAAATTAAAATAAGTATCTACAAAATCTCTTTTTGGAGAGATTTTGGAGATTTTTGCTGGCTTTGTATGGATGTGCTTATGGTCTTCACAGCTCTAACCTCATCGCTTTCTGACTAGATAAAATCAAGAAAGGAAAGAGACATTTATGAGTTCTAATAACAATGCATAATGATTGGGCTCTTGTCAGAACCAATCTGATGCCTTTACTTTTATAAAAGTATATATTTTAACCAAATGAATTTGAAGCCTATTACCACTTTCTACTGAATGCTTGACACTACCTTATCAATAGGTGGATATTAATCACTTGGAACCAGTCAAAGCACGTGCAAATATTTTAGCAGCACTAAACTGAGAACTGATGGTGTGTGCATGGCATGAGAGTAACAGTTCTGAACCTAGGTCTGTGCAAGCACAACCACTTTGCTGCCACCTCACTCACACAGACCATGAGAACTTGCTCTATTACACCTTCTGACACAAAACCTGTTGGATTGGAGGTCTTCAGGCAGGTTGGGAGCACAAATCCCACAAAAAAGCTATCATATGCCCTTCTATGTACAAGCAGCTATGTCTCTGAAGCTCATTGATATTATTTCACAATAATAAAATTCAATTCAAACTGTTAAACTAAAAAAATCAGAGACACAAAAAAATGCAAATGTCAAGGTTTTGAAGGTGAAAGGAAGAAAGCCTCAATGTTCTCTAGTTCCACACTCTAGCAAGTGAGGGGGTTTTACCCAATTCCTTCTCTCCTACAGCCATGCACATTTCTGTGACACAGGAGACTGAGTGAACAACTGGGGTAATTAGTGACTGATGATTTACAGCAGATGACAGCTAATTTCTCCAGTTAAGAAGATTTCTATCAAATCTGTAGAAATGTGCACTCAAACTGGACATACTTCCAAGTGACTGCATCTCAACTCTCATTTGCATTTTGCTTCTGCTCGGCAATGCCTCGGAGCTATTTCGGAACATCACAAGCTGTCCAGGGCACATTGGTACATTGCATGTAACTGTAAGGAGCTGCCTATTCTTTTTCACCACAAAGAAGGTTTTATAAAATGCAAGGGAGATGCAGATGCAGAGGTACCTTGTACAGAGCCATCTGCAGAAGAGCAGCAGCCAGGAGCAAAGCAGCCCAGCAGGGAATGTCAGGCACATTGCAGGTAGGTATCTGCAGTGCATGACTGTCAAGATTTCAGTCAAAGAACAAAACATCCACAGTCATGGTACAGAGCTAACAAAGACCTCTTGTTATCAACTTCAAGCCTGTACAGGGGTGTAAGAGCACATCTCCAGTGCTCCTGCACACTGATTTTCACAAGTGGCTGTGCAATATTAATGTCCACTACACAAATCTCCCTCTGTGACCTGGATCTGGACAGGCTCATGAGGCTTTAAGTGCACAAGCAGGAAAAGCTGGAATTGTCTATAGCATCTCTTCCACAAGAGATGTGGAAGATGTGTTTTTATCTCTTCTGGATAAAATTGTGATGCAAACTTGGTGCTGCCACCCACTTTTAAGACAATAGGAAATCTGTAAAAGAAACCAAATCCCTACTATTTCAAGTAGCTACCTAAACCTTGTTTAAAATTCCAGATGAAAAAGCTTTTGGACATAGACAAAAATACTAACCCAAACTTTGGTAATCCCAGAACAGCCTTTACTCTTAGACATAGGCTTTACACACCCCTGAGACTCTGCTGCTGAAAATGGCAAGTAGGTTCATGAATCTGTCATCCTGCATAAAGAATCATGGAATGGTTTAGCTTGGAATGGATGTTAAAGCTCATCTTGTTCCAAACACCTGCCATGTGCAGGGACACCTTCCACAAGTCCAGGTTGCTGCAAGCCCCATCCAGGCTGGCCTTGAACACTTCCAGGGATGGAGCAGCCACAGCTTCTCTGGGCAACCTGTGCCAGGGCCTCACCTCCCTCACAGCTGAGAATTCCTTCCCAATATCCCATCTGTCCCCATCCTCTGGCAGTGGGAAGCCATTCCCCCTTGTCATGTCACTCCAGGCCTTTGTCCAAAGTCCCCCTCCAGCTCTCTTGGAGCCCCTTAGGCACTGGAAGGGGCTCTAAGGTCTCCCCTGTGCCTTCCCTTCTTCAGGCTGAACAAGCCCAACTCTCTCAGCCTGTGTTCTTAGAATGGAGGATAAGACAGGAGGATAAAGCTGCTCCAAGGCCACCATAACACAATGCTTCCTTTCACCCACCTCTTTTCCCTGTTCTCTCTACAGCACCATTATTGGAACTTTTGGGGTCCCCTCACCCACCCTGATCTGGAGGGCATTATGATCCCTACAGCAGCTTCTCATATCCAACACACATTCCCTTCCTCCTGTTCCTTCTTTCCATTCTGGTGTTCAGTTGGGGAACTCTCCCATCACAAGTGCACTGACCTGCAAGAATCCTACTATGTGCATAATGTAAATAAATCAAAAGGTCCTGTTTTATCCTCACATGCTCTGAGGGAGATGTTTTTTCCCACAGATGAGGCTTGGGAGTACATTCCTACACACTACCAGTGCTGCTTTATGGAACCCCCTTGAGCTTTCTGCCACAAGTGTTTAAAGCAGCCAGTGCAGGCCTCTAACTATGGGAATTTTTGAACTTATGGACGAGTGGAAATGCCTGCTCCAAAATCTCCCACAGATTAAAACACCTTTCCCTGAGCACAAAGCAATGTGACACTCCTCACATGCATTTATATCCCACAGAAGCACACTGAGTGTTTTTATTTCATTCTAGGTCCTGGTCAAGCTGTGCCAGGTCACGATTGAGTATGGTGCCCAACAGTCCATTAGTTATTCTAAGCAAAGTGTCTTTAAATTCATCCCACTGACAAAGCAAGTGGCTTTGTACTGGTAATTAGTAAGAGCACACAGGTATTCAAATATCTGTGCAGGGCACAAAAGCTTGTTAAGGAGCCCACAGCTTACCCACAGCACTATTAGAGAAAAGAAACAATCTTTGGAGTTACCACAGGAAATATTTAAATGCATTGGTCCAACTTCTTAAAATGATCTAGTAAAGAATTTACTATGTTCTACAGTAAGTCCATAGCTGATATAGCAAAAATATGTGGATAAAGCCTTATACCTGCATGAGAGAGTGTACTCAGATGAGACTAGGTGCTGAAATAAGCACGACAGCAAGGGCTTCTCCAGACCTGCAAGGAGTCAGTGATATGGGCATGTGGCTACAGTGAGTCCTCACAGCACAAAAAGGGCTTGTCCTGTTGTTTTTATAGAGTGTTTTATTCAGTGCAAGTTGCAGCAGTTTCTGGAGCTAAAACACCTGTGCTGTGAACAGCAAGGTTTTTGATTTTGCCAAGCTGCACTGCCACAGGACCTCCATGAGAAAGGCTATTGGTAACAGGACTGTGATGCACACTCCTAGATGATACAGCAAAACCTGAATTCCACCCTGAATTCAGACAGGGCTGCTCTGTTCTCAGTCCTGACACTACCTCACTATTTGACCTTGGGTATGTTACTTGATCATGCAGAATTTGAGTCGGCATTGGCCTAATGAAGATAATAACAATTGTGTGTCACAGATACAGTTGGGCTTGGTTATTATTTCTTGTGAAGTGCTTGAAAGAGCCCCAGATGAAAGGGAAATTAGGAGAAGGAAGATTAATTATAAGATGTACATCCCAAATAAAAACCAGACAGGAACATTGTTGCTGCTGTTATTAGCGGAGAGTCTGTCTGATTTAGGCCAGCTTTTATTTCTCTGTTGGTAGAGCAGACGCATTTTAACCACTCTCCACGTTCAGATTTTATTTGTAGATGGTGGCTAGGTGATAAAGGCTGCTGAGCTTCTGATATTGCAGACATAAAGGCCTTTGATCGAAGGTTTGATTTCACAGTAACCACTGTCTGTAACATGATAGGCCTGCCTGTGTTTTTACTGTTGTGAGGCAAAACAAGAAACCAAAAGTTTACTGCCACTCTGAAGGAAAGACCAGGATTGAAGAAAAGGAAACATTTCCTGTGGCTAAACACACCATAGCAAGCATAGTCATAGTGGGACTCCAGTCATTCCAATTATATTAACAAGAACTTGGATATTTAACAAAAAACTTGTGCAAATGGAAACATCTTTTCTACAGTGATTTTGTCTTAGGAAGTACCAAGTATTTCTCATTTAGGTTAGTATATTTGCCTGTTTAAGCATGGGGAAAAGGACACAGGGAAAGGCACAGTGATACATCTGAGATCACATCTAACTGAGCAGCACAGCCCAGAAAGAGACCTGAGCATTTCCCCAAGCCTCAGCCTGGGCTGCTCTCCCCTGGAGCTGCCTTCCTCCTTTGCCAGAGACCAACCCTTGCTCGTTCTGCAGCATGCTGAGAGTGTCCTAGAGATCACAGAATCACTGAGGATGAGAAAGACATCCCAGATCATGGAATCCAACCTGCTCCTGATTCCCACCTCGTCACGCAGCCCAGAGCACTGGGTGCCACCTCCAGTCATTCCTTGGACACCTGCAGGGATGGGGACTCCACCACCTCCCTGGGCAGCCCCTTCCAATGCCTGACTACTCTTTCCAGGCAGAAATTCCTCCTGACCTCTAACCTGAGTCTCCCCTGGGGCAACTTGAGGCTGTTTTCCTCTTATCCTGTCCCTTGTTCACTAGGAGCAGAGCCTGACCCTCTCCTGGCTGCCCCCTCCTGTCAGGGAGTTGTGCAGAGCCACAAGGTCCCCCCTGAGCCTCCTTTCCTCCAGGCTGAGCTCCTTTCCCAGCTCCCTCAGCTATTCCTCATATGATTCACCCTCCAGACCCTTCCCCATCTCCATTGCCCTTCTCTGGACACGCTGTAGTCCCTCGATGAATGGCAAACTTAAATTCAGCATCATCTAGTGATAAATACAGTTCTAACTCTAACTTCATTGTGATATCAAATTTCATTAAATATCCCTTGGGGCATTCAGTAATGAATTGCTTAAAAAATAGATGAGTACAGGAACCTGGGAAAAAACTTGTAATTGCACCTTCTTTCCAGGACACACAGATTTCCTTGCTTTCACCTTGCATAGAAAGTTTTCAGGTTTTAAAAAAACAGGGTGGTATTGAACCCTTCATTTCTCAAGAGTCAGATTTTTGAAAATTGCTGTCAGCAAGCCACCTACATCTTAATTTGTGATAATTAACAACGCAGTAGAAGAAATAAAGGACATAGCCTCCACTTGTTTCAGGAAACACTGCAATACAGCTAAAGGAGTTTCACCCCTTAACTATAAACAGCAAAAGGCTCTAATTTGTTCAGCATCTGCTCATGAAACGTGCATTAATTCCTTAATGACAGGTGCACCTTGGAGTCAGGACAGCTAATCACTAGATCAGGAGCTAACCACAGTACAGGGCTCAGAGAAGCCCACATCTTTTTCAAAGGAAGCCTTGGCAAGGTCCCACAAGCCAGTTCACAGCAACTTTATAGCAAAAGGTTAATTCCTAAAAGGAGAACTAATGATCCCTGTTTTTCTATGGCTTTATGATTGAGACAGCAATCTCCAAGCTTTTTCAGAGGTGGTGGATATTCAAAATCTTTGGTCTTCATGGTTTCTTTCACATCTCATAAATGTTAAGCTCATGTTACAGGGACGGACTCCTTTCCCTGGCTCCAAATGTCTATGAAATCCCCATCAGTGCTGTATCACGAAGAAGTCTTCCTTCAAGTGTGGCCAAAATTGCCAGTGGATTCAAACAGTTAGGGAGGAGAGGAATAATGAATAACCCAGAGAGAGACCAACTTACAAAATACCCTCTGTTTAAAAGAAACTGCTGCCATTGCAATTCATGTCTTCATTTACTGGAAGAAAATGGAAGTTCTTTTATTTTCTATTCCACATTCTCTCCCATAGTGACTTTCCTGTTTCAGAACAGCCATCTGCATTACAGGTGCAGAGTCAGCCATGGCAGCTCCTCCTCTCCACACGGAAGCAAACCAGCAGTATTATTCCACTGCATCTATAAACTTGGAAATGTGTACATTATCCCTTGTCTCTTACAACTCTCTCTTCTGTTAATCAACATTGTCATCATTTAGTAAGATAAAACACCACACAACTTTGGTGGCTAGCTTTTGGGGTAGTCCCTAACTCCAATTCCTTATCTCAGGATGTTATGTAAGAAGTGGAAAGCTGTTAAGTCTTCAGAGATAATCAAGATCAGTCACAGGTGCTGCACACAACACTGAAATAAAGCAAACAGAATCTTTCCCTGCCTACCCACACCCTTCTTTTGCATGGAAATACCTAAAGAGCTGAAGAGATGGGGTCAAGAAAAACATGCTTAGCCATCAAATGGAACAAAACAGACAGAGCTTCGATGAAAAAGCCTGTTGGTATCCTGTGAACTTGCTTTCTCACTAAGAAAAGAAAAAGAAAAGATCCATTTCAAAACTAAAAGGCAACTCAGTCCTAAATCTAGACAGCCAGTAATCCACACACTGGTCCTGCACTTCAGCCACTGATATCAAAGGCACTTCTTTCATGAAACATGTCAATCCTTTTGTTCATTTATTCTTGAGTTAGACATTAAGCAGAAAATAAGCACCTGAGTTGTGTGCCCATTAGAATACTGCATAATATAGAAGGGAGGAAATAAAAACAGTGCCAGTCTGAAACAAAAGGGAAAACTAGCCTCAGTGCTGCTTGGGTATTGAAGGCAACGCACAATATTGCAAAATGCTTGTGTAGCCAGTAAATGTACAGTAAATGAGGATTCAGGAAGGACTGCAAACTCTGAGCACTGAAATTGATACCATCAGATAAAGTGATTGTTGGATATAAGAAACTCTATGTCAAGCATTCTGCTGTGGGGGATGCATGCTGGAGGCTTAAGCAGGCTTAGGGTCTTGCCTAAGCGTGGTGTGTCCCACAGACTTTATCCTGCTCCTGACACTGGCTGGAATCATGCCTGGCTCCAGGTACCCTCACGGTGCATGAGGGCTTTGCTGGGCTGTAGAGCACCTGCTGACCACTGCTCACATCAGTCCCTCTATGCTGAACGAGGAGTTTGCTCTGGAAAGAAGTGCAGAACACACCTTGGTGCAGATAACAGCTCCCACTGAACATGTTTGAGCACATATGGGTAGCAGGTAAATCCACAGGGACCTGACAAGGTAGACAGGTGAGCTGCCCCAGCACAAAAAGCTTTGTTTTCAAACAGGCCAAAGCCAAGCTGGCGAGGGAGCTTTCAAGTCAGTCCAACATCCCTCCATGAGTGCCACCCAAAGCCAGCAGATATGTGTGCAGGTCTGAACAGGCACCCAGGTGCCCCCAGGAGGGAAGCACTCTGCCCAGGGAGCTGCAGCATTCCTCAGCAGCCTCCGCACTGCAATGGTTTTCAGCCAGGGCCCAGAAGCAGTTTATTCCATAAGCTCTCCCCCGCGAGGTATTGGGGATGATGGAAATGAAAACAAGAGAAAATTAATCTTTTCATTAATTTAGAAAGATGCAATTCATGACTCATAGCAAGCTTGTATAAATAATGACATTGTTTAAATCTTATTTGTAATTATACTTAAAGCCAGAGACTTTCAAAGCTGCACTGAGAATAAGGCATCCAACTGTCTAATTTATTGTTATTTTAAGCAGGTACTGTATGCCCAAATTCCCTTGGCAGATTATATCTCATCTTAAGTGTTTTGCTAGAGGTAATTTTCACATGTTCATGACAGCAGCAATGAGGGGAAGGAAATCAAACAAAAGAGAATTCCATCTATGTCATCCAATTTCTTCCTCTCTCTGGCAAGCCTGGAAGTGCTTTGTGCACAACTGAGAAGCTGCACATTCCCTGTGCTCCACCTGGTTTGGGCAGGGAAGAGAAAGTGGAAGTGAGGAAGGACCAAATGCAAGAGGTTTGGAAAAGGAAACAAACCAATAGGCTTTCTTTATCTGCCATGTAATCTTAGAAAAAATGAAAAACTGCTCTTTGTGCTACTTCTTCTCATTCTATGAGGCAACTGTTCCTAATAGCAATGGTAATAAGGAACACAAACTCACAAGTGGATCACCTTGAAAGTCTTGTCATACTTCTTCAGACTCCTGCAATCCCCAACCACAGACTTAAATTTAATAAGGATCAAAAAATATGTATAGAAAACTAGCAGTTACCAAAGGGAAAATAATTTGTGCTAATGCATATATAATACCTGGAACAGCAATCTGCCTAGGAAATGAGTCTTACTAACACTTTGCTTGAAATACCTGTGGCATGCTTGGAGGGCTCCTGGAGATCCTCAAGGAAATTCATGCAATTTTGAGGAATGGTCATATATATATATCTGGTTGTTCCAGAAAAGTTGGATGGAGAAAAAAAATGGTTGGAGAAGTGCCTATCATGTATCTACTGCTTTTAAATACTTATCACAGTGCTGCACTTGTTGCATGAAATCCAAGATGTAGCAAACACATGGAAAATTATCACCCTCATATATGTACCTGCTAGTATCCAGAAGGATCACAGTCACCATTTATTCAGTACAGAAGTTGGGCTGGGAAAGATTCACCATCCATCTTTCCTCGAGGCACTGTTTTAACCATGAGAAATTTCTACATGTAAGTATAACCAAATCCTAAAATCCTATATTTACAAGGACTGCAGGATATATATTATATATTCAGAAAAACTGTTCCCTAAATCAGTTTAACTTTTTTTTTCTGCTACTAAGAATCTGGGCTGCTCCTCACAAAATGAAGAAACTTGCCTTTCATGTCAACTCAAATTCCCATGCAATGGATTTGATTTTTGTTTTGTCTCCTGCTCATTTTGCTCCCACTTTGTGACAGAGCTGACACTGAAGAATCAGAGCTGCTCCTTGCACACTGAAACTGAACCAAACAGAGCAGGTTTTCCTTCTGTGTTCAGAAACATGATCAGCAGTATGACTTTTATATGGTCATTATTTAAAAACACATACACAACCTTTTCCAACCTGGTACTGACTTTCAGTTTCTTTCTTGACTTAGCTGTGTCCCTATCAGTGTCTGCTACAGGTAAGAAAATACAGCTTGATACCTTCAGTGGAGGAGACCGAGAAATCTCTTGTAATTAATGCATTTTGAATGACCTGTAATTTCAGAGAACAACATTAATTCATCTCCTCACATGTGGGGTCACAAACTGCTGTTCCCTCTCTTCTGATGCGTTAGGGCCCAGAGGAGGACTGCAGATATTGAGGGACAACAGACATTGGATGTTAAAAATTCAGATGTTAGAAATGAAAAAGATATATGTCAAATGCAGACACACTTCATCCTACTCCTATCTTCTTTTTTGTATAATTTCCTCCTATTTATATTGTTATTAATGCCATTGGGTAGAGAGAAGGAAAAAATATTCACCACAGGCACAGCATCACCCTAGGATACTGCAGAAAGAAAAGACTGCATAAAATATCTATAGACATAAAGTTCCTGCTGTGTGCTGGAGGCAGAATATATCACCATTCAGCTAAATGGTGCAACAGAGAAGTGGAGAAAAACTGCAGAAATTGCTTTGAAAACAAAAACAAAAAACTGCTTTCCTGGAGCTACCATCAGGTTTGCTTGTCAGATCAGATGCTTTTTCCTATGCTCCATTCAAACGCAAAGAAAATGCTTGAGGAAAATTGCTAGTTCTGATATTTACACCCTTCACATGTGCAGCTGGAATGAGATTTCTGCTGTGGTGGAGCAACAGCATCAACAAAATAGTCTAAGCCTAATGGCAGGCCCACTGCACACTATTTAAACATATGCAAAGGATTCCTTGATTCCCTGCTATATACTTTCTAGTAAACTTCATGCTTATATAATTTTTAAGACCTTATTTTTACAGCAACTTTTAGGAAAATGGGCCAGCTCAGGGTAAGATGAGTTTGAAGGCACAACTGAAGGAAAGACATTAATAAAGGTAGATGGAGCCATCTGTAGATGTGGCACTTGGGGACATGGTGGCCTTGGCAGTGCTGGGGAAACAGCTGGACTCGATGATCTTAAAGGTCTTTTCCAATCACACAATTCTATGATTCCCTGAGAAACCTCCCTACTTCAGCAAGGAAAGCAGAAGCTTCACAGAAGTTTCACATAAGGCAAATCTTTCCTGAGTCACCAGCAAACATTTGTCGTGTTCTAGTTTCAACCTGACAGCAGCACACACTCTGCCTCATGCCGTGGCTTTCCAAGGAAACACTTAGAGAATCAGTCCCAATTTTTAGAGAAGTAGAGATTAAGAAATGTCATCCCCTGCAAGATTTGGCATTCTCCTTAAAACAGCTGTTACCGTATGCTTTAAAACTAAGCTCTACAAAACCACATGGTTGTTGAAAAAAATCCCCCAAACGGGAAAAAAACCAGGCTCCAAATCCAGAATACAATTCAGTCACAGCCAAAACCTATTTATCTCTAAGTTTCATAGCAAAGTTGAAAGGTCTACTCATTATTGTGGCCACAGTTGTGGCAATTATTATCTGTAGGGTGTAAATTTCCATCAGACATCAGCACCGTATCTTCTTTTCTGCAAACAAAAAAATGATGATTCCTGACACAAAAATCTTGCTCAGACATAAGACAACAAGGCTACAGGTTAATAGAGACACAAATGAAAGGAGAATACAAGAAAACAATGCATAATTTCTGTCCCTCTGACAGGTATCTGGAGGTTTAGGTGGGATTTTAGGAAAAATGTCTTCACTGGAAGGGTTGTCCCATCCAGGCTCAGCTGCCCAGGGCAATGGTGGAGTCACCACCCCTGGAGGGATTTAACAGATATGAGGATATGGCCCTTGGAGATGCAGGTTAGTGGTAGCCTTGGCAGAGCTGGGGGAATGGTTGGACTCAATCTTGGAGGTCTTTCCCAATCTAAACAAGTCTATGATTCTATGCTGAACAACTCAGTGCCCTTTTTTATTATATAATAATAAAATTTTTTTCTGCAAAAACAAACCCTGCGTCTGTAGAGCTACAAGTAAATAAAATCCTCTGCCTTTTGCTTTGTTAACAAAATACTACCATGGCTTAAGGACATTGTCTGGGGTTTTGCCCCCCCCAAAAATTTAATTGCCTAATCTTTCTTATCCAATCAGCACAGTGTCCCAGTACTTTGCTTATCAGCTGCTTATTCCCACAAACCTGCCCTGCCCTGCCCTGATCCTCTTACTGCTGCTCCCCAAGTCACCTGCCAAAGCAGCTACTTGTGTGGCCATGCCCAGAGTAGAGAGGGAGCAAAATCACCTGGAAGGGAAAAGAAGAGAAAGGAGAATGTATGTTTTTGAATTACTTTCCCCCCCCGCAGAAAACAATTACTGATTTGCCTTATGAGACAAAATGAACAATGCTCCTGCCTATTCCAGAATGCCTTCAGAAATGACCAAACCCATTGCTCCAGCTGAAGCATGTCCTAATCCTCACCTCCACTGCCCCAGCTAGATACAGGCTGGTTCCAGAGCCTCCTAAAGTGCTCTGAGTTGCATCAATTCCTTCTTCAAGTCCTTTGTACCAACTGATATGTTCTGCAATACATCAGTTTCTGTCATAGTATAGGTATTTAAAAGCCCTCCATCAACATATTTTTATTTATAGCCCTTGCCCACTTCCACACACACACTCACTCTCTCAGAATAAGCAGGGAAAGCTTCATGTTTTAATGCACATTTCCATCAGCTGCAACAAGAGGTGTGAAAGGAAATTAGGCATGCAAGTCATTCACAAATTAACTGCCTTGTCATTGCAGGGAGCACTGGAAGGCCCAGCCAAACAACAGGAGGGGAGCAGCAGTGCTTTTCCAGCAGCCTGCAAACAACTGGAGCAGGTAGATGACATTTACCTCCATTTCTCTGAGAAGCCTTCAGGATCGACTCCTGGTTGCTGCTCCCAGTTTCCAAGCACAGGGTAGACATCAGCATCATCACCAACACTACAATATTAATGATAAACAGCTAATTTACAAGGCCACTGTGAGTACTGATTATTTGGGAGGAGTTTTTATGTGCCAGAGAGCCTTGCTGTGTTAGGTGGGAAAGCAGAGCCAGAGAGGCTGTGCTTAGTTATCCCAGGGCATACAGCAGGTCTGAAGAATGGTCTCCCTGGAAGAAGGGCCACCTGTGTATCCCACATGTGCTTGCTGAAGGATCCTGACATGACTGAGCCTCCCCTCTCTCCTTTTTATCCTTGCTGTCCTGCTGCCAGCACCACTGTTGGGATGCAGCAGCTGAAGAGCACAGAGACTTCTGCAATGGGATCCCCTCCTGTGGGCCTGCAGACTCTGTGGTAATACAAACAGAAACACCTCATGGCAGTGCCTAAAATCAAGCTTGAGCTCTCTGTCCCTTTGTCCATTTATCCTAACACAGGAAAATAAAGTAATAAAATCTAGACCTCAGTTGTACAGTATTAACACTCTGCAGCTGCCCTGCATTCACACGAACATGAAGAGACTTGAGCCCAGCTATTTTCCTTACAAGCTTGACATTACTCAACTTTGATCACGATATGCATATCCTTTCCTTTCTGAAACTTTTCAACCCAAAATAAACATTCCTCCTTCACAATCAAATGTCTTTATAGAAACCCACTACTAACATTTCACAGAACATTTGAAAAATAAATGGTCACAGCCTATCAAGTAAAACATTTCGCTTAAATTACACACTCTTCTTTCATAAAATTCCAGCATGTGGTTTTGCCTTCTCTCCATCCCTGGGCCTGCACAAGAGAACATTGCAGGCCCATATTATGCTTCACATTAAACAACATAAAACCCCTTTAGTTTGTTGAGAAGCAGATAAAGATGGTTAGCCTTATCATTGAGGGATTGAAGAGGAAAGAGCAGAGGGATCGAAGTAAGGAAAAGCTAGTGAAAGAATCCATGCCTATAGCTATGGCAGAGGTGATCCACTGTGCTAAGCAGTCTCCTGACATAGAAGGACATAAATGGAGTAGTACATAATTACTGTGTAACCAAAGGGCCTTCCCCAGGCATTTCAGATTTAAGATGCATCCATGACTACTTTAGTGAGCATCAAGACTTCAGTAAATTTTAGAGCTGAGCAGAAAAGTAAAAATATCTGGAGGTGAAAGTATCTTTGTACTTTGAGACTGACCTCCATCCACAGCTTCAGTTACCTCAGAAGCCCCTGAGGATGTGAATAGCAGGTTAATTGCATTTACTTGTCATGTCCTCTTACTTGAGAGATCCATACTACAGCTATGAGAGTAGTAACAGTCACAACAGCTGGAGATGCCAAGAGGATAAAACTGATGTCAAAAGCAAACAACAAAGAGTAAGGTAAATTTCTTTGGACTCCTAAAAAACACCCAAACTCAACAACAAAAACAACAAAACCAAGATGATATCCAACTGAAATGATGAAAACCAGACCAAAGTGCAACTCGTATCCATTTCTCCTTTCATCTCAGCATGTCAAGTGCTGAGATTCAATAAAAATGATATACAGTTTATGACATAACAGTTAAACATATGGCATAAAATGAAGAGAGTGGGTGCTAGCTGAACCTCAAAGCATGTAGCTAGTGATATCAAACCAGCCAAAGGCTCATAGCAACAGCTGACCCTTCCAGCAGCTGATAGCAATTAAAGACCAGGGCACATTATTTGGAAAATTCTTGGATTTTCCATAGCAAACGCCTCAGAATTGTTCCTGCAGTATCTTGATCTCACAGGAAGAAGTATCCTGAAGAGGACAGCCTGTTTCTCCAGCACACCCTTCTGCTGGATGGTTATGCTGCTTTCCAAAGGGTACAAATTTACAGCCAGCACACAACCCAGGTGCAGCCTCCACACTCACCACAGGCACCTCCTGCACCCCTGCTCATCCTTCCCAGGACTTTCTGTCCCAGCAAACCCAGAGCTGCTCATCCTCCCTGCAAGGCAGGAGCCTCCACCTCCTTTCTCCAAACAGAGAAAGACCATGCTGAAGAGTTTAAAGCTTTCAAAATTCCAGCTTAGAAAGAGAGAGCTCTCCGTGGCCAACATTTCTAAAGGCAAAATTACAGCATGCGGGAATTACAGATCTGCAGGCAAACCAGCAATTTGTGAGGAATTCAAGTCACCAGAAGCGACAAATTAGGACCACAACGCTAACAGAATTAGACACAGTCTCCTTTTAACCTCATCCCTATTTTAAGAGCTTTTTTTTTAAAAAAAAAGGGTTTGTATTTGTTTTGTTGTTAAAGTTTCCATGAAATTAAGGCTGAGAGCAACTGTTTAAGAACAATGTTTCTCCATCATTTACTCTCTTTACCTTAGGATGCGTAAAATTATACCCATGCCTGTACAAGGAGCTTTCTCTCAGCCATTTAACAGAGTGACAGAATCACCAAGCAGAGACAAAATTCAGTAGCCACATGAAAAGTTCCATCATCTTTGCAAACATGCTGCCTGACTGGAGGCTGTCAGCTCTGGGATATTTTTTTTAGGTTCCCTTGCATACTTCAGTCTTCTCCCAGCTGAGGACACGACTAGAGTCAAAACGCAGCTCTTTCCCAATGCGACTCTCACTCATCTACATGTCAATAGACTGAACTATGGAAAACCAAAACAAGAACCAAGCCAATTTCCCCCCGCTCCACTCAATAACAATAAAATCATACAACGGCATCTTTAAAGCCCTGCCTGTTAATTTGGATAATTACTTTAACAGCCCATCTAAGCATGGCCTCAGCCCTGTCCCCAGTGGAGACAAAAACCTGAAGGAGAAGGAGGAAACAGCTCATCTGCTAAACACAATGTTCGGAAATGCGAGGTGAACATTCCTTGCCACAGCAAGATGAATGTTCCCACCCCACCACAAAGAAAGGGTTCATATTTCATATATTTTCCATTGTTTGAGCTTGCTTGTACATAAGCAACTACATTTAGCAATCACCAATGGGAGAGACTGAGCAGCTAAAAAGATTATCATGGTTTAACAATGCAACAGCAGAATCAACGAGGGAGGCTGCACCCTGTTCAGTTCCACTAATGTTCTCCAGTTCCAGCAGCAAGCCACCCTTCCATGGGTACTGTTACCTGTAACACTCACTTGTGGCATGTACAATATCTGCAGCACAAATTAAAATTATCCATCACATGAAAAGTTATCCTCAGTGAGGAGGCTGCAGCAGTGAACCCCAAAGGAAGCTGAACACCACAGATTACTCCTTAGTCTAAGAAGGGCTCTTCTAAAGATCCCCAAAGCTCATCTTGTCTCAGTGGTCTTCAGTGGTAGAAAGGGAGTGGATACAAATCTGTATGGAACCAAGGAATTCTAGATTGAAACAAGTCAACACTTTGCAACATGAAATATTTCAATGAGATGGCTTTATGACATAAGGAAATACCCTGTAGGTAGTGATGGAGGTGGTGGTTTTAGACTGGTTTGACTCCCAGGGGTTCATCAGGCAGTGAAGAGCATGGAGGAAGGACTTGCACAGCCCTGGCAAGTCTCACAGCCTGGTGCCTGTTCCACACTCATGTGCTGCTGCACCTCCACCCTGTCCAGAGAGCAGCTGCTGTGGCTGGCACAGGGTCCTGCACAGGGAAAGGGCAGCAGTCTTGTACCCCAGGGAAGGCACAATGCCCAAGGATCTCAATAGAAACAGCAAGAAAGGCTTTACCCACCTACAAAGGGTTTCAAAGAGAAGTCTGCAGTGTTGCATGAGTGACTGCTCCAGCTAGAATGACACAGCATCCTCACACAGTTATCACTGCCCAGCAATTGCTGCCTTTATGTGTTTAACAGAAACCTCCTAACACGGCCTGCTCTAGCTTTCACTATACCCTCTGAAAGCACTCTTCTACTGGACCCTTACAAAAATAAGGCAGAGTGTTTATGGACAAAGGCAAGCTTTAGAAGACTGGCAAGGAATTAAGTATCCTTAAAACTATTAATTGGGATGGAAGGAACAGGGAACGCTTATCAGTACAGGCTGCTGGCACACGAGGTCACAGCAGCAGCCAGACATGGCAGGTGCAAGCGATGAAATCTGCATCCACATTCTGGAGGGACAGCTTCAAACAGAGCTGCTCTTCTCCACCGTGGCTGCTGCCACTGCTTAATTTGATTACACACAAGTGAGAGACGGGGGGAGGGAGGGAAGGAAAGCAAAGAGAGGAGCGAGGACCCTCTGGGCACCCATGTGGAAGTTACTGGGCGCCCGCAGCTGCGGTCTGAGCACAGGGCTCTGAGCAGGGGCTCTGTGAAATTACAGGGGCACCAGACAGCTGACAGGGCACGAGCCTCTGAGAGACACAAAATGACTTGCGTTCCCCTCAGCAAACCACATGCCGCATAGCAATTTGGACTGGAAAAACGTATTCTGGATTTAAAGAGAAACGAATCTGTTAAAAGAAACAGATCCCAGGGCAGGAGGGTCTGGAGGCACTGTGTGAGCATCCCTCACATACACTGTGCCACTTCATCCATAGCACTTGGAGGTGCTACATTCTTTCAGCTTTCCACCAACCAAGTCTTTTACGACCTGGCTTTTTAAGAACTGCCAAGAGACTCTTTCATAACAATAATCTCTGACCTAAAATTATCCAAAGTGTGCTCTTGCTTCCCTCTAGCCCTGAAATCTTATAGAAGAGCTCTGGGACTGTTCCTTTAAAAGACAGAACAATTCAGTCTCTGTTGAATTCTGGGTTAAAAGGAAAAAAAAACAAAGCAAAAAACCCAGTCTAGGATCAGGTCCTTCAGACTAAGCCCAAGAATATCACTAAAGAAGAAAAATTGCTCCTTGTTGAGATATTTATAGAGACAAGATACCTTAAAATATAACCTTAAAATTGTTATGACACTACCTAGCAGAATCTAATTATACTTTCATAATTGTATGTATTAATATCTGAAGTGTGTAATTACAAAACAGCCAATATATTTTAGAAACACCATACTTATAAACCTATTTTTTTTAAATAGAAACTTCCTGCATGACTCTAAGATCTGTATTTTAGTTCTCCTGTCTTTATGACTCAATACTAGCAGAGGCAACTAGAGTCCATGTTTGAATGGAAGCTGCAAACAGGGTTCTTCTGTGTTATGTCAAAGGCATTGATTAAAAAAAACACCAAAAACTTGCTCCAGCAGAATAAAAGAAACCCCCAAACACAGTGGAGAAACTTAATAAATAAATTAATAATAGTTTTTCTTCTTACCAGCTTCCTTCATTAAAGCAAAAACTCTTATGAATTTGTTTTAATCTACAAAGAGAACTGGAGCACTGAAAAATAGAGCTCTTGCCAGCCAAAAGGGTGATTAATGGAATTTACAAACCTCTTAATTATCAGACCAGTGATATAAATCTACTAACTAGTGGTGTCCACACCATGGCTGAGCCTGCCTGTTGTTTTCTGGCAGTCTCTGGACAGAGACCACAGGCTGAACATCTACTGCTGCCTGGACAATCTGAGCTCTCCCACTGCTGGGCTCATGCTGAACACATAAACCTCTTCTGCAGGCAGCAATGCTCCAGGAAATCTCTCCCACTCAGGACTGAAGTGATTTGTGCTTCAGTTCCACAAGGCTGAGTGAATAAAACCAAACATCATCAGGTTACAAACCCCACTAATTTCTAAATGGTGATGAATGTATTTCCCATTCACATAGAAAATGAGAAGGGATGGTATAATAGAGCTTGACTAAATATTTAAATCAAAAATGTTAAATCCTGATTCAGATTTTATTGCATGTGCTTACAGACAGAGACCTTTCTTCAGCCCCTCACACAACTTCTGGTTTTATTCAAACATCAGCTCCACTTCTAATTTATTCTTGTTAAGTGGCTTTCAGCAATGCTGATTTAAATGCACACTTGAGAGGCAAATGTAAGCTTGCAATAAGGTGCAGTTTGACATTTAAACTGTTATGTATTTTTTGAATGACTAAAGAAGAATTACTAATTTTGAGCCACTTCCAGATGGAAGTCTAAAAAGCACAGTGAAATTCAGATCAAAAGTGATTTACCTCTTTTCTCCAGTAACTGTTGCATCTCTCTTGATTCACAGTCCAAAAACTTGAAAACTTTGGTAGCTTTGTAGTAACAAAGTACTCCCACTGCACCTTAAATAGCTGACAAAAATATGCCTTAATACCACATGCATCTCAATATGCCTTTAAGAACAAACATGATTTTAACTTGACTGGGAAAAGTGTTTTAGCTTCTAAGAGCTCTGCTTCTCCAATGCCCCCAATTCCAGCAGCTTAAGAGCACGACCCAAAACTTGGGTGGGAGGTCTGCCTTCATGGCTGTTAAAGCATATATAAAACAGTGCACTGCCTTCCAAAAGTGGTGCCAGCTTACAAAGTTACAATGTAAGTGTGAGCAACATTCATTTATGCCCAACTGGCATTGCCAACGTGGAAGAGGTGAAAATTTCTACTACTTAAAAATATGTAACATATGTTTCATGAAGGAAATAGTAAGTGACCCTAAACTTTAGCACATCTGTCAAGACCCTGCTACAATGAAGTAGGCAAGAGAAGTCGTTAATTTTATTGCTTTTGCAGCACTTCTGTACAGTTCAAGGTACACCCCAGAGTGGAAAAGCACACAGCAACACATGCTGGGGAGGTGTTGCTAACTGCTCCTGACCATCCAGCATCTCTCTGTGTGTAAAAAGGAGATTAAATAAACACAGAGGCAAATGAAATGAAGTTTGTTATCTCCTCAACGACTAAGAAATGCTGTTGGAGAGAAGGGAAAGGAAGGAGAGCAGGAGATATAATCACTATGTGGGGCACCAGTGGCTGAGTGACCAGTAGCTCCCAACAACCTCATGTTCTGACCAGTGACTCGAGGTTTTTCATTAGGGATTGAGTAATTGCTTGTGCAGTCTGTATGTAAGTGCAGATGAGAAAAACCACCATGATTCCTTTCATTTAGAGGGAAAAAAAAAAATCGTCCAAGTCTTAATACCAGTTGGGAATAAAACACACAAATACCACATATTAATTATCATCAGAAGCTTGGGAACCTCAGCACATTGTTCTTACAGTCAAAAATCAATGACTAGAAGTCAACACTTGGCATTTTCTGTACCTTGTTATAGGAAAGTCATGAGGAGATTAATGTTTGCCCTTCCAAGCACTATTACTCAGGTACTTTGTCTGGTACTTCTGAGTTATAAATTCCTGAAAAACTGCAAAGGAAAAAAAATTCTCATATCCTAATATTACTACATTAAATAATTTTTTGTCCTCTGTCTTCTCTCCCCCATGAGAAAAGGAACTAACACATCCAAGACAGAGCTGATCAGGAACTGTCAGTTTTAATCAGAGCACTGTAGCTGTCAGTCACCAGTGGCCCTTGGGTATTTTGTTTCCTGAATATATAAAAGATTGTAATCCTGAAGGTTAGTCAGCATTTCTGGCTGCTAGACGGAAATAGCAAGACTATTAGAAATGTTTAACACTGGCATAACTGCAACAGTATTAGAGTTTTAATAGCTCAGCACACCAACACAGGCAATGACCCCTCTTTGTGAGCCATACTGGTGCAATAGAAATAATTTCTCCTTATTACATAGTTTGCACAGTTGGTATTTATTAATAGTGTTGCAATTCTGTATTAATTATTATTTAGCACTGACAACACGCTTGAAACTGCACAAAATTAGTGCCTGGCCCAAAGTGCTTAAGCAGCTCTGATTCAGCATCCCATAAGCAACATTTCATCCACCAACCTGCTCAGGGACTGGAGCCTGGACAGCAGTGGCACTTGGTCAGCTGATGTCACATCAAATTATTTACATCCTACAGCTTGGGACAGCCAAGCCCCAGTGGGTCTGGCTGGGGCAAAGTTTACAAGCACCAGTCTCTTGGAAAAAAACAGCCAACACTAAAGGCAATGTGGAAATGAGAATCCAGCATCTTATCCAAAATTATTAGAAAAAAATCCTGTCAGAGTATCATATTTTCAAATGAAAAGTCTCACTGAAGAGGAACCACACAAGAGCACACAGGGAATTGTGAATTTCCCAAACTGCTCACCTGTTAGGAAAGCTGTACTAAAGCTGCTGCCTAAGCCAGGATAAAAGCAAAATTTCCAAGGCCATCACCACCACACAGGCACAAACCATGAAATGCAAACGTGACAGGCAGCGAGAAGTAAAAATTGCAAATCAACAAGAGGGAAAGACACCACCCCCCTTCAGATCCATAGTGCTTTGTTGGCAAACCCTCCTGAAGGATCACTTCTCTGAAATGAGAATATGCAGAGAGTACAGATCAGCAAATCCCAGGACAGCCATAGGAATCAGAGTCGACCTTCAGGCAGGTTTAATTCAGGCCCTGCAGACTGAGTGCTGTTGCCACTGTCAGTTCACCCATTTTTGTTGTTTTCCAGCTCTGAACCCAGAAGTGTATTCTAAGACAATAATGACATGTTACTAATACAAATAGAGAAAATAGGAAGCTATGAAACAAATAATTAACTGTGATCTATTATTTACATAATTATTGGCAGAAGACTGAACAAGGAGTAAGATGGATTACTGCAGTTTTGGTTCAATGCAGCCTTAAAATAAAAAAATAAATTAAAAAAAAAATCATCACATGCCAAGGCTGAAAGGATTTTCATTCCAGCACGGGGTTCTCTCACTCTGCCAGCCAAGCTCAAAGCTGTTACTGCAGCTATTCTCCAGATAAATACTGATCTTTTCCCTTTGCTCTTCTGTTCAGCTACTGCAGTTGCTGGCCACCAGCAGAAGCATAAGAAATGTATTTAAAAAAACCCAAAACAAAGAAACAAACAAAAAATCTCAACAGAAGATAATATTGCTCACCAACAACATAACCCTGGTATGTTCATATTGCTCAAGCCTGAACTTAGGACAGGCAAGGCATAAAGCCTAGTTTTTCTTCTGTATTTCTCTCCCTTCTCTTAAGCTAAAATTGCTCTATGATTTCAGTTGTGGCAGGAGATCAGTTCTGGAGAAGGACAAATGATACTTATGCTCTCAAAACCAGAAGTACAGAATAGGTGGGAGCAGCTATGTTGCTCTCTACATGCTCAATTGCTGTCTAGAAGGTTCAGTTGGACAGAAGAACTCCATTCTTTACTCTGTCATTTTATATAGTGAGAGATAACATGGTGGCTCCAGCCATGTGTTGTGCAGAGGCTTCCATGAAACACACAGCACCATGAGAAGTGGAAAGAGCCACCAGAGCATCCTGAACAGCTTGTTCAAGAGCCTTCCAGAAGAAACCTTCAGCCACTCCTGACTGGTGACAGATCCAAAGTCACGACCACAAGCAGGAAGAATTCTACACCCTTTCAGTCAGACAGGATCCCTTACATTCTCACTCTCCTGATTTTTTATATACTATTGTAGAACCAGGAGCACGGATATTAGTGCTCCCTCCCTTTCACTTCCTCTCCCTGCAACCCTACAGAAATATCTGGGTTACATCAGACAGAAACATACACAAAATAACAATGAAAGCAGATGTGTCAAGGAAAGAAAAGCCATGCATGAGCTGCCTGCTGTGTTCAGCATTTCAGCAGTTCTAGGTAGGGTACTTGTCCACTCAATGAATCACAGGGTTAGCTGTTTTACACCACCAAAGTCAAAGCAGGCATCTAGTAGTTCAGAACTCAGTAGTAATGACTTGGGGGATTGTTGTTTGGTTTGGGTTATTTGGGGGTTTCTTCCTCTTATTTTGTCCCTACCTGTCTCAGATTTGCCTCTTGATTTTCAGACCAAGAATTTCAGACCAGTTCACCACAAATGCAATTTACAGGAGAGGTCCATGCCAAGATCCATACCCAAAGTTCTCTGGAAACCATGAAGTGTTGTTCACCTCAGTTACACCTCTCAGGGCTCTGAGCCCAAACCCATTTTTCTCAATTCCCATTAACTTCCGTGGCCCTTAGGCACTTCACAGGTTCTTTGTAGCACTCATTTTGCGCACACATTATTTTTTCTAGAACACTCATCACCCTACCCCCATAGTGCCAATTTCCACAAAACTCTCTCAGCCAGAAGGGTATCATCCTCCTCTGGCCATCATCATCCTTTCTCCTGTGACACTCATCACGTTTGGTAGATGCTGTTTGTAAACTCTTGTTGAAATCTGCCCTTTTCTATAACCCCTCAGCTATACTGCCTAGCAAAAAGCCACATCTGCTTATCTTGCAGGGCCCCTCACACTGACCAGTGCTGTCTCCTGTCTCCCTCAGACCTTCCATCCATGTCCTACAGCTCTCTGATGTGTCTTGGAGCTGTGGAGATAGATGTAGATTATAAGCATCTTGGGTGCACCACCCGATTCCACAGAAGCTGCACAACAGTGTCCTGGTCCACAATATACATTAAACAATGATGGTGCAAACAAGCAACTCAGAAGAGTTCTGATCTCTGGAGTTCCTAATTTTTATCTGTCAAATAATGGTCTCCCACTGAATCTCCTGAAGAGGTACCAGGAGCTTTTCCTGATAGTTATAACGAATTTCAAGACCTTTACAAACCTTATTTGACATAGGTGATACATTATAACATCTTTCAACCACAAGTTCCTCAGCAGCTAAAAAACCAAGCAAGAGCTATGGGATTTTGTACTACAGGAAAAGTCACCAGTTTTTAACAAGATCTGTTATCAAATTTATAACCCACGATGCTACGTCATCAGCAGCTTATTTGCTTCTCAGGCTCAGTGTACCAGAAAAAATGAAGAGTAAATGTTCTAAGTTATTCCCATTTATTATACAAATTGACTGACAAAATTTAACCCTATTGCAAGTTGGTATGGTATTAAAAAAGTCTGAAGGAA
Organism: Vireo altiloquus; assembly: GCA_013396875.1. NCBI lineage: Eukaryota > Metazoa > Chordata > Aves > Passeriformes > Vireonidae > Vireo > Vireo altiloquus. Next base: position 152,679 of record VZRF01004247.1, read on the forward strand.
TGATTACAGATTTCCCACACTTTTGACGAGAGAAGCTTTATCACAAAGCTTCTGGTATTGACTGTCACATAGATTAAGGGACTAATAAAATCATCATATTATTCTTAAGAACACACTCAATATTTATGAGTATATTAACTCCATGTAATAAAGGCCACATCCTCTGGCTGCAATGACTTGGATGCTTTGGGGATAAAATTAATCAAGATGCATGAAAGAGGATCTCAGAGTCAAACAGGAAAATCTGCACATAATAACAAAGATAGTTAGGATCTGGCAAAGCTACAACACAAGGAAGAAAAAATATGATGATTAAACATAATAAGACTTCACTTGAAATGTAAAATACTTTGGAACCAATCCTGCCAACTCGCATAAGAACCAGCAAACAGGAAGCAGCAGCCTTTGCAATAAAGCCCATCACACAGGGAAAACACAACACTAGAACAAGATGCTACAGCACAGTCTCTGTCACTGTGCTGCAGAGCACTTGCTGTCTCCTGGTTTTGAAGTGCATGAGGTTGAATTCTAACATCCTTTCACAAATGCTTGTGTGTGAGCTCATGGCACTGCTAGCTCAAGTGCATTCTGTCAGTATTATTTTCTAATATTTTCCAGCATTACAGTCCTTCCAGAGCTGTGTCCTGGGTTAAGATTAGCTCAAAAAGAAAAAAATAATAATGAAAAAGAGCTTGCACTGCCTCTTAATAGTTTTCTCCCTGAAGCTATAAGCACTGAGCATAGTCTTGTCAGAAGGAGAGAAAGGAGTTCTTTTTATCCCATTCCATGTGAGTTCTCTGACTACATTCACTAAGAAACACTCAGTGGGGCACTATGTTACTATCAGAACTGTGAGCTCAAGCAAAAAGAAGCAGTTTTGGCTCACAACCTCTTGAATGTCTTTGCACTTGAGAGTTAGTGCTGAACCTTTCCTAACCCTTCAGCTGGAATCTGTACTACCTAGTTGTAAACTTGACTTTCAACTTTCAACGATCATTTGCATGTATGTATCTTCAAAGAATGGCATTTGATTTGCAACTATGTGTTGTAATGAGAGGCTAATTAACACAAATATGGTTATTAGCAAGTTGCAGACGTTTAAAGGACAACACCAGCAGACCAAAGTCTGTGACGTACTGTGTGACAGGATGGAGATCCTCAAGGATGAACTGATACCAGCCAAGGCTCTGCCACTAACTCCATTACCACAGGCAAATCACCGACATTCTGCAACTTGGTTTCTCCTTCTGTAGTGGGATAGTGAGACTCATTTACTTTGCTGGGTAGTTCTCCAGCTTAATTAAATCATTACGTTTAAATTAAAAGCACTACAGAAATGCCAGGAAGTAGCACCTGAATTAGAAGGTGGAGGTGACACCCTAATGAAGCAAGACTACTTTCATTGTCAACAGCAGGCACAGTAAAAGGTCACCCATGGTATAATTGTGAAACCACATTCCAAGCTTCTGAAGGCAAGATTACTTTTCTCAAAACTTCATTAAGGAAGAAGATATGTCCCAGCATCAGTGGATGACTGAAATGCTGCAGTTTCACAGGCAATCCACAATGGTTTCATTACTTTTGTTTTCCCCTTGTCGTTACTCTTCGCTATCCTAGTAGCAGCAAAATATCACAGCTTTTCAAAGAATGCTTTTTCCACAAGCAAATGTTTTCAGTATGATCAAAGACCTATTAAGAAAACTGCAGAGGATCATTTCCCTTCAAGCTGTAATGCTCAGCACTGATTGAGTTTTCAGTCTTTTCTTTACAAGAGTCATAGCAGAAGCACTCGCACTTTTTGTCTGGGACAGCTTCTCCCAAATATCAGTATATTCCAACATAATCCACATGCACTGGAAATTTCCAGCTCTTTGTATACATAAGTACTTTATTGAAATATCCACTGCTGCTGTGCAGACTCTTTAAGTACTGGAACAAACTTACTCTTAAACCACAACAAGCAGGCCAGTCCTCAGTGACTAGGCCCATTTTCATCATGTATTCCCAAAAAAGCTGCAAACTTAGTGTCAGGTGTGAAGCTGTGTATGCCCTACATCTTGGAAACTGCACTCAGGCTCTGTCCCAGATACCAAAAACTCACATCCCATCATAAACACATTTAGTCCATGCTGGGAACTCATTAAACCAAAACCAGGAAAACAGGCAGCTACTTCCTTGTGTGTCGGACTTAAAAAAAAAAGGATTACCCAAGAACAACTCATTATACACAATGTTTATGAGTCCAGAGTGCAAACACCAAGAAATATCATATTTGCTGTTTGCTTTGTACCAATGCAAAAGCTTTTACTTTTAAGGGCAAGTTGTGCTATAGGAGAGGTCAGCCTAGTTCATTCTATTACATAAGATGTGCTTGCATCTTATGTATGACTGGATACATCCTACCCAGCTTCTGTGAGGATATGTTAGAAAATAGTGGAAGATATTCAGGAAATTACATCTGGAAACAATTCTCTATATGATCTTTTTTTCCCCCAGTAAATAAATATATACTTGCATATAATTGTTTTATATATACATATATGTACACTAAATATGTACTTGCTTTTTCTTATACTTTTTGGAAGATCAAAATGATTGTAACCAAGTTCTCTACTAAGACAGAACATGGACTTGGAGTATCATGCCCATACAGCTGGGTACTCTGCTTATGTCCGTCTGTCAGCTGCCTGCTAATTGCTTTTGAGGTCACTGACCTGCTTTTGACCAAATTTGACAGCAGGAAGAAGTCCCAAAGCTTTCAACACTTTCATTTAAAAAAATGGTTGGGTAGATGCAAGACTCTTATAAGACAAGAAGAGAAAGGTTAATGACAAAGGTCAACTATTGTTTGACGTCAGAGAATCCACAGCAGGGATCACCCTAGAGACAAATCCTCAGGAACCAGTTTCCATTGGTACTGCCACTCTTCTAATACTTGTTTCAAATAGAGCTGGAACCAGAACTTAATTCCAGTTCTCACAACAGTCCGCTGGCCTTATGTAAATCATAACTTCTGATGCTACTTCCCCTGCCATGATGTGGCTGGTGTTAAAATCTCTTATTACGTTGCTGAAACGATTCATATTTGAAATGTACTTTGAAGGTCTGGAGAGTTGTATTTACTAATTATTACCTGTCTTGAGACATGAGCTGAATATTCAAAGGGCTAGCTTGATTCATCTGCAAGTGCACATCACATAAGCATGTGGTATACACTAAGACTCAAAATACAAAAGTAAAGATTACTTTTAGAGAAGACTTTATAATCAAGTCAGTTTTCAGCTCAAAACGTATAATTTTTATTACCACAACTCTTCTATTACACTGGATTTAAATTATTCCATGTTCTAGATTAGCACTTTAGAGAACACCAGTTTGAAAAGTAAATATCAATTGACAGAAGACAAAAAGCCCATGCAAAGTTTGATTCTGCCCCCAAAGGCAAGTCTGATATCTGAGATGTTAAACCTTTGATACCAAGCTGAATGTTAATAGATAAGTTCCACAGGGCAGTTATTGAGCACAGTAAAACCAGAGCTCGTCCTAGAAATATCAGCAATCATAGCATTGGGATTGGCAATGCCACATTACATTAGGCAGGCATTTTTATCTTCTGCTTGGTCAGGGACCTTCCACCCTTTCCAGAAAAGCCTTTCCAGAAAAGGCTTTCAGTTCTAAAATGCACAAAAATCAGGCAGCAAAGGTCTTGGTGGAAGTGCTAGAGCAAATAGGTGAACTAGATGTGATTTAAAAAAAAAAAAAAAATGCACAGGGAGGGGAATAGCTTCCTAAAAAGGAAACTTTCCAAGCATTAAAGGTGCTTTGTAGTAAAACTCTACTAGAGAAGTCCCTATTTGAGAGCAAGGGAGCACACTACAATTTCCTTCAATAATAACAGGGTAACCTTGTATCTTCAAGCTTCCTTCTGTAACAGACTGACTACCAGCCGAGTACTTAGTATCTCCCAATAGTGGCCTTTACATTTCCTGAAGGAACAAGCCACATCTAAGAAGAAAAACAAAAAAGACACAACAGTGACAGCTAAATTTTCTTTCTAATCCTCCCCATCTCCCTACACCAGACAAAATAAATACAACCTGGCCGATTTATTCTGACAACAGTGACTTAGATTTATGTCCCTTGCTGTCTATCACTGCCCTACAAACATATATTATTTTAATGTAGTATAAACAAATATCAGATTTGCTTAACACCACATTGAATCCTAGTGATTAAAACATATATATGCATAGAGAAAAATTTATACATGCACAAACCCCTTTGTAGGCTCTGAAGATAAAATTATCAGTATTGCCAAACAGAGAATATGTATTATATTCTAATGACATAAGACAGTTGATTACTAACAAGACTACTTCGTTTCTAATTAGAAAAAGTTCAGTGATTATCTTCTTCCCTGCTGTTATTGCCTGACAAGAATAAACAAGGAGTCTTCTCTGGGGATGGCACAGTGAACACCCAAACAGACATTTGTTCTAGAGCTGAGCTTCACAGTAGTAGTAAGTATGAGGAACACAGTGGTTCGTGTGGTACAGCTAGTCACGCACCCACCAGTGCATGATTTTAAGTGTTTACCTCAAGAAAACCGAGCTTTGCAAAGTGCACTGCAGCTGTCTAGCTGCTCCTTCTGCAGCCGCTCCTGCCAGCTCTGCTGTCACCTGCTCGGGAGTTCTGCAGAGAAGGGACCCTTCTTGGCACAGGGCTGAAGGGCAGCCGGGTGTTCCAGGCTGGATGCACTCCGCAGACACAAAGCAAAGGGGATTTGCTTCGCTGCGATTTTCAGCCAAGGACACACCGCGCTCGCATGCTCCTCTCCCCCCGTTTGGCAGCAGACTGTGTCTCTCCGGCCGCAGCTGCACCTGTCGCCCGCAGCGTTTACTCTGAGCCGGGATCGATAACGCGTCTGCCATCACCCCGAAACCTCGCCGAGCGCCCTCCGCTCTGCCCGCGCTGCAGGCGCCGGTCCCTCCCGAATCCCATCGAGCACCGATTCTTCCACTGAGCCCAGACAAACAAAGGGCGCTCCTCTTATTTTCGATAAAATTTAGACAAACTAGAGAACAATACCGGAAGGGCCGCACAATGGGCACCGGCCGCGCCGCATCCCTCACGCCATCCCTCCTCCAGCCCCGGCACGGCGGGCGAGCCCCGCTGACCCCAGCCCGGGACAACCCTGGGGACGGCGGCGGCTGTACCGTGCCAGGGCAGGGCAGTCTCCGGGCGGCGGGGGATGCCCTCAGAGCCGCGGGGTGCGCTCACCTGCCACCGTGTACCGGTCCAGGTAGTTGAGCACGTTGCCCACACTGAGGATGCCGGCGGCCGCTACCCGAGCCCGGCCGAGGCTCGGCGCCTTGCGGAGGGCGGAGGGGCGGTCGGGGTGCTTGCCGGCCGCCGGCGGGTTCATCCTGCCTGACAGGGTCTGCACCTCTCCCTCGGCCCCTCGGCCGCAGCAGCCCCGCTCGCCGTCCTCCTCTTCCTCCTCGTCGCCGGCTCGGAGCCGCCCGCCGCAGCCCGGGCTGCTACCGGAGGAGCCGTCACTTTCCAGGCACATCATGGGCTGCGGGAAGGAATCTCGGCGTGCGGGAACCCGGGCGGGGTGACCGACCGACGGAAGGACGGACGGACGGACGGACAGACAGATGGACGGGCGGAGAGTGCTTAGCGCCGCATCCCTAACAAACCCCAAGCCTGCCCGGGACAGGCCAGCTCTGACAGCCCGGGCGGGGCCGAGGCCTCTGGGGCGGGGCCCGGAGAAGGTTCCGCCCCTGCTGCCGCCCCGCCTCGGCTGCCGTGCGCGCCCCGCCCCAGCGGCCCCGCCGGGTCCGTGAGCTCGGCCCGGGGAGGCCCAGCGGGGCGGTCCCTCAGCCGCCCCTGAACCGGCCCTTAGGGGTGTCTCCTCAGCCGTGCCCTACAGCAGCACCTCAGCCGTCGACAGACCAGCCCGTAGGGGTCTCCCCTCAGCCCGCCTCAGGGCGGCTCCTCACCCCTCCTCAGACCGGCCCCGAGGGGTCCATCAGCCGCCTCAGGTCGGCACCTCAGCCGTTTTCAGTGTGGCCCAGAGCGTGTCCCTTCAGTCTTCTCCATGTGCCCTGAGGGGATCCCTCAGCCCAGCCAGGAGCGGGTCCTCCCTCTGTCCCCCTCAGACCGGCCATAACAGGCGGTTCTTCAGAAACCGCAGCTCGGCCTTGAGGGGATCCCCCCTCAGCCCAGCCCGGGCATGAGGAGGTTTTCCCTGTGCCCACCTCAGCTTGACCCTCAGGTGGTCCCCTGAGCTCACCTCAGCCCCGCCGTGAGAGAGTTCCCCCTCAGCTTCACCTTAACCACACCCCTCAGCCCGGGAGAGGCCAGGTCTTAACCCACTCAGCATCACCAGCGCAGTGAGACCAAGTAATGAATTCCCTTTATCTACCTTTACTATTCTTCAGCACTGCACAACGGGCTTCAAACACACTGGTGGGCAGAACTGTGGACGTAGCCGGAAAAAAACAAACCGACCAAACAAAACCAGTGGCTCCCGCACTGCTGGCTTGTACCCAACAGTGAACTCCAAGTGGGCTGTGCAGGCCCACCCTCAGATGTGAGTTTTAAGAATAAATCTGTACAAAAGTTCTCCTTGCCTGTCCTGAATGCCCAGAGCTGTCTCCAGTCACACGGGCTGGCAGGGAAGGGACAGTGTGATGCAGGGCGAGGGCACACTGAGATGTGCCACCGACCTCACAACTTCCTGCTTGGCCCCAGATGATTTTCCTATTGCACAGAAGAAGCTTCACGAGCAACACACATCTTCAAAGGAAGTAAAATTGCTCTGGAGTTCCCCCCACTGCAAACAGTTCCATCCTGCTCCCTATAAAGTTCCGCCTTTGAGCTAAGAACGGCCAACAAACATTTCATTTCAAAAGGAGAATCTTCAAAGAGATAAAAGTGTTCACAACCAGAGTGGCTCCAGCCTGTCATACCTGTCATAAAACTACAAAAGGTAACTAAAACCAGAGAAATTAAAAGACTTCTGGAGAGCCAGTGCATGTCCTAGAACAGCACGTTACAATTTCAGATTTCTCTCAGTTTGTTGATCTTACCTAAGAAAATGTGTGATGATTAAAACCTTTGTCTCTGGGGTATTTAAACACGGCCTTTCTCTGACGAACGCAGAGCTGCTCACAGCACAGCCCGTGTGTGTATGCTCAGCATACCTGGCTGTGTCACACCCTACCCACCGATGACACCAGGTTCAGACTATGCCAGAAATCTGGTGAGATGATACCACCGACATAACCTCAGGACGCTACCAGAGAACAGAGCACTTTTTGGTGAGTCAGCTGCAATTCAGGGCTGTTTGTGCAATACTGCTGAGGAAAGGAGCAAACACTGTTTCCGGTGATACGTGGCACTCCCAAATAGTGAGAGGTGACATTTTAACATTGGGAATGGGTCCACACAGATGTTCCAGAGTTTATTTCCGTAATAGAAACAACATATCTGGTTAATGATAATGTTCAGGTTGACTCGTTGAAGTCTAGGGAATCATTTTTTGCTCCATAGCAGTATCTGCAGTTCAGTTGTGACTATGTGGGAACAGTTTTATTGACAAAAATGCTTATTCACATCCCCACTAATTTCAGAATTCTAGTGGTGTACTTAATTTGGTTGAAACACAAAAACCAAACCTAACAAACAAACAAAAAACAAACCAACCAAACCCAACAGAAAATGGTAGAGCTGAAAAGAAGGGAAATAAAGAAAAAATTAAAGGAAAAAAATAAGAAAAAAAAAAGGGAAAAAAGAAGTGAAATGTCTTCACAAGGACCACCCAGCTTGCCTAGCAGTGGAGGCAAAACTCATGGGTTTTTTAACATATCAGACAAATCAAGCACTAAACATAGCTGAACTGCAGGTTCAAGGAGTTCCACAGAGAGCAGCCAAAGTGTCCAGGAGCCCTCAGATATGAATGGTGTGCTCCACAGTCTATTCTACTCTATTTTTCTCACTGCTTGGTCTACCCCAGGCTCTGCACACAGAAAACCCTGCTCAGAAGATGTCAATGAGATTAAAAGGTAAGGTAAAATTAAAGACTTTTGGATCAGATGGTTCTCCTGAAAGCAGCTAAGAAAGCACAGTTTTTTCATGGAACAGGTGTTTAATTTCATTTTTCCTTTTCATTTAACCACTATCAAGCACATAAACATAGCTAACACTGAAGCCAAGGTGGCTTAATGCACATTAGAATAAATGCCTAAAAAGACTGGGAAGTGACTTCTCCAAATCTCCTCAATCCATCAAATCCCCAAGAGAAGAAAAAACCATCCCAAACACCAACTTACTATTAAAGATCAACATACATGTTCCAAAGTTCAGGCAGATTTCTGATGGCCATTGAACATGGAGCAATGCAGGACCAAGCTGAAGGAGCATGCAAGAGCATCCTTTCATTTCTGAAGCAAAGAGATTTCAGCTCAGAGACAACCACAGATACAGCACAAAGACATTGGCTGGGCAGTGAGTTATGTGGAGTGGACACACAGGGTCTTGCAGCCAACCCTAACACCTTCAACTGTACATGGAACACTTACAGACCAACACAGAAGATGCCAGTGCATCCATGTCATGAGATTTATGTATAGGGAAAGCAGAGGGAACTGGAAAAAGTGTGATAGAATGGTCTTTGGTGGCAGGATGAATCATATAACTGAATTGCTTTTAAGAGGAACAGCACAGATTCTAGCTCAGAGACATTGCTGGGCTTGGCTGTTACAGGGTGTTGAGAGGCAGTTTGATTACACAGTGCAAGTTCCTACATGGGGAGAAAAATGGCAGTTTTAAGAGCTCTAATCAAGGGGGGAAAGGCATAGCAAGAACCAGAACAATGCTGAGAGCTGGAGTTAGAAAAATTCTAATGAATCATCTGGTTCACATTTGTTACAGACTGAATATCCTCTGGAACAAAATGCTAGAGAAGGAGTGTATTCTCTATCCCTTTATGTCCTTCGATCCAGGTTTGATTGCCTTTGTAGAAAGTGCATTACTGAATTCAGCATGAACTATTGCACTCCCTGCAGAGAGAATGGGCTGTAATTTGATGATACAGGAGGTCAGGCTAGGTGGGTTAAAGTCCTAGTCCTGAATATACAAGTTCTTACTCTGCTTATCAAGCACGCATTTTCTACATGTACCCCAGTCATTAGATTGAGCTGAGAACAGCCCCTAGGAAAGCACATGACAACAACCTAGTCTTGAAATGGTGACTGCAAACCAGGAGTGTCCACATAGTCCAGGTGATAAAGATGGACAGCATCTTCCTAGATACTGGGAATACTATGTTTTGTCTAAAAGCTAGGAATCTCCTTTACACTGGGATCACTACCAAGAGGTGTGTGGATACATTGAAAAGCAAGTCTGAACTCAGCTAGCTCATCTTTCTGCTTCTTCCAAATTATGCATGTCATCTCTGCTCCAGAGCGAGCTCTGGCCAGTTCCTGCAGAATGGAGCTATCAGGAATTAGTAGGACTGAGAGAATCAGCAGCCTTCCTGGTCTCTGAAAGCCCCTCAGCCCATCCCCCATCGCTGTCTGGTCCCAGTGGCCACAAACACAATGCTGTGAGGCCAAAGCAAAGCAGGCACTAGTCCTGTGCTGAGGGAACTTGTAGGCATCTGGCTGCGTATTCAGTGAGGAAAGAACAGACTCACTTGTTAGCCCTGCTCTCTCCCAGTGCAGTCAACAGAGCTTATCCCACCAGGGATTATTTTCTTCCTTTCAGTATTTTGTTAGTATCTTAAAAGCTTGAAAACGTTTATTTTGGTTTATCCTAGTCTGCACTTATTGATTTTTCCTCATCTTCAGAGTTCTAGAGAGGGTCAGTATGAGCAGAAGTGCTTCTGTTTGATAACAGCTATAACTTATCTTTGAGGAAACAAACCCACATTTGCCAGTGCACCAATATTAACTTCAGTGACATAGTCCAGTAGCTGGTCCAGGGGCTATGCTTGGCCTGCAGGAAGCTTATAACCAGACTCCCACCTTCTTTCCCAAGGGGATATGGCTGTTTGCAGAGAAGAATGGGGGCTTGGACCACCTGTGGAAGGCAAAACCCAGATGTGATCTCTGGTGATAACCAAGCTGGACCTTACCTAGTTTAAGCAGTTACTACAGGCTAAGGAACTGGACCATCAAGAGAATATCACATTACCCTTTTAGAAATAACGAAAATTATCTCTAGCCCAGCTTGTTTAAAATCCAGATTTCTTCTTCAGTTAATAAAGATCTTGAAAAAAAACTCCACTTTTTTGTCTTCAGAAAGTCACAACAATCTCTAAACCAGAATTGTCAAAGGGCTGGAGTCTCCCTGAAGCAATGCTTTGCCAAAATGTACATCAGTGTAGCCACTACCATTATCAGGAGCAGTAACTGCCCACAACAGTCTAACATGTTCAACTGTAAATAATTATGACTCAATGCTATTATTGTCCTTTTCCTGTGTTTTGTTTTATCTGATTCAAAATCAGAACTGAAACACAGACACACAGAGACACACAGCTTAAGAAACACACTCACTTAAGAAAACTAGAGCTACACAGAATACCACAGTACAGGACCACAAATCCAGATTTTGAGTTATCCAGATAAAAGCTTTAAACTCACCAAATTCCATGAAAAGTTGTATCATCAGGTGGTCATCAAGGCTGTGAGAGCAAAACACAGGACAATGATACAACTGTCTCTGGCACTATGCATTCTTGGGCTTCAAACAGATTGCAGCTCTGTAGAACAAGAATCACAACCCTGCAATTATACATGTACATTCCCATCATGCCCATGGTTATCTCTTGGCTTCATTTTTCTTCACAAATTTCTCAGCTGAATTAACCTGTGTTACTGACACTTGATATTACACAGTAGCATTTAAAAGCTCATCCAGCTCAGAGGTTTCTTGTGAGAGATGCTGTACCAGGGAGATGTGACAAGGATAAAGCAGCTGTCCCAAAGCAGTGAAAAGGGATATACATTACCACATACCTCCATGTTTTCCAGCAGTCAGTTTTCCATGTTTTCCAGTCTCTTAGACAGGCTCTCTTCTCTAAACTACCTCTGGAGATCACCCTCTGGATCTCGCTATGTAATGCATTCAATACTCATTGATGTGAATAACCTTCTGGTCATCATCCATTTCCCTCCACATTCACATATGGGGTGTCTCACTGAGGAGAGCTCTGGACACTGACCATGGCACCTCCAGAACAATTTAATTAAGCAAAGAAGATACGAACAGTGCCCCAAGATGCACAGAAGTTTTAAAATCTCTCAGAAGCCAAATTAGGCTTAATACTGAAAGTGTAGCAGGGTTTTAATTCCTTGAATTCTACAGAAACATGAGGGAGGCAAAGACAGTGAATCAAAAGAAAAATCCATGAAAAGAAGCTTGCATCCCCAGGCCCAGTTCTTTTCTGATCCTCACACTGTTGTGCTTGAAAAGATAAACTGGATGCAGAAGAAGCTGTATTTCCATGAAAACATTTAGCTTTTGCAACAATACAAACAGCTGCTCTCACCCTCCACTACAATCCTACATAAATGCTGGAATATTTGTTGGGGAATTTTTCAGTTACAACATTTGTATAGTGTTCCAGGCTGCCTGGCATAGGATAGCTCATGACAACAAAAACCAAATTAAAGGGGAAAAAAACAAAAAAAAAACCCACACCAAAAGAACCCCAAGCACTCCAAACGACCCTGTTCTCTCCACCCCCAGAGGCAGTTGGTACAGGAGGCGAACACAGCTGCTGTCCTTTGTGATTTCTTAGAGAATGGCCTTTGATGTTCAGGTTTGTTGAATGCCACAATACATCTCTAGAAGTCCTGGCCTTCATTATACTCAGAGGAATCTTAATGCTCCAAATAAATGGAGTTCGTGGTCTCTCCTCAGGTCCCAGCAGGGACTACAATTACTAGTATGCCATATTTTTGGCAAGTTTTGTCCCCATTGAATGAAGGATGTAGGCTCTGAACTTCTGCCTCTGCCCACTGGAGGAGTTGGATTCTGCAGATGGTAAGATGCATCTTTGCTGTTAGTCTCACTTCTCAGAACAGCCAAATACTTGAGGTCTGATTAACTAGCATTTAAGAACCCAGTGTGGAATCGATAGCTACAGAAATAGCATTCTTGCACTACCCCAGCATTTTAGGAAGGGACTGCCAGATCCATGTGGGAACAGAGGAATCCCAAAACAGTAAGGACAGACCCAGGAGTTACCAATTCATAAACAGCTTCCTGGCATCTTACAAAAGGGCTAAAGCCATGAGAAGGGGATCCTTGCACAAACAACATTAACAGACATGGTTCCACTTCTTTGCTTTGCCCACATGAGGACAGGTAAAAGATGAGGTCACACAAAGTGGAACAGGCTGGAACTGTACAGCTCTAACTGTGTGGTTTACTCGATCGAATTGACTTAACTCATTTCAACACCAAACTTCCTCGAGCAACTTTGAAAATTCTGGATTAATACTAGCAGCTGTAATTAGGGCTGAGCATTCATTGTCCCAGACATTGTCCTCAAAATTACAAGCCCAGTCTCATGACATCATGTGTTTTATGTTACTACATCATCAGGGTCACTTGAATTTATAGGGCTCTAAGCAAACTGAAGCATTTTCAGTGATACAAAATACATCTATAACCTCATCACCCAAAGGGTCAATCTGGGCTTTGTGAAGAGGGGATTATTTTATTTCACACTTAGTAATTTTCATGCCTTTTCAGCATTTACAGTGAAGGCATTTGGTTTACAACAGGATATTGGGAATGCAGCCTTTTAGACTACCAGCAATTACATCCTGGGACTGAATGGTTGCCTACAATTCTGAGACAGGATTTGACAACCAGATAGATAGGATGGAAGGAACCAGCAGTTGCTCCTAGTGATTCAACACTTAGTTCAACAGTTTCAAGCTCTGAAGTCCACACTGCTGACTGATTCACTTGATCAAACAGAACAGAACACACAGGGGTTGCTTCACTGGTGGATTGCCCTGCCCAGCTTGTAAAGAGACTAAGAATACCTGTCAAAGAGCCCTTTGTGTATCACAGCAAATTCTATACCATGAGCATTAAAATAAAAAAGAAAGAAGAAAGGCAGTCCTTCTTCAAAGCCAAAGTGCTACTCCAAATTTAGAAAGCTGAGCTAGGTTTCTACCCAAGGTAGCAGTGGTTGCAGGTGCTAGCGAGATGCTTTGAAGGGATCACAGTTTGAATGCAGTCAGGATCAGGGAATTTAAGAGCAATTTGAGAAAGAACATCCAAACTATTCTCAGATCATTTATGTCTTGAAAGAGAAAGAATGAGGTTCTCAATCCACTGCCTAGGTAAAGTAGCATAGGGTAAGGGGTAGGTAGATTTGAACTTACATCTTATAGAATGGAGAGATAAGAGAAAGAAAAAAAAATTCGATAATGCTAAGTAAAGAGATGTGTGCTGCCAATTACAGAGTTACCTGCAACTCTGGACATTATTAGCAATTTCTATTTCTTAGTGCAAATAATCTTGTATCCTAATAAGAGAAGCCTTAAATTAGGCTTCATTTTTGATACCAAAGGGAACTGACTCCATAACTAAACTTTGGTTGTGATTCATGTAGGTTTGCTTATATCTGTGTCATCTTTCTTGTATGTAAACAGGATATAGCCAGTAAGTGCTCAGTGTTTTAACAGGGATTGTTTCACAAAGCCGAAACAATCATGAGTCCAGTAAGTCAAGAGAAGAGTTAGAGAGTGGTACAGTCTAGAAAGCCACTCACTGAGAAAGAGGCTACAAAAAATGTACTATTACCATAAAAAGGACAAATTTTGATAACTTGGAATATAAAAATAAAACAAGTTGATAACAAAGCAAAAGGACACAGAATATTATGTAGGCAATATTTTCATTTTCCAGTCTATTTTAACATAAGGGCAGTGCTGACAGCATACTGCCACCTCATTAGCCACTGGGGTAGAGCTGCTCTCAGCAGACCAAGCTGCAGGCTGAAGCTACAGAGGCCTAGACAGAACTTCACAGGTTGTAAAAAAAGCTGGATGAGGGTGCTCTGATCTGCTGAGACGAGACTTACTGATAACTGGTCACAGACAGGACTTCCAGGAGCCTGGAAGGATGCTCATGTTCTGCCAATATTTTAAACAGAAACACTGACCTGCCAGCCAGGCATCAGTCCTAAGTAAAATAGCATAAGGGCTAACTTGATTAATAGAAAAACAGGGAGCTCATATAATTAGTACCAACAAACAAGTGTTTATTAGAAGGTAGAACTTGCCAAATGAATTTGATTTTTATTTTAATGGGATCAAAAGTTTCCTTGCCTGCTGAAAGGTATCAGTGTCACTGGACTGGACTCTTGCACACTTGACTTTATGTGACATGCTGATCAGGGAACTATGGCAGCTGAGACTTGCCACGACACATTAAATGAATTAAACCTGGCTATACAACATGTCACACAACAGAAGTGGGGATATTTTACTAAGCATAATTCTGAAGGAGTTCCTCAGGAATTTCAGCTCTGTTTTCTTTAATACATTGTTAGCAACAAAGGAGGACGCAATCAACAACGTCCTAATGCTACAGCTCTCAGTAAATGAGGACAGCAGAACTCACTGCTGGAATGATGTGGGTTGCTTGGCAAGTTGGAATGTTTTAGTGTTTAAGAACATAGATTTGAGTCTTACAGCCAAAGGATCCTGCTTTGGAAAGCAGTCACCTTTGGAAAGGTGACTAGGCTGACAGAAAGAAGCCCAAACCTCAGGAGTTCCCTACAGAGCTGCAGGGAAATGAGCTCTCAGCACTGGAACTGGAACAGGCAGTGAGTGCTGTCACTGTTCAATTGCAGTGTCACATCTAGCCCAGACACACCAAGTGCAGCTTTGTTGACTGCCACTCAGGAAGGCTGTTGATAAACAGAAGAGCACTCAGGAAACAGCTGCAAGAAAGATGAAGGGGCTGGGAATGATGTTTGATAACAGCAGATTCAAGAAGCACACTTGGGTTTGGATTTTTAGGCCAATGACTGGTTTGCACAGGGTTTTGTGTATGTACGTAGGAAGAATAATTCAATTGTTACAGTTGTCTGTGTGACAAAACTGTAAAAAAGCCCTAACCAGCTGGATACAGACAGCAAAAAAGGCACATGTTTACTAGCAACGAGGATAATTAGCTGGAGCTATTCACCAGCAATTGTAGCAATTCTACTTTACAAATAATTATTCAAGTCAAAATCAGATATTTTTCTAAAACCTATGTAGTTCAAATAGAAACAAAATTTACAGAAGTCTACAGCTAAAACATACAGGTTATCAGATTAAATAGGCAGAAATGGTCTCATCTGCTCTAATAATCTGTTTTTAAATAGAGACAAATTCAAATATATATATGTATATGTACATACACACACATATATAAATATAAAATAGGAATAAATCTTAGGGCAAGTGTTTCTGTTTGTTCAAATGCTTTTTTCTTTCTGAGCAAGTGCAGAGATAGAAAAAACGGCTTTAACTACAGTGGCAAGTGGTGCTACTGAGGAGGATAAATGCCAGCTGTTCTTATCACTTGTCTACTTCTATGCCCATTGCTGCAAAGCATAATGAACCACCAGTGATATGCAGCAAGAGGGCAAGGTTTGTAAGCTTTGCTAAATAACAGAGAATTACAAAGTCAGAACAAAGCTAGAGGGCATTGCTTAAGTGCTTAATTCTCAAGAATAGAACAAACCTCTCAGGACTGCTGTTTCAAAGTAGGTCTTTTTAGCAGCTAATTCTTCTAAGATGTATATCAGTGTAGATACTGCGCATTTGAGCTGCTGGAGCAGCTCAAACCTCATCCTGGAATGTAACCTGCAGCAAGATCAGTCACACAACCATGCAAGCCAGGTAAGAGGAACAAGGTAAACTATATCTGCACGTGCAGCACTGGAAACTGTCATTCTCCAGCTGTTCAGAGACATCTGCCTCAACACCTGCAAAACCCTATTTCCTTTCAAAGCATCAGATCCTTGGCACAGTTAAGGTAATACAGCCTCTGACAGATCAGTTCTTGCCACATCACAATTTACTACTGGGTGTTCACTGGCTGACAACTCCACTGTAAAGAGGGCTGAGCTATATGTTGGAAATACCCACTCCAGCAGGAATAATATTGTAAAGTTTCCAACTTGCATCATTTCCTAAAATGACTCAAGCAGCAATATTCACACAGATGTATCCTATGGCATATTTTACAAATTCCACACATTCATCAGTATAGTTGTAAATAATATTAAAAATAAAACCTTTGCAAGTAAGGTCCATGTCTGGCAATAGAGGATCTCGTTCAGTGCAACTGTAGCTCAAATTTTCCTGCCATTCACAAACTGCACAAACTGCCATCAGCAGTTCCTTTAACTGAATTAGAGCCAGGTTGTAGAATCAGGAAACATATTATTGACTCCAAGGGGATGATGATGTAGGCATGTGTTCTTTCAGAATATGTACGTTCAACATTTGTTCCCAGACAGGTCTGAAAGCATTGTAGCAAAGTGTGTATTGGCCTGAAAGTTGCCTTGTTGCCCCAAAAAACAGAGGTGAGTGGCCTTTGGCAAACTCTGGTGGAGATAACCAGATTCCACCTGAATGCTGCTTCTAAAAAAATAGTTCCGTTTCCTGCCACCTAGAACAAAAATATTATCTCCTGATGGCACCTGGTGCTTTTAATGTCAACCTGGTCAGCTGTATCTGCATTATCCTTTCCATAAAACATGGGGCTGGAAAGGCCTTCCAGACCTCCATTTTCTAGAATGAGTTTCTTCTCTCCACAGCACCAGTTTGGAGACTCATTTAAAGTCTCTCTGTTCTGAGGGTTATAGGTATTTATCTTGTTTCAAGACCAAGTTTATGCCTGGCCCAATCATACCATTTTGCTCTTTGACTTATGCTATCCTTTGGTTTAAAAATGTTTCTCATCCTGTTGTTCATTCCTGCAGTATATAGATGGTAGACACTTCTCTCATCGTCTAGGGTTTCTGGGAAATTAATAACCTTTTCCTGCACTTGTTTTAGAGCTAAGTACCTGCAAAGCTAGTTAAGACTTCAGTCTCTCTTTGTATGATGCATTAATAACCTCTCATCCTTCCCTGATTACCAGGACTGCAATTGCATTTTTCCCTGCTGCCAGGTCAGATCCAGCCTTTGACAGGCACTCCCATCCTTCTCCCCCATCTGATAACACTTACATGTGGTGTACAGCAGAAATCTCTCTTGATCTGTGGATTCATCATCACGTGTTTTGTCCTGCTGAATTGTATCCATTTCAATTCCATTGCATTTTAAAATTCTCCATGAAAGTAAGCCAATACAAATATTAAATAATATCACATGTATTGTTAGGAACACCATTACTCTATGCCCTCATCTCATTTCCAAGCTGCCTGGTTTGTCTCTTCCACCTGTATGGTTCTATTCTCAGAGGACAACTCTGTTCAAACACTTTTTGCTGCTATATTCCAGTTCTCTCAGAATGCTGGAGTGAAAAGTGGTGTACTTGGGCAAGATCCTGGTAGCAATTGTATAACAGCTGACAAAGAAATTCCAGACCTTTATTCATATTCAAGTATGTTGGTTTCCCTAATCAGTTCGCCCTTTGAAACAGAAAATCTGAATCGCAAACCTACTTTTGTTTATCCTTAGAGTTAATTTGAGTAGAATCAATCTTTGATCACCCCAGCTAGCATAATGGTTTTCAGCAACCTCTTTATCATATCGTTAACCCTTGGAAGAATCATATTTGAAGTCATATCACCCCTTGTTAATTCAGGCATATTCTGATGAGGAAAAATCTATTAGATATTATATCCAGGGCTATCTGACCTCGCATTGATGAACATTTGCTCTCCAGTCTATTATCTGGGAGGTTTGTCTCTGTGTGATGGTCCCCAGTAATATATGGCTCTTTAATAACACCACAAAGATTTTGCCCAGATATCATTCTGATAAAAGAGAGAAACCTTCTAGCACCCACAGGCAGAACATTTTATCCATGCAGTCCTTCACGTTTCCTTGCCGCCTGCCTTGTCCTGAGCAAAAGACAGAAAGGAGAGCAGTTGTCATGCTTGGAACTTTCTGGATAATACAGATGGATTTCAGAGAAGTAATTTAGACAAAATCTGGGTTAAAAGGAAGATTGAGAAGTTTGAAACCACACCACAGAGTCAACCTTTTATGCTGGAACAAACAAATAACAGAGCGCCTGCCATTAGTTCTGTTTGCACAAGTGTTAGACTGTGCCCCAGCCAGACACCAGCCAGAAGGGAATAGCTGGGAAAGCTGATTTTATTATTCATTCACACAATATTTTCTACCATTATGAAAAAATAGGCTCAATGATACCTTTGAATCTGAATCTCCAGCTTTTGCTTATAAAAGCAAAATGAAGGCCTTGGAAATACTAGTGTTGAAAAAAGCTGCCACATCTTTCTTTCTGAAGGAGCCACAACTTGTTGAACTGTGAAATCCTTCACAATACACAAACCACAGCACTTTTATTACCACAAAGCAGCTGGCCCTTGACAGCACATGAATGTGTTGTGGGTTTTCTCTTCCACAAAAATATTTTTAGCATTTGGGTTTTCCCTGATTTTTGGTGGATTGCACTCCCTGAGGAATAGGTGGTGGAATGAAATGAACTTTCTCACATCTGAGCACCATGGGAATAGCTCTTCCCTCTGCATCCAGCCCATGGAGAAGTGTGCCCTAAAAACAACATTGCTAAGTAACTGACTTAAATTGCAGCTTTCCTCCCAAGCACTTGGAAACATCCTCCTCCCACGCAAGCATGGTAGAGCTGATTTACAGCTTGTTTGGATCTCACAGGTAGGAGCTGATTTACTTTTGTCAGTTATCAGCAAGAGGGTGAGAAAAACTAGTTTTATAGGAAGCAAAACCTGAGCTGACTCCTGGCCATAAGAATGCTCTGCTCTATCTAACCAGTTCACTGGAGAGGCGTGGTTTTGGCACAGCATCGGGAAAAATTATACCAGATAAATAAATGCAGTTCTGACAGATTCCATTCCTGTCCTTGGACAAGCTGCCTCACTTTGTTTCTCCATTAAATAGGCACCCAGCCAAAGTGTCCTCAAAGAGATTAGACTGACCATTTTGGTGGAAACAAGGCAAAAAATGAGGCCAAATGAGTGCAAGGCTCTGCACAGATAAACCCACTGGAAGACTCACTTGTTCACAGGCACTTCAAAAATAAATTAGTAGTGTACCTTTCAAGATCCAATCAAACATCTGTAGGTTATACCTGTACAAGTCTCTCATGCTGACAATTTCTAGCTTATCTATGAGCGTTTCCAAGGGGAACTCAATGTCTCTAATCATCTCTAAAGTGATGCAGAAATGCTCAAGCATCCAGTCAGTCCCAGTATGATTCTAGGTGGGCAGTGAGTTACTCTGCTGGGCTCCAGTGAATCTGAGCAGCTGGAAAGCAAGTGACTAGGAAAGCTCCCACCACAAATTGATATAACAGGAGTTCCCTCAGATACTATATAATGGCTATGGAGACATCCCAGTGGCATTTTAACTCCTTACATAGGAAATCCAAGGCTAAAGGACAATTTCTTCCAGAATCATCATCTAGGTTTGTAGATGCAGAAAGAAGGGATCCCTTCAGAAAGGGTGTACCAGCAACCTGACTTGTCCTTCTGGTCCTTGAGAGCAGGAAAGAGCTTCAGATCAGGTGTTCTGCAATGAGAATGTATCTTCTCATGGGAGGCTCAAACAAACAGCTACAGTGACACAGTCTGCTCTGTGGGGAGGCAAAACACTGGGAACAAATCAAAGCAAGCTACTTCCATGGGCCTTGCTGCAAGCACAAAACATTTTATAGCTACAGATTGATATGCAGGAGCAGAGAAGTAGACAGGAGTTTTAGTTAAACTATTTTAATGCTTCATAAAAGAAATTGCAGGAGAGTCACACAATGTTTTGGATGAAGCAATATCCCCTCAGGAAATGATCCATGAGAGCTGCTCTGGGGTCCCAAGTAGAGGAGTGCCATCGCCCTGGCATGTGGAGGAAGGGTCAGGGTCCCGCCCTGTGGGTGTTTGAGGTAGAACAAGCCCAGGGAGCACAAATATTTCTGTCACTGCTGCATTTTTACCTCACTGAGCAGTCTGGTAGCACTTCCAGATTCTTCAAATTGCTGTGAGACATCCAACTAATTTTCTATGCTCATAACTGAGTTCATACTGCAAGCATGGAAACAGAGCTAGACTACACCAGATCCATTCTGCCCAGGGTTAAGTCTTCTTCTCACACCCCATATTAAGTACATTACAAGAAAGCACAAGAATGTGCTCCTATTTCCTAGTGGCAGCAGGACTTTGGCATAGCTTGCAAAACATTTTGCATGTTTCCAACAGCAGGTGCAATAGAAACATTATTTACCACTGTATTTTCCTGGTATTTTTCCTAGGTCTTCCATGGAGCAGATGGAGAATGAGTGGCACTAAAGCTGAGCTGTGGGTGCAATCATTCACACATGCCTAATACTCCTCTGAGTAGCAATCACTACTTGCAGTACAGAAAAGTGTGCTTACCATCACTACAAGAGCCAGAGCCCTTCCCTTGCTCAGCAACCCAGAAAACACTGTTCACAAGTGGTCTCTGGTCCCTTGGAAGCTGCTCCTTCCTGCCACGAGCTCAGAGAAACCAGGGCTGAGAGTTACAACACAGGAGCAGTGATGAGGAAAAATACGTGAAGTATTTTCCTGCACCCTCAGGGGACAGGTCAGTGTTCTATTAGCATGAAGGAAGAGAAAGGGGGAGAGAAGACTTTGAGTATTGTAATCAAACCACCTCATAGGAGAAGGGAAATGCTCTGTTTCTTTCAGAACAGTGTGAGCAAGCAGATGCATTAGAAGTGACGAATCTCACATCCCCTGCAATGCTTCCTCACCTTTTGTTTCCCAGCTCCCAGGAGGCCAAGAGCACGTGCCCTGTACACGATCCAGCAGCATGCTCAGCCTGGGAGGGCAGCAGCAGGTGCAGAGCACACCTTCACAGGGAATGTTCCCCTGGGTGTAACCGTGCATTGCCTTCATGGCTGTGCTCAGCCTGGAACACAAGTAAGGTTTTCCTGGATCAGCCCAAATTTCTTGTAAAAAGTGTCAGAACAAATACAAGGGGAAAAATACACAAAGAAATTTGAAAGTATTTGTATAGTGAATTTGTATAGTGAAGCTGTTAGACCAGCTCAGTCACACTAGTTTAAATGCATATCCTGGGGAATGCTGGCATTCCTTTCCCGTGTTTACTGGGTTCCCAAAACTAATACCCTGCAGTGTTCTGAACCCACTGATTTTGCTATGGCCATCCCAACCAGGCAGGCAAAGAGAATACCAGTGACTTCCAGCTGAGCCTCGTCTCTAAGGACAATTGTGGCAACAAACACCTATCTGGTCTTGAGAAAGACCAATGCAAGACCTGTTCATATTCTCAGCTTCCCTCCCCTCTTTGCCTCCTTCCAGCCTTTGAAGGTTCAGGTGACAAACTTACCTTCAGCAGGGAGTGGTGGCACAGGGCACTGCCAGGTCCTGCATTCCCATATGACCACACCACCGTGCCTGTTCCTTCTGAGGGCAGGCAGCCCCCTCTCCTGGTGAAGGGCTACCTGCCTGCATCTCCAGCTCACCTGTGGATACACTTTCATAAGGACCAAGTTACCAGTCCCATGGGAGTTCATCTGACAAGCACAGACTGACTTCTCTGCATATAATCAACAAGCTCCAGACGAAAAGCAAAAACAGGAAAAAATTAGAAGACAGCATGTAGTAAATCTTTCATCAAAAACAGATAGCCCTCACTCTGCAGTTCAACCAGGCCAGGTTAGTTTACAAATACTCCTTCTAGGCAAAGGAAATTCTTGGAGATAAAAGAGGTGATGAGTTATCTGCATTTCAATCAGCCCTGCTGGATGGTGGAGCCCCATTCTTCACACACACAGAGTGAAAAACTATCACTGCCACATGCGGCTCTGTGTGAATTGAGAAAACACAAGGTGCAGGAATAGGAATCCTCACATGGCAGATGGGGGCTGCGACACAGAGCAATTAGATGACATGCTAAAGGTGTCACTGCAGCACAGCCAAGGACTGACTAAAGATGTCAAACACCAGTGACACTTCTGTGCTTTCCTTGAAGGACTATCTAAAACTCAAGGCTATAAAAATTCAGCTAGGTGATACAGGCATGGATGAAAATACATTCCCTGGCAAAGTCTATCCTTACCTCCGTTTTTCAGAAGCTCTCCCCATCCATCCCTCCCCTGACCTCTAGTGGCTTAGGCTCTGTTCAAAGAGAGAAGACTGACTAAGCTAAAGTGACAAGTGACTCTCCTAGTTCTGGCCCAGTAAAATGCATTGCTTCTCTACTGAGAAAAAGTGCATAAACAGGAACTGAATCCTAACCACCTCCAAATGTCATCTGGAACTTGTAGAGTTTGAACTAGTCAAGCTTGGTTTGCTTTTACTATTTGTAAGCCTGTTCCTGCAGAAAAAAAAAGAAGGCTTTTTAGAGGAAATATTAACCTTGGCTTAGCCTTTCCTAAGCTCAAGCATGTGCAGGTTTCTAAGGGATTGGTCTGTTCCTCCTGCAGACTAAACATGGGATGGAAAGAACAGAGAAGGTGCCTTACAAACCCAGATAACACAGGGACAGAAGCTGGGACAGTCTCCCCAGAGACATGCACCAGCACAGCAATGGCCAGTTAAAACATTCATGTTCCTGTAACCCAGACGTGGTTCCCTATGAAATATTCTTGCACAGGTCAATGGATGAAAACATGGCATAGTTTAATTTGGGGCTTTGGGTGGAGGGTCCAACAGACACACAGAGTCCTGTTGGCTTCTGCAGAGGTGTGCAGGACACTTTATGAAGTACTAAGACTTGAACCAGAACATGTCCAATATGCAGTTTCTTTGCTCAATTAATGCACTGCTTATAAATACAACAACAAGGTCATTGTGCCTTAACAATCAAAACTGTGTGGCACAAATACAGACATGCTGACGTGTGGGAAAGATTACAGAAGAAACTGACTCTGCATTTTCTAACCAGGAATAATTCCAGGTAGTCAATGGCTCATAAGTTGCTATTGACTTAGAAATGGATTTCCCATAATCTTCTTGTACAGAGGATGTAGTAAATAGCAAGAGAAAAGTGGAAAAAGGAATCTGGAAAAGATGTGTTATTGCTCGGTGAAAGACAAAGGAGGTCCTCCCTTTATTTTTAACTCCAAGGACCTACTCTCCTTCCCACCTTCAAGTCTGGAATTTCGGCCAAAAAACAGATCCCAGAATAACTTCAGAGCCCTTCCAGGTGATGTCTAAAACATTAAGATATCAGCAGGAGTCCCTGCATGCACTTGTCGGTAATGCTAAGAATAAAACCATTTGCAGGATTAAGATCCGCTTGTGAATGGAAAGAGAACAAAAATTTTCCCCTAAATTTATTTGCAATCAGTTTTTCAAACTCTCCCTGTTCCTGGCATCACACACATAAAATACATTTTCTGAATAAAAGAGACATGGGTGGAAACTGATGCAACAGACATCCAGTTTGCTTTGAGCTGCACATTAGTCACACATTTTCAGAACATCCAAGTGTCACACAGGACGTGGCAGGCACCACTGAACATCACATATGTAAAAAATAAATCATCCAAGCTGGGGGCAGAGGGTGCATGGAGGAGTACAAATATATCAGCTTTCCTACAGAAATTACAAAAATAGAAGTGTTGGTTAAAACTGTTAGTTTCACGGCAGTGCAATTTATTAGTCTGCCTTCATCCATGAACATTCCCAGAAGAGATTGTTATTTTCAACTTTCTTCTGCCCAGCCCATTGAGATAGGTGGGAGCAACCATATCCTCCTCAAAGCTAAAGTTTCTTCCTCAGAAATTGATCCTCAGCCCAGGTTTGCAGAGTGGAAGCTGAGCCAGAGCTGTTCAGACATTTCCAGCTGATATTGTTCAGATGTGCCTTAATGCTGTGACTATCCTGGAACCTTCCCTAGCTCTTGGATTCAAATCTGCAGAAACTGGCAACAGCCCTTCAGTCCCCATTCCCTCTCAGAACTGCCCTGTATCACATGCAGAAATTCTGAGGTGCACTTCCCTGTTCCTAAAACTTTTCCTTCTCTTGTTTGTTGTTGCAGGGCTGGTTTGGCCATAGGTGCCTTTTGAAAGACTCATATCTAAGATTAAATTAGATTTTGACACCTGTCCAGTTTTCTGCTACATTCTTTTCTCAAGACATTGCTTTGAAGCAACTAAAACTATTCACTTGGGTTAAAGGTAACATCAGTTGATTATATTTCTTTTTAGATATCTGTGAGGGATAGATAGAAATGTCACCACTCTAAGGGCCTCTCACTGACAGCCCAGCTGCCAGATCCATTCCCTGCTGTATGCACAGTACTGACATCACACACCTCTCCAGGGCAGGCCCAAAATTTAACCACAGAGCCCAAACTGTCGTGTGCCCCCAAGAACACAGGAAAGTGAGGTCACTGCAGGGGCCTTTGGTCTCTGAGGAGGCACTGCTGAACAAGCAGTCCTAGGACAGTCCAAGGACATTTTGTGCTATGGGGGAGACAAGCTTCAATGGTACCAGCTAATGGGAATATCAAAATTTGTTTATAACTTGAAACTTATAATCAGTTTAACCTTGAATATTCAGGATATATCATGTACACCTACAAGAGTTTAGCATCACTCACAGCAGTGGCCTTTGCAGGAGATTTAGGGTGTGTCTGTATGCAATTAACTAGCAGAAGATATCTTGATTTCACAAAGAGGATCTACGGAATTAGATCAGTTAATGCTGCCAGTAAGATTTCACCACTACAAATTACCATAGAGACTGAAGTCTGATCCAATCATCACATCTACAAAAAGACTCCCACTAGTCTCATTCTTTAAAATCAGAGAGGTTCCCTGACACTTTAGCTAGCCATTTTCCTAAGTGCTCTCAATGGGAGTGTGTATGTCAGTCACTAATGCTTTAGAAAATACCAGTTTTCACCCACCATTGCATTTTGTTACTAAACCTCAGCCTAATTTTCTTATTATTATTTACACAGGGTTCATTACCTTTGCCACAGCCCATGGTGTGATTCTTGAGGCTTTGTGATCCTTTGCAGGGCCAGGAGTTGGGCTTTGCTGAGTTGTGAGTTCCTTCTGGCTCAGAATATTCTGTGATTCTCCCCTAGCTGCTGTCCAGCTCACACTTTTGGATGTAGTTCCCCTCACAAGCACCCAGTGACCTTGGTGTCCCCTACTGTAACAGTGAGGCTCAAGCCATGCTGAGCACATCTCTGCTGTACTGGAGAGGGACTGAGGTGCCTTGGTAATTTAGAACAAGGTGTAAGAGACTCAACACTATCCCATAGGAAGGGTGTGGCAGATAGGGTTTCTCCAAATCCTAGGCAAGTGACTGTCTTTGTTTTTTTTCTGCCATAATTCCTTGAAAAAAATCTTGGAGGAAAGTCTACTGAGTCCATTGGGGAGTGTTTCAGGAGGATATTGCTGTCAGCTTGGACGCTATTGTGAGGATACTGCTGTTCTTACACAACTACAGCTCTTCAGCACAGAAACACAGAAAGAGACCAGACACAGAAAAAAGAATGTAAAAACAATTTCTCCTCACTTGTCTTTTTCCTGGGGGATTCTTGTTTAGGTCCATTTTGTCATGATTGTTTTGGAGTTTAATGCTAGAAAGAATAAATTTAATTGCAATCTTGATACTCCCTCTGATATCATAATGGATACATGTAAATAATTTGAAGGGAATAATCTTTTTCACTGCACTTTCCCATAAAAGAAGCCAATGAAGGAAGAACCATGCATGCACTGCTATTGATAATTAACGTCCCAGAGAGGTGCTCATTCTACACCAGAAGACCCTGGACTAGATTGCATCCTCAGTAGTGTTAATTTACATTCCAGGCTTCCAAAGACTGGATTTGGGATGTCTTCCAGCAAATGAAGAGATTCCCTGTGGTCACTCTGAAGTGGTACATAGTGATTCTTTTTCTCCCTGTTTTGATAAGATGGGTTACCCCAGGTAAATTCCCGTTCATTTCTCTTCTACCATCTGTTTCTGGTAACTTCTGTGTGTGCCAGACATTTTGGATTTTTATTACCCATAGTTAATGCAACCTATCTGGGAGTCTCTCCCTGCCTATTCTCTCCTTTCTTTGAGCAAGTGGTAGTGGAAAGGGAGAGAAGAATGATGCCGTTATCCACAGGATGCCTTGACTTACCAACACTTAATTAACAGAATCTGCATCAACACATCCTGATACACTACAGCAGCAGTTATTAACACCATGCTTGTATTTCAACAAGTTTATCTATTCATTAAGTACTTTTGATTGCCCCTCAATACTGTTGCTCACAGTCATAGTCCACAACCTTCCCACAACACAGGAGCTTTTTGCATTTACAGGGAGATGCATAAAGTGGAATCATCATCATCGACTCAGAGGACACCTAAAGAAATGTTCCTCTTCTACAGTACTCAAGCCAGGACATCTTTGAGACAGAAATCAACTCATTGGCATGATTTTCTGTACTATGGAAGGATGGTTACAAAGACCCAGAGAATTATTAGCCCAATAGAAAAATATAATATGAAAAGAAAAGAAAGTGATGTGAAACAAGGCTACTGGATCCACACAAGTGCTGAAAAAAGGCTGGGATATCTCTCTCATAGATGGAGCATCAGCCACTGAGGGTGACCTTGCAGGCAGTGCATGTTTGGAAGCTTTGTTTTAACACTTGGGAAGGAATCTTCAAAGATTCAGAGCTGTTGTATCTTTGTGCTGGCTGTAAGAAAGAGAGTCCAGTAAAGCAGGGGCCAGTCAGGGGTACCAGGGATGAACTTAGAAAGATAAATACAAAAGAAATACATTAAAAGCTTCTTCCTATATGTAACCTTACTGCCAGAGTTCCAGAGCAGAGCTGGCCCACTGAGTGTCTGGGCTTGAGCTGGCAGCCCATGCACCAAGTTGCTCCTTCTGCTCACAGAGTGAAGGAACACTCCAAGCCAGAGCAAGAAATGCCCCTCGGATTCAGATCTGATGGAACTTCAGCAAGACCTTGAGCTCACAGAGTTTTAAGTTCTGAAGAAGCTGCTGCTGATGCCACAACAAACATCTTCATCTTTCAGCAAAACTAATGTGCAGACAGCCAGTGGAGATGTGACATTTATTAAAAAAATAAAAGTAAAAAGAAACAAATAAAAGTAAAAGGTATGGTTACATTTACTGAGTGAAAACAGCCCATACAGCAATTCAGTTCCAGCTTCTCCTCACCAGTGGTCTACAAACTCTTTTTCTCTCCACTGAAGATAAACAGAAAAATTGCCATCACAGAGCTCTACTCTGAAAGAAAGTGTGCAGAGAGCTGCTGGTATGACAGCAGATTTCTCCTGGCATTTTGTTTTGATATTCTGTGTACTTAGTGACAGATCTGACAGCTCTTCCTCAAGACGTTTTCACATAACAATGCAAAAAGAAAGAGTAAAATTTACTGTTTGTTACAGATTTCTGTTTTGGGGGGTTTTTGTTTGTTTTTTTTTTCTGTTTACAATATAAAGCTATTTAGCAAAGCCAGTTGCAAGCCATAAAGCCCATGCATTTAATTCCAAAAAGCACAGTTAGTATTTCAAGGCCCTTAATTCTTTTGTAGGAAGTCACAGCGAGGATGCAACTACCTTGTATGGGTGACAATGATACCTTACCCTCAATAATCACAGCATTCTAGACTTCCAAATCTGTCTCCACTGCCCAGCAATAGCATTCTCTTAACATCAATGCAGTTTTGCTATAAAGAGAAAAGCACAATTTACACAGCAAGAAATATTGATCTTTCTTAGGAAAATCCTTCAAGTCTAGTAAATGACATTTAGATGGGCAGAGGGAAGGCAGAAGTAGTAGTCTGCACTGAGAGGAGAGAGAATTCCTGCCTGGGACGGGGAATAAGAACAGCATGAGGACAGTTGTTGTCTTTTTGCTATTCAAATGGAAAGAGAAGTGGCAGTAGGGAAAAATGGTAGTGGAGAGGAACTGCCTGACAAAAGCTCTAGAGCTCTAGAGCTGGGCTTATGTGTGGTTCCCTGGTCAGAAGGACTCTGCCCTTCACAGGAGAAGTGAATTAGGAATAAAGTAGAAAGGGAAGCCATAGTTTGCTCTGAAGGCTAAGGCAGGAATGATTCTCTTTTTCTCCACAGGGAGCACAGGACTAGCAAGACAATCACACTCCTCACCCAGGCACAATGCAGAGATTTACAGAAGACATGCTGTGGGAGCTCATCAGGGGGTTGTTAAAATATGTATGTGCACTAAATAAAATATCAAATGGTATAAATACATCTATGTCCCAGTTCGTTCTGTCCTGTCAGGAAAGCACCACAGTCTGTACAGCTTCACAAGGGCTTTCTTCTGTATGGCACTGAACTTCAGTCCTCAGCTCTTTGACTCCTGACAGCCACATGTCAGACATCAATCACATTTTGGTGTTTCTTTGTACATCTGTCCCTGTTAAAGTCCTAAGATTGCTTCTGAGTTTATACTATTTTGTAGGTCTTTGCTTTTAAATTCTAAATTATGAGCCAAACGTGCAGACTCTAACTGTAAAAATCTCTTCAGTTCTCTGGTTTCCATGCAGTGGGACTTACAGAAGGACCACAACACAGCTCTGCAGCAGTGTTAGTTTGGTGAAGGTCAATACACACTAAGTAACAGCAGCTCCTAATGCTCCATCTACCTCTGTACCAAGGCTTATGCCATCACAGTCCCCATACACACAGGTGGGATTCACCTCTCCTGTGCAGTCTGACAAGCAGCTACTGTGAGCCACAGCTACTGACACACCACATCAGCTCTTTTTGCAGTCCCCACTTGAAAAGAGGGCCAAAGCAAGGCTAAACCAGCTCTTAAGGTCCCTCTTGGGCACAGCTGCCACATGTCCAGCCTTTTACAGTCCTTCTCCCTTCTCTGGCCTCCTCAGGGCACTTTCAGTGCCTTGTCTGGGGGCAGCTTTCTCTCATTTCCAGGCAGGAAACACAAGTGCTAATATGTCCTCCCTGCAGAATGCAGAATGCAGAAATATGTCCTCTTTGCCCTTTCCCCAGGAGGGAAGGCATTGTAGGTTAGCAGTTCACTTCCACCAGGTTCCACAGGCACCTTGTGCCCCAAACTGGCCAGACTGGTGTCAAGTGACATTGCTGAGCAGCACCTGGGCACAGAGAGCAGAACAATTCCACTTCAGCTTAGGAAATCCTGCTATCACTGCAATCAAAGGTACCAGTGACTGCCATGGATGCTGATGCCAAGTGTTTTGAGCTGTCACACTCTCCCACACCATTTAGACCAGCTGGAAGGGTATTTTATTTTTTTGCACCTCTGTCCCTAAACATCTGAACCCAGAGCCACAGCCTGCATTATGTGAATGAAAAAGGTGCCTCATGTTCATCAATACTGGCTCAAGTTGGCTTTTAGGGGAGATTTAAATACAAGCTCACCACCAGCTGCCCAGCTGAGTTCTCTTCTGAGCTCTGAGGCTAATTTCTGAAACCACTGAGAGGATTTTATCCAGGGTCTATTAGCCACTGTACAGCAGGAGGTACATAATCATGGAACAACAACTTGCAAGGAAATAGCTCAGATTTACAGTGAGACTGAACAGTGGGAAATTAAGAAGTCTCAGGTGTAGCCTGAGTAAGTTCCTTGTAACAGGAAGCAAAAATAAAATTGAATGAAAACTAAGCAGGAATGGCTCCAAGAAGATGTGCATGTCTTTCACTCATTTTCTTATTTAATATTAAGAATTGTATATTTTATCCAAATTTTTACCCTAGTCCTATGGGTATACAACAAATAGGCTTTAGCACACTATGTACATGGATAGAAATATAAATACATTTGCAACTAATGTTGTACAGATATAAAAAATTACAACCCTCTAAGTGAACAATATTTTACCAAAATATTTATGTGCTGTGAGTTTGTACATTTTTACTACTGTGAAATACTACTTAGTCTAGAATACACATATCACCCCTCTTTGCCTGGCTCGTTTTTAGGGGCTCTGACTGCTCCGACTCGCTGTGTGCTCCTGTCCAATCATTTTGTAGATGTGTCGTGTGCTTGGTGACTCTGGTGGTCCCATCCTGTTTTACCTGATGTCATCCTCCCTGTCAGAGTCTCTTCTAGAGAATTCCCTCTGTTATTCTCCCCTGTCGCTGCCCCATCTGGTGCTTGCACGAGAACGTTACACACATACCTTTGTGTGACATAATCAACCTTCACTAACAATTAACAAATTAAAAGACTAAGCCCCAAATTCAACTCAAGTAACTTTACAGTACAGCAACTCATAACCACCCCATTAAACTCAATGCACTTATAACAATTTGGATCGCAGCACTTGCATCTCTCTTATGCTTCACCAGGACTCCAGCAGAGAGCATAGAGAGAACATCCACATCTGTCACTAGGGTACAACATTTTCTCAGAGAAGCCATCCTTTGGGTGGAGTTCCAGATGGACCCTATTCCCTACCAGCCTGGAATGAGCTGGGGTGATGCAAACACTGTTACACACACAGGACTGCACCTCACAGGAGTAGTGATGAACATGAACATTGCAGATTTACATGTAGGGACATCCCAGAGAGCCTCTGGCAGAACTCTCCTGTGTCTCTACTGAGACTGTTTTGCTTTAGATGTGATACATCCAACAGTCTCTTCAACTGGGATCCTCAAGGGATGTCAAAATTTAAAGCAACAGTAAGCAGACAAAAAAGCAGAAAGCCTGATTCAAAGACATGCCCCTATGATAACACAGATGTTTTACTCTCATTCCATTCTGATGCCTTTGGAGGTCACAGAACTTCCTCTTTACAACAAAGGCCTTGCTCAGGAGTCTGATAACAGCTCCCCACATGTGGTTCCCAATACTGTAAAGCTGTCAGTAAAAGTCTGAAGTGCTTCTGTGTAACAACATTTAGCCTGTCAGATTAATGATACATTTAATGCTCTGAAACTCTTGGGAGACAGCAAGGACTAACTTACAAATAGGCACAATGGGAGTTAATTTCTGCAGCACGAAAATATCACCTCCAGTTGTAGTTCCACGCACAATGCAGGTATTCTCAGATGCTTGGGATTGCTCATCACGGCAAAGTATCTACATAGGGCAGATAAGAAGCAGCTGAAAGGGAAGAACTTGGCTGCTCATGGGCTTTGCAAGTCAGGGCAGTGGTACAAAGAGGATACCTAGATAACGAATTTCCTGTTCACAGTTCAGAGCAGCCCAGTTCCAAGGAAAGAACCCCTCCTACAGAACTGCTGCCAAGAAACCTTGAGTGAATCAACCTCAGACCCATCCTGTCCAGGGTATGAGATACTCTGAAAGAAGCTCTAAAACCCACATTGTTAATGACAGAAAATGAGGCTTTATTGAAGTCTTTTTCCATTGGTCTCTCCCTGTGAGATTTTATCCTGGGTCCCAAGGTGTTTCCTATTAGACAACCATTTAAGCACTGCAAAAATCACTGAGAAAACCCAGCGGGAACTCCTTGGACCACATCTTTCAGATGTTTAAAACAGTCTAGTTTAGCTTGGAATCCAATATTCACTATGCTCTGGAAGGATGGATGGGGCCACTCTAAAACATCAATAGTACAGTCTCTCTGTCATTTAAGCAATTACTGCATTTCTCTTGCTACTGTCTGGAAAACAAATCCTTCAGCAACGATGGACCTGAGCTTTGTGCTGTATTAGTCAGGACTTTAATTCTGTTGTTTTCTCACTCAGACCTTACCTTGCTGCTCTGCATTTCACAGCCAAGGTTTATCCCAGAGGTCATTGTTTTAATCAGCATTTTAAAATCTCTGTGAATGGAAAACTCCACATCAAGTGTCAGGGCTTTTTCTCTCTTGGTTTTTGGTTTGGTTTTTTTTTTCTCTTTTTAAATAAACTGATGATCTGTTTCTTTAATAGATTTAGTTCTCACCAGCGCTCAATTCTTACTCATTTGTTAAGTCTAATTAGTCAGTATTCAAATGTGCCATGCATTAATTTGGCCACTGCTCAAATACCACACAGATTTCATAGGAAAATGGATTATTTGAATTTTAAACACAGTCTGTTCCACCAATTCTGACTTACTGAGCAAGCGCACAAGCCGTTAGGGCTATGAAATGCCAGTTGACCTAACAGCCTGCAACAGTAGGGAGTGAACAAAGCTATTTATGTTCTTAACTGCTGCTCTGAAGTGAGAGCTACACACACTGATCCTGTATAATTTGGGTGAAGCTCAGATACTTGGCTACTTCAGCCTCAGCACAGAACTGCTGGCCACTAGACACAAAAGCAGAGCCTCGAGGTTCCCCCGAGCCAGGACTCACTCCAGTCCTCTCTGGCTGCAGCCACAGAACACAGATCATCCTCCCTGCTTCACCTGTTTAATATGATAATTAAGTCATTTTAGCTAATGGGCTTTAAATACATCTTTTAGGGTAGTCTAGACAACTCCTTAGCATTGTCCTCAGAGCAAGGAGGGATCTTCTGTACTTCTGTGCCAATTTGTGTTGGAGAAAAGGCAGAGGCTGATCAGAGCTTGAGGTATCAGTTAAAGTCAAGCTTAAGCCCCCACTCCTCACTGATGGGTGCTGCTGTCAAGTTTTCCAAGGGTTTTTGCCTTCACTTAGAACACTCAAATTCTCCTTTTAGAGCAGAGGGAACAGTTGGAAGCACAAGCCTTTCCAGGTTCCCCCACTGCCTCTGGCACACTAATCTGTGGCCATTAGCTTGTCTAGACAGGGATGTTCGAGTGGTAGCCAGGCTGTGGATGTTAACATAGGGAAAGGAAAATGCATTTGAACACAAGCATTAAAGTCTGCTCTGCCTCTGCTAATGCACTTCAGTGGCCCAGCACAGCCACTGTCCCTTCAGCCAGTCTAGACAAGGCCACAGGGACTCTGAGATCTGGGCTGAGCAATCAACTTACATTTCCTAAAACTGCGATAGCTTTGTTGTAATTCAGCACGACAGCACCTTCCAAACACAGCAACCTGTGAAATAAATGTTTCAGGGTTCAAGTCAGGGTTAGCCTGGCTCCTTTGGCAACACTTCCTCCTCCAAATAAGTGCAGAAGTTACCGGAGAAAAGCAAATCCACCCAAGCCATGGCAACAATCCAGGACAAGGATGATTAATAAAATCCTTTTAGTGTGAAAAAACACAGGTCTGCCGAGATCTTGGTAAATAAGAAGCTCTGTAATTCCACCACCGAAGCTTCCATAAGGCAGCAGAGTTCAGAAATGGGACAGTATCCTCACACTGGGCAACAGCAAATGAAAGGGAACCTTCCAGCTCTGCCTCTCTACACAGGGTCAGAAAAAAACAAAGGACAAGAGCAAAGTGGGGTTGTTTTGGCTGACATAGTTTCTAAGTATCACTGACTTGGTAGTTCTTCTCAAAATTAACATGGGACCAGGCAGAGAAGGGACTTGACAAATCATCCACAAAATCTTTCACAACACTGCCCTGGCAATGGGATCAGTTCCATCCATCAGCATGATGAGAAAACTGATGAACTTCTTCAGGTTCTACAGACCCAGAGATGAGAAAATAAAGGATTTCTCTTTTAGTCCAATAGTGAAATTGCACATACATATGAGAAATTGGGGGGTGGGAGAGACAAATTTTCAGAGTAGTGAAGTGGAGATACAGATTTGCTTTAGGACTAATGAGATATTTTCAGGTGCATAGAAAGAGCCGGTAGCTTTTGACTGAAGAGCTTTCCAGTCCAAATGAAGTATTTTACACAATTTAGACAATTCCAAGCTTCCATGCTGTTCCCAGTGCTGCAGAAGATTTGCCTCTCAATGCTCCCACCATCCAGACCCCATCTGGGAAGTCTGTGGGAAGCAAAGGTAGATAGTCAATTTGACTATCAAATCAGTGCTAAAATGAGTCCAGAGCTTACATTTCTAAACTGCTTTCTCCATTGTCACCAAAACCTACTTTTCAAGCAAGACTTGCCAAGGCTTCAAATCTTAACCAAACTAATCAGTTTGGTTAAGATTTGGAAAAAATTGAAAACAGAAGAAATCTTATAAAGCACAAAATTATTCTACCACACAGGCAGATGAGGCCACAGGTATAGGAAATACACTTTGCTGTCTGAAGGGGAAAAATGATGAGCTATGGGATGTGTTTTTCAATGGAAGATCAAGCTTCCATTACTCTTGTCATTCATAGGTCAAAATCATCAAAACTCTACAGCAAAAAGGAAAGACATGCACTTGTGCTACCAGAGAGTGAAGGATGAGGACAAAGATAGAAAAACAGAGACAGAGGCTTGTGACATTCCTCAGGAGAGAAAGGCTTTTTCATGGATTTAAATTAAAACTGTGCGAAGAGAGCACTTTGCTGCTAAGCGAAGACGGACTGCTGCCATTAGCATGAACAAACTTGTCTGACACATTCTGTCTGCAACCCTTGGCTGTGACAGGGAAGGCAGAACCTCGCCAGATTGTTGTGGCTAAAAAGTTATAAATCACCAGAGGAGCGGTGAAATGAAGAAATTTAAAACAAATTCCACTTACCATTAAGGATTCAACACCAACACAAATTTATTTTATAGAAACAGAGAAAAGTTTCTTTTTGCACAACTTGATGTATTGGGTTTGTGTGGCAAGGTTTTGGTGGCAGGGGTACAGGATGGCTTCTGTGAGAAGCTGCTGGAGTCACTGTGTCTGATGGAGCCAGCGCTGGTCAAGGCTGAGGCATCACATTCAGCAAGGCATTTGACCCAATACATTTGATACCAGCAAAGGGCATCAGAGGTCTCTGATCTACGTTGCTTCCACACTGAGCAGCAGAGCAGGCAGAATCAGGACAGTGTTGGGTGCAGGCCAGGCCAGGA
Source organism: Vireo altiloquus (assembly GCA_013396875.1). Lineage (NCBI taxonomy): Eukaryota > Metazoa > Chordata > Aves > Passeriformes > Vireonidae > Vireo > Vireo altiloquus. Next base: position 187,714 of record VZRF01004247.1, read on the forward strand.
ACAACTCCTCTGCATTTCCCATTACCTTCTCACCCTTTGGACTCCATGGCAGCTGCTGACTTAGCAGGTTGAACACCGCCAGGTACCAGAAGGATTTACACTCTCAAGCTAGTTGCTTCTCTCTTCCATAACAACAGCAGCATTATTTCCCAAACTGAATTTGCCCAGCAGTCCAGCCTGGATCTAACACTGTATCCTGTATGTGACAGTACACCATTCCATTGCCAAAACACCACCTAACCCCTCCAGCATGCTTAATGATGAATGAAGCACTAAATTTGTTCTCAGTAAACACTCAAGGCAGATACTGTATGACATGAGAGATGAGAGTGTATTCAACTTGTACCAGGCCACGGCTTTCCCCTGTTTGCATGGCCAGGTGTGTGATAGAGGTGCCTGGCACACACCACATCAGTGTGATTTAATGGTGATTGAATGGAGCTCCCATTAGTGTGGTGCAATCCTGGAGCGCAGCCTTTCCTGCAAAGAGGAGAGCAGAGACAGGCTGAGATAAGCATGTTTCACATGGAAACAGGAGTATTTCCACCACACTAAATGTGTGTGAAGACATAAATACTTGGTGTTCTGGAGGACAGCTGTTCCTCCTGTGCCACAGGCGGATGTTCCTTAGGGAGTCAGCAGCTCTCCAGAGAACCCTGGTACCTCTCCAGCTTTCAGCCTGCTTCCTGCTGGGCAGTCTGCTCCATTCATGTCATTCTGTTCCCTTCAGGGCAGCACTCAGAATATTCCCTCTGAAGGGAGGGAGCCATGAGCACAAGCACTGGGTAGAGGCCTAAGTCCATCAGCCCAGCAGGGAGTGTCTGCTGGGAGCAAGGGGCACCCTGGAGAGGGGCTCGGCTGGAGAATGGTCCTGACCATCTCTATCAGAGTCTCATGCAAACCCCTCAGGATCACAGTCACAGAGTCTGAGGAAGGCAGAAGTTTAACAGTAATAAAGCTCAGGACTATCCAGATGTTCCAGTGCTCTGGAAGCCACAGATCAAAAACAAATACTTGCAATGTATTAGAAGTGTTAGTTCAACTGGGTTAGTTCAACTTCTGTGACACTGAAGTTGGTGTTAGCATGACAAATTACCAGCAACTCTGGATTGTTAATTCTCTTTAAGGTCTCAAATGTCCATAGGTGATGGATTTGACCCCAGATCCATTTTATGCAGGGGTTGAGACCAGCTTTTACCCATAAACTGATCTCAGAAACCTAAACCAAAAATCTATAGAAAAAATTTTGATTAAATCAAACAGAAAATCCACAAGAATGATGTGCTGAGCTATGCTCTACAACAAGCCCCTCCCTTCCCAAACAGAGCTCTTCAATAACAGTGAAGATTCCTGAAATCTAATTTATTTTTTTTATTATTAAGATGCTATCCAGGAAATAACATTTAAACCTGACGTCAGTCACTGGAGTTGTTTGGATTGCTTTCAAAACATCCTCATGCAGCAGAGTCCAGTATTTTGGCAGTCAGCAGTAACAGGTATTACATGAGAGCTCAGAAATCAGTTCTTTCTTGTGACCTCATCCCCCTGATAAACAAAACCTTTAATTAACCAAGCAGTGCACTTGGCTTACTCCTGCAGCAGCACCACTCACTGTGTGAAGAGAAGCTGTTGCAGAGAGGATGAGTCCATTAAAGAAAGAGTTGAGGCCCTACAACCTTTCAGGGAGATTATACAACTGCATCAAAGTTAAATTGACATTAGTCCAATTCTCATTTCACTGTTTGCCAACAAAAGCTCATGTGTGACATGGAACAGTCTCTTCACTTTTTAACCAAAGTCTGGAAGGCAAAGTCTGTCTTTGGTCTAACCTTAGAGGAAGTCTTAAAAAGTCATTCTTTCAGGTTTTAAGTAACTAGTGGTCTCCTAAGCCACCAGCCTGGGTTGATCCCCTTCCCTACCAAGTGCTGGGGTCACTCCTATAAACTGGATGAGGCTGCTGCGCTGCACTGCTCCCCAAAAACTTCACTAACAGGGAGCCATAGGTTTCCTTCCCGTGCTCTGGGGATCACTGCGAGACCTTCCAGCTCCCTTCCCCAGCCACAGATTTGTGTCAGCAGGGATTTTAGCGAGTACTAAAGCTGAACAGCACGCCCGGGAGCACTGTGGCTGTGTGCTGTTCTCTGCAGCTTCTTCCCACTCGCTCTGGAGCTCAGAGCACAGTCTGGGCAGGGAGAAGCAGCACTGACAGCTCGATCAGCGTGGTAGGAACTCGGCGAGGTCAGCACCAGCCCTTCACCCCAGCCCGGATGGAGGTCAGCGCAGCTTGCCGTGGGGGGAAGGATACCCAGCCAGCTCCTGTTCTGCCCCGTTTTTGAATCCAATGCGAATGTGACCAGTAGGGAGTTGTCAAACCTTCAATATTTAATTTGGGGCACTGTGATAGACTCAAAATTAGGCTGCATCCAGGGCAAAGTAATTAAAAACATGATGGGAACAGTCCTACTCGCATGTGCCTCAGGCACCTTTATCTGCCGCAGAAACACGTCAGCGTCCTCCCGCGGCACTCAGAGGACGAGAGACCCTCCCCAGCAGCGCACGATTACAGACTTTGAAGTTGCAAAAGCTACATGAATGCCAGAGGGAATCTTTTTGTTCATCCCGATGGCATTCACGGCAGGGATTATCGCTAGGAACGCAAATGAGGCGAGCATGGGTGCAGCGACAGTTTGTAATCTATTCTGATGTCTTTACACCACCTTCCTGCTCGGAACAGCCCTGCTGCCTGTACCCGCTGCCTGATAACAGCAGCAGCTTTCAGTCTTCTCTTTTAATCTACACAGTCGTTAAAATTCACTTTTCAGCAATTACCTGACATAAGTTTTAGGAGAAGTTTGGGGTTGTTGTACCTAGACAGCTGATTAAAGCCGCAGAGTCAGAGCCCCAAAGTGCTCTGGGCTCCTTTTGGACTCAGAATGATCTTTTCCTTCGATAGCCTGAGCAATGATAGAATATTCACGTAGGTTGTCCGTACAGAATCAAAACTGAAAATTCATCTCTGCTAATTCTATGTGGAGAGGACCTGCCTCACACAAACCAAAGGAGACTCCACAGCTGAAGCCCTTTCTACCAAAGCAGACCTATTTGCAAACTCTAGACAAGCGCAATGATTTGAACAGGGAGCACTGTCTATCTCTAATAAGCAAGAAAAACACAATAAACTTGGCAGCTTGTTTTAAATCGAGGAACACTGGATTCTAGCACATTTCCCCAGCCACCAGTATCTTCCCTCCTGCTGTTCAGTGACAGCTCACACAGAGCAGTAGTGTCCATCAGCTGGTGCATGGGGGAATTATTGGGGAAAAGCTGTTCTAAGGGCGGTTTCAAGCTGAAGTAGAACACCATGTAGTCTCCAGTTATCTGTTATTATTCCTTATTAGAGAAAGAAGAGCCTCTCAGTGATCACTTACACAGCAAGGTGTAACAGAACTGAAGGGTTGAGTCTCAGTGCAGTCAGCAGAGCACAGCACATGCACCAGCAGCCCCTTCACGGTGGTCCACAATGGGAGAGCAAATCCCAGCTCCTTGTCCAGGTGCACAAGGGACACAGAGCCTATGGGACTGGGAAAAGTCCTGTTTTCTTTTTATGTTACTCGGTTCATGCCTTGTCCACACTTCAAGGACCTTGCTGTCATTCAGAAATGAAAGCATTTTGATTTGTGTGCACTTCATTACAGAAAATCATGCTCAGAGCAAGTCTGTAGTAAACCACATGGAAAAAAAAAAATTATCTGCAGGAGGAGAGATTCCCAAAGCACCCTAGCCAGCCCTGCAATTATTCAACAGCTACTTTGGGGGAGAAAACAGAGCTAAACAAAGGCTGCAGCACGTGCAGTGCTCTCACTTACAGCACAAGTTAAACGTGTTACAGAAAATGGGCCTGTCAGCCAAACAGGGATTTCAGGCAATATCTTAATTCCCAAAGAACCAGTCTATTGACAGTGATTTACATGTGACAGAAAGGCTCCCAAGCAGATGGGAAGCTGGCAGGCTGTTTGGATAGCTGCAGTCCAAGGAAGATTGCCACTGAATGCTCCAACAGTTCTACAGAGCAGAGACAAACTAAATATGCAAACTGTAAATGTAATTAAAAGGATTGGAGGGATTGGCTAGGAAGGGAGAATGAGAAGGGCTTGAAAGGTATATGTGGAAATATTTAGGCTAACACGTGGGATTTGTATGACAACATTAAGAAGGATGAGTATCAGAAAAAGAATAAATTTATGGGGAAATCCACAAGGCTGTTTACTAATGCTACCGATACACTTAACTAAGGTAATTAAAAGCTATAAGTTGACATGCCATTTAAGGAAAAAATATTATAGGAAATAGTCTGGCATCAGCAAAGAATAAATTGGTCTGACATACATTTCATGAGTAAGTCTCACAAACACGAACACACACTCCTGCTTTGTCACCCCCACACTTACTTGGGTTCTACATTCTTAGGTCTCTCAGTTCAGCACTGACATCACAATTTCTCATGGGATATTAGGATTTGTGTCCTCAGAGTCAGCATTTAGTTCTGTCCCTCAGAAACTCATATTCCACTTTCCACATGTGCCAGTGGGAGGAGGACTGGAGTGGCCATCCTGAGGGCCAGGTAACCCCTTCCATCACAGTGTGTTCCTCAGGGCACAGCCCAGGTACCACTGTGCCTGTGCAGGCAGCCCCTGCCTGGCACAGCAGCTCTGGCTTGAGAAAAAAATATTCTGGAACATTCAGGATGTCTTTAGGTAGCTCCTGAGGATTGTTCAATGAATTTTCCAGTGATTAAATCCATATTTTCATATGTGTCAGTCATTTAAAGTGAGATCTTGCACCTTGTTCAACCAGACCATGACAATATAAAACAACAACTCAATGTTAGTCTCAAACCGTACATCATTGTTGTCTATCAGCAATGTTTGTAGATATTAACAAAAAATCCTGTTTTCACTGAAATTGTGCAGCATCTTCAATCGAAAGGTGAAGGATTAGTTTTATCAGATCAGAGATAAAGTGGTCTCTTGCCTCAGAGACCAGCTGGAGTCACTTCAGGAAAAAATGAAAGAAACTGTTCAGTGTTTAAAGCTATTGCCTAATTTTAGAATAAAACACTTCCCTAAGGATCTTTAAAGTAACTTTCATTCATGTCAGGGATTTTTTTCTTGTTCTCCACCAAAAACCTTTGGAAATGTTTATTTGCAGTGAACACAGCACTTCCGGGCTGTAGGAAGGTGTCCTGTGGGTAGAGCAGGTACAGATAGACTTTACAGCTGTTCCACTGACTCAAGTCAAGCTGAAGTCCCAGTATCTCCTCAGGGCTGGATTTTGTGTGTGTACATGTTAAATATCAGACTGCAATGTTTTATGTACCCATAAAATTACAATGCAACCAGTAACAGATACTTATTGAACAACATGCTGATTTTATAAACAGACCTAAGTTGTCTCCAAACTTCCTACCCCACTTCAAAAAGCAGTGTCACAGACATCACTTTTTACAACCAAACCCAGCCCATGGTTACCACAAGGTGTGAAGTAAAGCAATGTTGGGACAGCAATTATAACATTCCTCATTGTTACCTGTAAGCATCAGAGGAATACAAAATGCTTTCATCTAAGGAAGAGGCAGTGCAGGATTCCAGGTAGAGTTTAGCAGAAATTTATTTCATTAAGAGCTTCATTAACCTGAATTGTTTTACATCTCATTAGCTTCAGACACTCTGGTTTAGCATATGTTCACTTCTTCCACTTCTGCACTCCTTCCTCCTCTGTCAGATGGTTCCTGAGTGCTTTGCTATACACCAGCAGTAGCTCCCACCACCACTGCTGGACACTGCTCTGGTAAAACACGCTGATTCTGGAAATACTTCACCTGGCACTAAAGCCTTCCAAGGGAAGGCTGAAAGCAGCATTCCTCTTGGCTACAGAAAATTAATTTTTCTAAAGATTAAATTTACTTGCCATGCTGGAGAGAGTTCCCTTCCACATCCCTCATGACAGAGGATCTAGTCAAGAAAAATTGGTGAAACCTGCATGTCCCACAGTCCCAGAGATCACATGCTCCAGGGACAGAGGCCATTACACCTTTGTCCTGGCATTCCTGTGTGAAAGCCAGCAGTTGCCTACCTCACTGGAGCACATCTTTTACTCAGATGTGTGGCAGCCCCTTTTATCCTTTCTGTGGATCCCTCTAATCCAAACTCCTCTCCTTTGATTTTCCCATCTTCAGCTTTCTTCTTGTTACAGTCCCAACTTCCTGTGCCCTTTCCTACTTCCAGGTTACGGCACTCTAAGCATGTTAAATTCCTGCCAATCAAACCTGTAGAGCAGGGGGCTCTCCTGAGAAAACTCACCTGTTTTCTACTGCTTTAGGCTGCAAGAACTGAGAGTTTGAAACCTTTACTTTGGTGTCTGACCTTGGAGATGGCACTGTCTCACTGACACATCCCTGCACTGGTGGTTGTTACCTTAAGGCCTTTCAGAACAGTCTTGAGAAGATGAAAAAGAGAAACTGAAGAAATCTGGAGAAAAGCCAGCACTTAAATACCATTAAATAGTCATGGCTCAGGTAGTTCATCTCAACTCATTGCAGGACACTCTTCTAGTTCTAAAATGAACAGCAAGAGAATTGAAATCTCACCTGTTCTGGCAACACTATCAGTGAATACCACTGGGAATATTTTTAATTAGCATTTTAATTATCAGCATCTACTTTGGAGCCCTCTTAAAACCTTTCTAAACAGATCTGTGCAGAGCACCTTACAAGTACACGGCGATGCAAGGCTGGATCACAGTTCCATGAGTTCCCCTCCCTACCAGGGCACAGCCAGTCTGCTGAATGGCACTAACACTCCATTGCTCCTCTAACCTATGTTAGGAAAAGTGCTGTAAATCCAAGGGCACCACTGCCAGGGACAAGCCTAAGGGGCACTGTGAATCTCTCTGTGGCTGCTGCCACAGTGTGAGCTCTAGGCACTCCTCAGAGGGAAGCACTGAGCAGGGAGCAAACAGCCTGAGAGTTCAATCACTCAGGTTCAAATCCAAGCTCTACCTGACCAAGACATTTCTCTGGGCTCACTGATATTAAAAACAACCCTATAGATAACACTGTTCCCTCTCAGTAAAATACGGCTCACTTGGGGTTTTTTGGTTATTACAAGTGAAATGAGTATTGTTCCCTCCCTCTCATGTAATTCTTTTTTCAAGAGACAATTTCAAAAGATGGGAGAAAACTGCAATACTGGTGCCAAAGTCCTCCTGTTGGTCTCCTCAGAAGCTGAGAACTGCTGGCAATAGCCCAGGAAAAGCAACAAAGAACAGGAGGAGTTTGGAGAGCAGCTAGAATTGCAAACCTCAGAGCACTGTAGAATAAACCAAACACAAATCAGAATGATGATTGGCAGGGATGGGATAACTGTGCTGCTGGAAATGAAAGTGCTATGAATAATCAAGCACCTCTGACCCAGGAAAATATTGACTTCATTTGCAGCACAAAACTGATTGCAGATGGTATTGGGGAGGGGAATCCAGCTATTCATTGTGCTTTCCCCTCACCAGAAAAATTCATTTCCTCTGTACTGTTGAGCAATGAAATGCACCTGATTGGATCTGCTGAGAGAGCTGCACAGAGAAGATCCAGAATGAAAAATTAAAGAGCCCATGGGGTGATGCTAAAGGTAATCCTGTTAAAACAGTGGGCTGAGGGGGAAATGCACATATAAAACTCATGTTTTAATAAAGAATTAAAACAAATCCCTTAAAGGAACAAATTTATTTGAGCATTTCTTTGAAATCCTGACATCATTGCTGCTGAACTGGATGCTGGATGTCAGTGCACAAACAAGGACATTTCTCATTCCCCACTGCTCCCCCTGTTTGTTCCTATTACTGCACACTTTGTCCTGCACTTCCAGGTGCTCCCTACCTCCCATCTCCCTGCCTGCTGGGAGCCCTCTCAGCTCTGGCTCACATCTCTGCAAGTGCTCATTCCCCTCCAGCCTCTGCAGGGACAGTGACAGCTTCCCTTGGGGCTCTGAGCACTCCCTGCCCACTGTGACACATTTCCCATGGCCAAGACTCCAAGGGAGAAGGGAGAGCAGCAGCAAGGGCACATCCTTACAGCAGCCTGAGGGCCCTGGGTGCTCCTGTCCTCAGCTGACACCAGAAGAGTGAGGCAGCTCTGGAAAGAAGCCTGAAGATAGAGAACACTATCATCCCTCATTACCCCTGGTCTCAGCCTTTGGCTAGGGGAGAACAGGATGGAGGAAAGCCTGCCTGGGAAACAAATGCAAACAGCTCAGAATGTCCCTCTGGCAACCTCCATTGCCTTCAGCATGTCCATGTCTGACATACACAGCTCCTTGCTGGAGCTCAGGTGTCACAGCCCCTCTGACAGATGCTGCCTCAGAACAAATGAGTTTAAACACTGGCTTTCCAGGGCCATTAGAAATAAAGTCCAGAGGTGAGGAGGAGGAGGATGTATTTGGATCTCTTTCTTGCACCTCCCCAGCATCACTGGAGCGCAGATGTTAGTCACATCAGGAAATAAAACTGGCATATTATAGCAGGAAGTTCAGCTTGGGTTTAAGGCAGGTTTGCCTAAAGAAGCAACATGTACTTACTTGTAGTTAAAGAAGTCTGCCCTGGAATTGTTGGGATAACAGAAAAGTCAATCACTTGTCAAAGCAGACCCATCCCATCGCCACACCTCTAAGCTATCTGCTAGATCTCTCTTCAACTAAACAGGATATTCTTTTTTGATTAAACATTTGCATTTTATGGAACGTGCACAAATGGGAATCTTTCCCCTTTCCTCCCACACCTTGCCCTTAAAAAGAGACAGAAGTCCCTCAATTAAGTTGGCAAGTCCAAGCAATCCCAATAAGCATGACAATTTTCTTCTCCCCCAGATGCAGATCACTGATTTCTTAAAAGCCACTGGTGTCAATACTTCACTAACAGAATCACAAGGTCTACTGGGATACAGACACATTCCAAATCTGAGCACTTCTAACAGGGCATTTACAAAGCACCTTCCTACAATGGGATTTGACAGCATGAACATTAATCTCTCCAATTACAGCCACTTGACTCTTGCAGGGTATGTAGGCAATTTACATACTAATAGCAAAACTGTTAGGAAACATTAAATTACACAAAGTGAGACCCACACAATTTTGATCAGCTACACAGCACAGGATCAAGACCCTCCTCATATCAACCTTTGTTTCCCTTATAAGCCAAAAGCTTTCTAAGAACCTTTCCAAGGCTTTATTGGATTACAATGAGGGTAATTATAGCAGTGAGATAAATCCAGTGGCTCTCTTGTCATGAAATACAGCCAGTTCTAGCTACTTGAATGCCAGCCTGACTTAGCAGGGCCCCACAGACACTGTTCTTGTTTGAGTTTTTTGCCTATTCCCAGGGATGAGGTGACTGCTCCCCAGTCCCAGGAACCCTCACAGGCAGGACGGGAGAACCCAGGGCTCAAAGGAGGCCTGAAGAGTGAACAGGGTTTGCAAACCAGCAGAAGGATCTCTCAAGAAAACTTTTGCCATAAAAGTTTGGAGATAATGGAGGACTTTTAGTTTTCTTAGTTATTTCAGGATTTATTTCAACAGACACTGCACATGCATTGTACTGTGGGGAAGGGAAAGAAAAAGCAAAGATGGATCTACTGCTAAGAAAAAACTAAAATCAGCTACAGCATAAATTTGGCTGATTTGGCCTTTCTGCACACGTATGATGCTGTCCTTAGGTGGAGAGTGTCTATCTCCTTTAGCTTACTTTCCATACAGGAATTCTGCATATTCTAAGCCAAGAGGACACATCTACCTAATAGTAAAGGCACCAGCTGAGCTCCAGCCACTGGGCAGTGCAGGGCTACAAGGGGAGACAAGTATAGGGGAGAGGAACAAGACAGAATTCAGCCAACTATTCTGAAATAGAATATGGGGGGAAACACCAATTTTCACTGCTGGAGTACTGACACAGGGCACCTGTGCAGGTGCTGAATTTTTCAGTGGAAATTAGGAATGAGTTAGTAAAAAACAGCCATCAGAGTTGGTACAACTTTGAGTTGTCACAAATGACCCAGGCTCAGCACAGGCCCCTCAGAACCACCCCCTGAGCTTTTTTTCCCCACTTTTGACCCCCTGGCTACATCAGCAGCATTATAAAGTTCAAAGCTGTTCTGCAAAACAGTTTGCAAAAGACAATTCAGCTGCAGAAGTAATGAGGGTGAAGAGAAATAAAACACAAGATATTCTAAGGAGGGAGCAGCCCAGACAGGATCTCCAGCTCTGCTGCCTGGGAGGCCAAGCTCTGCCATCTGCACCTTCAGCCACAGCACAGAGAGTTCCTGAGGTGCTGTGACATCCCTTTCCAGAGCAGAGCACAGGGCTACTGGTTTGGGAAGGAGAGAAAAAAGTTACATGAAATATCTTTCACAGTTAAAATTCTGCTGACAGCAATGTCATGCCACATCACTGGAGGAAGAAGTGAACCCTCTGGAGAAGTGGTTTCACACCCTGGTATTGTGACTTAGACATGTCCTGCCCACTTGGTGCCTTCACAAGCATTTGGCAGAACCTAGAAATAATCACAGATCTGAAGGCAATTTTTATGCAAAGCAGAGCTCTAAAACTTGTTAAAAAAATATCCACACAAACAGCACTAACACATGCTTTGGGAATGAGGGAAGGGCAGGAAAAGATCAAAAGAATTACCTGAATGGACTTATAAAATCCCACCTTTTGCAGCTGTTTCAAAATGCCTCTTACTCACTATTCTGATTGGAAAGAGCAAAGAACAAATGTTAAGGTTAGGAGGAGAACACACAAACAATTACAGAAAATACACATTTTGACAACTTGTTTGATTATCATTCAGTTGCTGCAAGGGACACAGATTCCCTACAGCAGGAATGCTGCAAAACAAACAATCTCTATAACCAGTAGCTTCCAGCAGCAGCTCTTTCCAATGTAGACAGAGCATCTGGTTTAATAACTTTTTAAAGCACTCCATTTTTCTCTTACCTGTACTTAGTTGGAACCATAGAAAACAACTGGTATTTCAGTTGAGGCCTGAAAACCTTAGTTCCTTCACTGGCTGTGTGCCAGGTCTCTGTACCCTTCCCTAATGCAGGTTGTTGGTGGCATGAAAAGACTGTAATGTCTGAAATAACTGCAGTGCAGCACAGCCCCCTCCAGCACTAAGTTAACCCCTCCACGCAGAATTTGGTGACACCCACTAAGAAGCAAAATCAAGACATGCAGAAAATGTTAAGAAATTCTACTCCTCTTACAAATCCTACTGAGGAAGTTCCATCTTTAAGAGACAGGAGCAAGCAGCTGATGGAAACAGCTTCCCTGCCATGGAGGCAGAGGCTCCCCAGGCTGGTCCATGCAGGTGCTGCATCTCTTCATGGCCTCTGTCAGCAGCTCTCAGTGAGACAGGACAGGGCAGCTCCAGGGAGGCCCAGGTACAGCTCAGATTATCCAGTTGCTTAGTGGGAGTGTTAGTCCTGCTAAATGCAGGAAAAAATAACAGAAATACACATCCTTTGTCCACAAATTGCAATGAAAAGAGAGAGGCATTTGAAAAGATGGAATGACTAGCCAGTGTGAACCTGCTCATTTCTAGGCACTGACTTTCACAGAGGAGGTTGGAGTAGGAAGGAGTTTGTCATGGACTGCTTGTACCATTTGCTGAACAGCATTTGGCATCTCTTGCTCATATGTCAAATACATGCCTGCACAGTGTGCCAGACACAGCTTCTGATGAGTTTTTTAAAAAGGAATTTGATGCTGACATAACAAAAGTGATAAATTGCTCAACTGTTTGCAGGGCAAATCCTGAATGCACCATTAGAGAAGCACATGGAGCTGCTGAAATCCTGCTATGGCTGAGGACTTCTGCAAGCTTATGCATTCATATCCAATAGCAAAAATCTCCTCTTGGACAGGGGCTCTCTGGGACCACAGGAGTTTCCAAAAGGTCAGTGTTATAATGGCCACAGCTAGTTTTTACAACCAGAAAAAGTTGCTCTGTCTTTCAGAATATGCACCTTTATTTTAAGGACAATTATTACATTGAGTATCACAAAGTTTCTCTATTATTTCCCACAATGGTCACATTTCATTACCTACGTTCAAGTCAGATTTCAGAAAAGATTTTTTTAAAAATGAGGTAGACAGAGGGAAGAACAAAAGCCTGCAGTAGCTGAATTATGCTATTTACAGTGACATTAGATATTCACAGGAATATTGTGCTTTGTGATCCTTATGATTTACTGAAAGAATCAGGCAAGATTCACAACACTTTACAATTCACTTGCCAATATCTTCCTCAGGCTTTGGCTTTAAGGTGCTACTGGGAACTACACCATGACAAACGATGGAAGTTGGCCACACTGGTCATGTCCTTCTTGGTACCTGGCATGATATTTTGACAACAGATACCACATCCCAAATCCTCTTCATTTTGGAGATAAGAGTTCAAATGGACAGTTATATTTAAGTGGTTTTACAGGTACTACTGCTCACTCAGGAGAGGAGATACTTACCCAAGGCCCGAGGATACACTGAAAAGCCTCAAAGTATTAGGGAGAGGCCATTAACATGTTACATATAAAATTATCACAACCCTCCAGTCTTGAATCTGACATGACTTCGATAGTTGTTGCTTCTCTTGGTCATTTCAGACAACTTAAAACACTCTTTGTACTATATACATATTCCAAACTCTACAGGCAAATCTCATCCTGCTGAGAACTCATAGGCCTCCCTAATCTCCAGGAGATGTGTCTCAAAAGCTCCTGCCTTGATGAGGTCAGCGGTTGTGCTGGTGACAGCTCTGTAGAACACCCTCTGGTTATCCCCAGCCCCACAGAGGACAAGGGCCTGGTTGTGGATGGGGGAGGATATGCCAATGCATGAGCAATTTTTGACTCGCAGTCAAAAGCATCCAAAAAAGTTAGTATGCAGGATTTTCTGCCATATGGAGGAATTGTGATTTGGCCTTTTCCCCAGATGTATCTCATTAAGCAAAAAGGAAAGAAAAGGAGGATGTTCTTTTCTTCAGTGCAAATCTCACCCCAGAGTTCATCTTCCTTTGAGGAAAAGTTCATTGCTGGTACGTGGGAAAACAAGTCACAGCAGAAGGAGGCTGCAGGAATCCAGGTGCTTGAGGACAGGGCTCTGTCCAATTCAAAACGTTTTTTTCCAAGTATTTTACACTTTGAACATGATTTCTTTCAGGGAAGAGGGAGAAATGCTACAGAGAGACAGGACTGGTTCTACAGGGCTAAGAAGGATCAGAGTAGAAAAAGAACCTCATGTTCCATGAAGTCTGCAGGGATGCATTACAGTAAAGGATGTTATTTCCATGTACTGCAGCATTTTGCACTAACAGCAATTTTGCTTGTGAGCTCTGTGGTCTGTTTTACTCAATGTGGAAGGTTTGTTTAATCTGAGACTTCGCTGGGATTTTGCCCTTATCAGTTTTATAGAGACTGACGTGGCATCACCACAAGGCAACATTAACATGGTTTAATGTTACAGAGATGATTCCGTGGCTGGTGTCCAAACAGGTCACCCCATCCAGGTTTAGAAGTTATAAAGACACACAGACACCTCAGAGCCTTTGCGCTTCTTTCCGATCTTCCTCAATGTAGAAAGATGTCAGGAGGAAAAAGCCTCCTCCAAAGACACCAACAAAAGCACAGATGATGAAACTGTACTGCATGCTCCGGAAACTCCACTGCAGTGATGGGATGTTCTTGGCCTGAACAGCGTTGGAGATCTGGGGAGTGAACAAGGCTGCCATTAATCTGGGATAACACCTCCATCCTGTCCTGTTTTAAACAGGCTGTTTACAGTGTGGGCCTTGAAAAGAATACAAGAGGCAGACAGGGATGAGAGTCTGCTCCCAAAGTTTGTCAAACCCAGCACCCAGCACACCTGTACTTTGACGCTCTCCACCTTCCAACTGGTCAAGGAATCTCATGTTGTTTTACACCTTCAGTGCCTCCAGTCACAAGGACAGGAAATACATTTCACCATTTCCTAGCCCATCTCCTGACTGCCAGCACAGGATGGGCATGTGGCAGTGACCTTTAGCATTTCTTGATCCTATTCAGTAACTTTCTGCCTCCCTTATCAGCATCCAGTGGATAGAAACAGGGGGTCAAGCAGCAACACAGGCACAAGCAGCAACACTCATAAGACAGGGAAGAGATGGAAATTAACCTGAGGCAAGAGTGGAGTCTGCTTTTGAGCCAAAAGGCATTTGAGGAGTTACGGAGTGACACTGTGAGTAAGTGGGAGGAAGAAAATACCAGGCAGGTGCTTTTTGCACTGGCAGGAGAAAGAGGTTGTAAAGGCTATAAATTATACACGAGTTTTACTTTTGTAGACAGAAGGAAAATCTGATTTCCAGAAACTCAGGAAGATTCAACACTTAACCCAGGAACATGAAATCTTTTCTTAGCATAAGCAAAAAGATAAATGTTGAAAGCTGTCGTTTTTATTCCCACATTTGTTCTTGATGGTTAAAATACACTGTGTGACTTGAAATGCTTAAATACAAGACTCTTCAACCTTTGCTGGGTTTCTATGACTATTTATGACAGTTTAGGAAGGTAAGAGCAAGATCAACTCTAAATGGGCACCTAGGGACTACAGCAAGCATAATGGCCACGATACAAACCTAATGCATTTAATTTTAAAATGCTTAGTGAAAAAATCTCTGAGTGCAGAGGAAAGAAAAACAGGCTCTGAAAAAGAAAATTCCTGGATTCTTCAGTCAGCTTTTAAGCTAAAAGGTTGGCTGAAGTAGATTATGAAACACTGTCAGGACATGAAAGTAGAAGATTTTTTGACTGTGTAACCAACAGCAGTCATGGGAAGTGTTGGTGTATGGGTTCACAGAACATTCTAGAGGACCATGTGGGTGCTCAATACACAGGAACCCACTTGGACACACAGCAGTGTTATTCCTGGGTTTATTGCCTCTGTTCTGTGTGAAGTTACAAGGTTACCTGAGGTTAATCTCATCTGAATAAGCTTTTTTTGTCTTCACTGTTTTTGATGAGCTGCTCTTCAAGGTGACACAGTGACAGGCAGGATGCAGCACAAAGCCTCAGCAGGCAAGAGGCACAAACAGTTTTATCTTTCAGGTAGAAAGCTTAAATCAACAGATTGGTCAAAGGGAGAATGAACAAGACATATTTCAGCTTTTGGGGTACCTCCCATTTTTGCATCCCATTTTCCACAGCGATGTTGGTTGTGTTCCCACACACATGCATGTATGAGAGCAGGAGCTTCCTAACACCAACAAGCAAAGTGGTTTCTTCATTTGCCAAAAAAAGGAAGTCAGGAGGGGGAATCCCTCGGGGAGAGAGGCTGTCTTCTCTGCCAGACAGATTACACAGTTGAGACTCTGAGTTTCACCTGCCTGAGGACAAGGGGAACCCCTGTGTGGCTGGGCCAGCAGCAGCTGTGCAGGCACAACTCACTTAGGCATTGCTGGCCCTTTCTAACCCTGACACTGTTAACATGGGCTGAACTTCTTTAAATAAACTTTCATGCAAATGCAACTTTAAAGCAACAACAAGGACTCGATCTCCCATGTCAAGTAAAGCAGAAAAGTCAAAATGTGTGGTTTGTTAGCTACTGTGTCTTAAAATAAATGAAGGGAGGAAATGAGACTGACAGATATAGTCCACTGGAACTAAAATTAATGAACTGCACAGAGAAAGCAGCATGAGGCTGATTTGCCCAGAAGCACCTAAGATCAAGGTGCAGAGGAAGGGCAGAGAAATCATGTCCCAAGGAATATGGGAATTCAAGGTTAAGGTGATTTGAGACCAGAGTTTTAAAGGTCAAGTAGTATCTAAAGACAACCATTGCACCATTTTTGTTCTGATTTTCAAGAGACCATTGACTAATTGCAAGATTTCAAACTTCAAGATTTGAAATAAGTCTTGGGTTTTAACAGGTTTAATTAATTTCCATGAAACTCCTCACAAACTTAACAGGAAGTCCTTAAATCCCGTGACATTGTCTTTGCAAAAATGTGGGCCTCCAAAAACATATAATTCTGCAAATTTAAAATAAAGGTAAATTTCTACACACTGCATGGAATTACTCACACCTACAAGCAGTGTCCAGGTGCTTCATGCAAGTAAAAATGTTTAGAAAAATGTCTCTGTGTCCTAGACTCAGGGCCAGAAATTTGAGTAATTTCTCAATTTTTAGACTACCTGGTCCTGTTTCTTGACCAGGTAGCACCTATGATTCTGTGAGTGTCTGTCTTTCAGCTTCTAGAAGTTTTACCCTAAGGAAAGCTCAATAAAGAGAGAATTCACTCACCAGCCCGATGAGGTATGGACTGCCTGCATCTCCCAGCAAATGGCTCACCAAAATCTGCAGGGCGATGGCTGTGGACTGTCGCCTTGGTGTCACCACGTACTGGAACAAAGCACAGCCCACAGGGGAGGGAACATCAACACGAGAACTCCATGAGTGACTAACTAGCTGCTTCAAGAATATCCCAGAGACACCAATATAGCAACTTTTATGTATTTCATATTTGAACACTGTTTACAACTTCGGAGACAGAGAAGTTACTCTGAGCAAAAGAGTACATTGCATGTTTTGTTGAGGAAAAATACATTCAAGAAAGGAAGACACAGGAGAAAGTAACAATAAAGTAGCCAGACCGTGACTCCCTTGCTTCCATGCACAGACTCAGAGCAGCTTGTACAGATCCATCTGGCCATGCAATGAAAAGAAGCCTCCAGCCAGCATCCCTTGCAGTCAAAACAATTTGCTAATAAGGATTCAGCACTGACAGTCTCTCAGAAAAATCTTATGACCTGTGTCAGCAGGCCTACTCTAGACTGCTGGGGGAAAGTGGGGTACCTGGAACCTGGAGGAGCTGCAAAGCATGGCAGCTGAGGCCTTGCAGACCCCTTGAAGTCTGAGGGTGAGGACACAACTGCCAGAGCAAAAGGTGGCTGGTGATGTCTTGGTGGCACTGCCTGTAACTGGGAACCACCTGAGACACAAGATACTGTAGTAACAATGCCTCACACTGCTTTTGTTTTTCAGTGCACATAGTTTAAATAATGAGTTTGAGAAGATATGGGGCACATCCAGAACATGGCAAAGCATCACATAGATTAGAACTATTTTGTCAAACATAATATAGTAATTTGGGGGTGGTAAGAACTCTATGCCTGTGCTACTGAAGATAAACTGTGCCTGAAGAAGTCTTTCAATAATTCATTTATATAAAAAGCATTCACAGTCAGAATGCTTCAGAAGCAATTTCAAACCTTTAGTGTTTTCCAACCACTTGCTCATATCAGAAACAAAATGCTTAATATTTTCTCAGTACTCTATTCCACAGTTTGGGAGGTTTTCTTGAAACTCACCTAAATGTCACTAAGTGTGTCTCACACACTAATTAATAGAGTGATTGGTGCTTTACCAAGGGACACTCAAGGTGTATGACCTATACTGTGGCTCTGTCACTGCCTTCAAGGAAAAATTAGCATGCACGATAAGTTGGGTTTAAAAGTAAAAAAGACCCTGCTCTCACATTTAATTTAGAGTTTGGGTCTTGCTTACCAGATACTGCAACCAGTTTCAGTAAAGAACCAGACAACACTGGCAGTGCCCCTCTCAGGCACTTGGCCTCAGCCTTGGATACACAAATCACTTTTCAACCAGCATGTCTGCAGCCAGTAAGAGAGCTCTGAGAAGTTGGATTAGAACAGACAACTTCCCTCCTTCCTTTGCACACGTGCAGCTAATGCATACCCCACTCCATTCCTAGTCCCTCCAAACTAGGTATTTCTAAGCATGGATAAAGCATTTATTTTTCATTAGGAATATTTAGGTAGAATGCTTCAACAATAGCAAATATTAAACCAGGGATGCTTTGGAGATCTCTCCAGAGTTACAGAAAACCACTGTGATGTCCTGTTTCCACGGCACTGCATCCAGCCCCCAGACAGTGTAAGAGCAGAATTATGTGCGATTGGCTGCTCTGAAATCTTTGTCACCCATGGGATGAAGAAACAATCCAACAGCTCCTTCTCACTGAGGCCATAGCACACACATATGGCCTAGACTGAGGGTATGCAGTCTACCCATGTTTTTTTTTTTCTCTCAGAACCTGCCTGGATGAGGAGCATGCACACTTTGTGAACAGGCTCTCTTGTACAGAGACAAAAAAACTACAGTAGAAAACTCTGAGCTTGATGACAGTACCTGGCTATGACAGACTGTACTAGACTGGAGACTGTCAGCTCTTGGCTCTCAGAGGATTTCATGTCATCTGTCCTAGACTCAAATTTCTTCTATGGATAATGACAGGCTGTGTTTGAGAAATGCAAATCAAATATTGTTATGCACTTAGTATATATCGTGGGCATTGCAAGCACGAGAAAAGCTAAATGTACTTTGACTCTCCCAGAGTGCTGCACAACTTCCTTACTACCTTTATTTAATATCCCATATCTGTAACTACAAGGGACAGATGAAACAAAGCTGTAACAAGAAAAATGCAAGAGAAGGATGGGATGCTTCCTATAGTTTCAGGGCTCATAGAAACTCTGCCTGTGCTATCACTCAGGTTCTTCTGCACAACAGAAACTCTACTCAGGAGCTCAAGGCGCTGTGGGATCCATTAGGAAAAGAAGAAACAAAAGACACCTCCCCCCAGTGATTCTGAAGTAGCCATGGGGTCCTGCCTGGCCACAGTGACCACCCAGGACCCCACACCATGGCAAGAGTGCAGGTAACATCCTGCACACTCCCCCTCCAAGGAGATCCAGCCCAGATGCCTGGACAGAGAAGCAGGTGCCCCAAACAGGTACAGTTTGCAGACCCCTCGTGCTGCCCCTGCAGGTTTCAGACTCCCCTGCAGACTCCACCACAGAGCTATCAGCTAAAAAAGCAGATGGAACACACAGGCTGGTGAACACTTCTGTACCTCCCAGGGCACTTCTAAAGACAGGGACACATTGGTAGCCTTCCCAAACCCCATACAGGCTTCAAGATCCAGCATCTCCTTCACTATTAGCTGCCAAAACCCTAAAAAACAGAGTTCCATAACCTCACAGATGGTAAACATGTTTCATAAGGAACACTCCAAGTACAGCCTCCCACTAAACCAGCAAGGCAGCTACAGCACTTCTCCACTTGCACATTAGGACTGTAGTTGTATAGCAGATACCTTTGTGTTTACACTGAATAGGAGGCACAAATGTGGCTACATGCAATGCCTCTTGATGCAACAGCCTCAAATGGAGGAAGTCCTTATCTTCCTCTGTCTTCAGCTCCACAGGTTGCAGAAGAAATTAATTCCTAGTGATTCTAGGAATCCTAACAAATTCCTTGTTAAGCTAGGAGTGCCATGTGGGAAGAAAGAAAAGTCATTTTCATGGCAAAATAGGAACATGCATTAGCACACCCAGCTACATTATCAGAAATCCTACCAGTTCACATGGGAAACAAGGCAAAAAGAGAAATCACTGCTGTTATCTACAGCACCCTTCAGTCAATATAACAGCAGTAATAAACTGAACTCATGGGGTATCAAAAGGATGAAACACAACTCCCAAGTAAGATTGCCACTGAATGAGAAGACATCTACTAATTCAGCTCAATTCCATCATTTTTCTGATAAAACAATAAGTAGCATCTAGAATTTAAGAGAACTAACCCAAAGCACATTTGTGGTAATAAACTGGATGTCTGCTCCCAGGGGAACACAGCACCACAGAGCTCTGCTATGCCAGCTTTTCACCTCTCCACTTGTTGCCAATTGATACAATATTGCTGTTGACTAATCCCACAGTATTCTAAAAGAAATGGAAATTAGGGGTGTTGGCCCCCTGGGAAACAAGAACTTCCCTTCTGGATATACAAGGATATGGCAATGATGATCCTCACAGATTTCCTGCAGGCTGCATAGTGATGCAGAATTCCCTAAGAAAGCTGAGATCGAAGCGATGGAACCAAACCTGGTCCTAGCAGGCTTTGCAGTTTGGGTTCAGGAAGGAATTGAAGGAAAGAGATGACAGTGACTATTTGCCCTACTCTCCTCACCATGTATCACCACTTCCTAACTCAGTGATGTCACCTTCCTCTTTAACAGTGTCAGAGGACAGAACTAATTATGAGATGTAGGAGTTCAATGAAAAGTAAATTGAGAAACTTTTAAAAGTTGGTGCCTCAACTGATGTAAAAAGAGTAGAAATGGTATTAATACTTGGTTCTGGTGCAAAAAGCCCCAATTATTTCAAAATAAACTGAAATAGAAGCTAAGTAAAAATGCCAGTCTGGACCAGTGATAGTTTTTCTGCACCTGTTCACTGCTGTAAGGCTTCAGCTCTTTTCTCATAGGGTAATTGTTTCTGAGCATTCTGTGAGAGTCAAGTAAGAATCTAAACCCTCTTGGCTGCTGGCTGAGATTTTAAGCAAGCAGCCAATTCACTAATGCTGACTGCATTATTTACTTTATTAAAATTCCAGAGCGCAGAAAACTGACATGTAGAGATCAGCACCGTGAAAGAGAACATAATGCACAGTCAGTGTCAGCAGGACTTTGCTGAAGACCCATGAAATGTAAGTAGCTTCATTCTTTCATCTCAGTCAGAATGTAAAGAAAGGTTCTTCAACTATGAAATAAAAAGATAAACAGACTTATGTCAAGGCAATGTCAGGCAGTGGAAGGAGAGTAGTGCTCCACAGCTGGTCCCTTTGGTCACTAGACAGTGCTCAGAATTTGGCAATATACTTTCTCATCCTTTTACACAGACCCCATAAGAGGGATACTTTTATCTCTGCTCATATTGTCCACTACTTGGGTTTAGTTAGCCAGTAGAGATACCAAGCAAGTTGTATATCTGAGGAACTCAGACCACAGTGCCAGAGACCTCAGAGGTAAACTTCCAGTTCCTGTGACAGCAAAGGACAGTGACCTGTGTTCCACTGGAGCCACAGTCTGCAAGGCTTTTTTACTGTCCCTCTTGTGAACTGGTGTTGTGCATCACTGCATGTTGTGCTACACATGAATGCACTCACTGAGGTTCTTAAATGAAAGATTTATTATGACCATGGAGTTTGCAGCAGCAATCTGCAAATAGATTTCAGCTCCCTTAGAATGAAACACTACTGCATAAAATGGGAAACAGGGACTCTTGTTGGGAAGAAACAGTCAAAGATCTCTGTTCTGCTGCCCCTTAACTTTGTGTCTTCTCTCACTTGTCATGATGGCTTTACACAATTTCCCCACTTTCAGTGCCAACTGCAGCAGCATTGTGCCTGTACCACACTTGTCTGAACAGTTCCTGTCTCTCAGGGAACTTCCTGCCTGAAGTATTTGGGTTGCCATCACATTTGTGGTTTTTCAGCACAGGGAGCCCAAAGTGAAAAGTTTGGGTCCCTTGTGTGACCCAGTACTCTACTCCTCACAGAAAACGGAAGTATCAATTTTAATATTTTGTCTTATGCCCATAGGTAGCAACAGAAGAATTGTTAATCATATAAATAACTTTGGTATTTAAATCAGCTTTTTGCAGTCTGACTATCAGGAGCATTTCTTTGCTTATTGCACTGATAAACCATATTCATTTATCATATTATGGATTAATAAAAAAAAGGTCATATAAACTACTTGATAAGACTATAATGATCTGTGTAGTTCAGTGATCATAGCATCTGTCCCAGGGTTTACACAGACATCTATTAGTGACTGTGGAGTTACAACCTAAATAAAAGGTTGCCAAATTTTTTTAGAGTAAAAACCCAAGTAAAATTACTAACTAAAAACCTTTGAAACTCATTGCAATCTAGACAAACTGTGCTATAAGATGTGTGCTTTCCACATCGCTGCTTTCTAAAGAAATTACAGACAACAGAATCCAAATTAAATCATGCACTGCTGTTCCTCAGGCTTGTGGTGTCAGTCCTGGAATCCCCAGGAGCCCCTTAAGCATCACTGCTGGCCTGATGCTTTAGCAGCATAACACCACTTATGAATTGGACTTGCAAGCTCTGGAATTCATCTGCACTATATTCTGGACAAAGGGAACTTACTAATACTTCATGCACTATTGACTTTGCCCCATTTGGATCATCCTTTCAAACCTCTGGAAAACAAAGAGAAAACCTGATTATAGACACGAAATGACCTTGTTTCTGGTGCAGACTATTTTCTGGCAGACATCTGAAAACACAGAGCTGTACAGAAGCCCAAAATACTCTGGGTAGAGGCAGCACTAGAGAGTCCCACGTGCATGAGTTCATTCCAAATCAGGACATCTTCCTGGGATTATAATAACTTGGACTACTGCACCACCACACCCTTATTGCCACTGGCGTCCTTGCCCAGCAGCACATTGTGGCAGTGATTCCCAGCAGGATGCCAATAAGAGGATTCTTAGTAAGAGTTCGTTCATGTGTCCCCAGAAAGCCACCAAGATGCAGGCTTAGGAACAATATTACATTGATAAAAAACTTGAAATAAGGAAATAGTTTCACAAGCACTTACCAGCAGTATGTCTGTCACAACAGCCCAGTTTACAGACAAAAACAGTTCTCCAAATGCAATAAAAATCTGCAAAACAGAAGAAAGTAGTGACTATACTATGCTATTGCTATTGCTATTGCTTTACCATACATTGCATTGCCCTTCTGTGTTGTGAAGATGAGGCAGGCTCACTGACTGTGCTTATCTAAGTAAGAATTGTCCTACATACCCATTACTTCTAAATTAAACACCTCTGTCTATGCTTACAAACACTAACTTCATCTTTAAGGTGGGCAAAGGATTTGAGTCACAAATCCTCAGCAGAAGAGCCAGAGTAGGAAACATATACCACCCTCCCAAATTAACTGCTATGAACCACTGAACCCAAGAAGAGAAAAGCAAGATCCATGGAAGAGAAACATTCAGCACAGGTTTAAAAAATGCACAGGGGTGCAAATGAAGCCAATTGAACACCTCTGTGCCAGTATAAGCACTCTTAAGGGAGCCTTCAGAGAGAGAACTTCCAAAATGGAATGGACTCCAAGGAAAAGGCAGTCTCAAAACCTTTGTGTCCTGTGGGAAATCCCTAATCCATCACAGATGGAGACCCAGCCATGAGGAAAAAGGGTAGGGCACTGAACAGTTCTTACAGCTGTGGTCTCAGAAAATATTAACCCTTTCAGCCAGCCCTGGGCACAGATTGGAGCAGCCTGCCCAGACTAAGCCAAGACTTGAGGAAAGCATTAAAGTTACACCATTGAGGTGGAGCAGTGCTAGAAAGCAGAATCTCTTCAGAAACACAGGCCATGAAGTCACATGGCATCTGGCATATTATTCTTATCTACTAATCAGACTGATAGCACATTGTTACAACAGGTGCCAGCACTGTGTTTGGAAAGGTTTTGATCAAGATGTTGTCCCTGGCTGATGAAAACACAGTCTAGGAAAGGCACAGTGACAAACTGTCAGATGTTTTTGGAGGTATGGCTTACATTCTCCTAAGGAGAACTAGACCTAGTATATCTAGGATATCTATAGATATCCTACAGGTAAGAGATATAGATAACAGACCTAGAATATCCATAGCTCCTCTGTGGTTCTTGTCTGTTCTGTTCATTTGTTTTCTTCTCCAAACCAGTTTGGAGAAGAAGTTCCTTGAAGCACTGAGATACTTAGTATAGATAATTATTCAGACATCTTTTCCTTCACAATGCTTTATATTAGATATAAGAAATTCTCCCCTGTGAGGGTGGTGAGGGCCTGGCACAGGATGCCCAGAGAAGCTGGGGCTGCCCCATCCCTGGAAGTGTCCAGGGTCAGGTTGGAGGGGGCTTGGAGCACCCAGATCTAGTGGAAGATGTCCCTGCCTGTGGCAAGGGAATGGAACTGGATGAGCTTTTAGGTCCCTTCCAACCCAAACCTCTGAATCTATGATTCAGTGATTCTATGATTCTAATAAAAGGTATATTTTGGTAGTTCCAACCCAATATATCGATTCACTCATCTAACAGAGACTGGCAAATTAAACTGCTGTTCTCTAGCTTTAATGACAAAAAAATCCCCTCAGGAACATGCTCAGAGTGGAGCTATGGGGGACTCTGAGAAGCAGAAAAAGGAAATGGCTAATTCTTCTGGGTACTCAGATCCTCCCTCTTAAATCCAAAAATAACCTTCAATTTCACATTTTGCTCTGTGTACACAGACAGGCAAATCCACTTGTGTTTTCTCTTGGTGTAAAAGTGTTTTTCCACAAGAATACACATTCCTGGGGAGTCAGAAGGAAAACTTCTTTGAACAAGCATTATTCTGAGAAGCAAAAAACCTGCAGAAGCGCCCTTTTGCAGAGAACTGTTGATTACTCTAATTAACTTCACCTGGATTCTCTTATTTATGTTAATCATGGTGATTTTGGCTGTGGAGTCCCAGGAAAAAAGCACAGAAGTCTTCCCCTAGCTGTTACCAGATTATAGTTGAAATGGGGTTTACATTCAGTTCCCTCTTTTTTGGGAATTTTTTGGGATTTTTTGTTATTCGTAGTAAGTTTCTGTTTTCCCCTTTACTGAGAACAGAATTTAAGTGATTTATACTTCAGTTTGCATTGCCAAAAGCTTGACTTTGAAGATCAGCTAGTGATCTGGGGCTTTGAAGGTGAGGGCTAAATTACTCTTAGCAAGAACTGTGTGTATTGTACAGTCTCAACTACAACAATCTTTAAGTATTCAGAGAGCAAAAATAAACAAGAATACTATATTAGCCACAAAGCATTAAAAATTAAGATAAGATTGAGACTTGCTTTAACTACATTTTTGCATAAGGGACAAGTTTCATGCAGCTAAATGCATAGTTACTATTCTCTTCTTCAGTGTGGGTACTCTCCAGGTCCTGAGGCCCAGTTTTTGTGCTTTGTCTGCCCTCTAGACTGGACCAAGGATTGCCCAGCATGGCTCTCACAGGACAGACCTCAGCTATGGGAGCATCAGGGCCCAGAGCTTACCTGGATACCTTGTCTAAAGCCACTGAAACCTCTTAATGGCCTAGAAGACTGCAGAGAATTGTGCAAAAGCCACCCCTCACCTCCTCCTCTCCCTTCCCATTCTCCCCAGGATGACATTTTGCTAATTGTCACTCACAAAAGTAGAAAGGATGCTCAGCTGGGCCACCATCAGAGCTATGTAGAGGCACAGGGAAGACATGAACATGCTTGTGGCACAGATCAGAGGATCAGCTCTGTTGTTTATCTTCCTCAATCGTCTTGCAGCTTCTGCCCCAGCAATAATACCCAAGATTCCTGTCCCAATGGTGATGCCTCCAAATATTATGCTGGTGACAAAGCAAAGGATTCAGCTGAGCATAGTAAGACTGTACTGTGGAAAAATAAATGATGTTAGCTTGTACTTGTAGTTTCAGAGGAATCTTTAATGGCGAAGTTGAATTTTATTCCACTTGATGTAACCCTCCCACTCCTTCTAAATGGATGTAATCCCAAGCTGAAGCTATGGCTTTGCAATGGCAGCTGTATCCCATGGAGAAGATATTTTCCCATTTACAGAGCAGGTGTTATGCACCCAGGCTCAAGGAGGGCTCTGCTCAGTATGACCTGGCTTGGACACGCTGTGATTTAGAGGAGACACAGTCATCCTGGTTATCCTGTGAATCAATCTACCCAGTCATCCCTGAAACACAGATGGAGTAACTCTGTATCACAATCTGCTCTCTTGGAAGAGATCCTAGCACATGGAATGATATACGTCTAAATTATAACCCTCTGGTTAGCACAGCTGAGATGAGTCACTCCTCTGACTATGGAAAACACCTACCACTTCCCAGAAGAGTTCAAAGAATACTGAATAGATAACTACTGCCAGGTCCATGTAGCATTTTCTGAACACAGAATTTCCAATACCATTCAGCTTTGTGTGCCTGCAAATGCAAATGTGTTCTTCAAAAACCACAAGTTCATGTTTTAAAAGAACATGCCTGAATAGTTTAGAAGATTCACCTTCCAAAGGGACTTCCACATTCCACTTTCATCTCTGTCCCAAATGAGACCCCACAGTGACAAAGCAAGTCTCTTGCACAAGATCAGTGGTGCCACTGATTGTTTAATGCATCATCATTCTCTGAAGGCACACAGGGACAGGACCAATGTATTCTGAGCACAAGTACTTCTGAATATTTTAGAGTGCTACATGGTAAGTTCTGTACATTTTCCTGAGCTTTCACTAACTGCAAAGCAACCGGCTGGGATATGATCTGTTCCTTTAAACTACAGCACATCCACTTCTTAATTTCTTTCTGTCTGATTAAGAAGAACTCAATAATTCTACAAAGAAAAAAAAGGTATTGCTATGCACAATAACAAACTTTAAGCAAATTTGTACTCTCCCTGCGATTCCTTCAGGATTCTGATCCATCACTGACTATAGCTTGATAGTGGCATTATAGATTGTCCCTAGGCAGAACAACCTCAGAGAATTGTTCAGGAGAGGCAAGTTCCAAGGTGACATTAGCTGATTGAAGCACTCATGGAATTGTGTTTAGAATATTCATGTATTGTAAACTGTAGTTGAAATAAACCTGCACCTGGAATAAAAGAGAACGGCCAAAACTGAATCCAAGCACAGTTCAGTTGGCAGGGAGTAGAAAAGTACAGAAGCCTAGTCCTGGGGAAAGGCTCCTATGGGATCTTTTAGGGTCTGAGAATGCTTGCTTATCTCTCTGATCTGTTCAAAAGTGTTTGCACAAAGACCTGAACAAAAACTTCACATTGCCTATTTATCTACCTTGAAAGGATTGAGACTTGAATTGGTTGTGGTGCCATTTGAGTTTGTGCTTCCAAAGAGTCTAAGTGACACAGTCCTGATCCTTAAGAAAGTCTGAAATTGCTGAACAGCCAGAGGGAAAAACATCTTTAAAGTATCCCTGGGCAGGTCTGGTAATGTTAGTTACAGCTGCAGCTTAGTTCCTCCAGCACTATCAGGTCTGACATAGTAGTTTATATTCTGTTTCTTTATATCCCCTTGGAATAACAGTCCAAAACCAGCCTTATGCTGCATTCTGGCATGAGCTTATGCCAAGGTTATATTTAAAGCATCCTGTAAGAAGCAGTACATGAGGTTAAGCTATCAGATGCTCTGTTTCACTCCCCTGAAGACCATGTCTGCTCTAACAACACTACTGTGTTGTTAGAATAATAATTCAGAAGTGGAATAGAAAACAAACTAGAGGCCAACACCTTCAACTTCACAAAGGAAGTATTTAAACTGCATCTGTGAACAGATACAGCCAAACAGCTTAAACTCTCCAGCTTTCCTTGTCTGCCTACCCTGAGCCAGACTCCTGTTTTTCACTCCCTTCCCAGTACTCTTCCTTGATAAATAATGTGCCACTGGTAGCATCCATGGAAGGACAATTCATTTCCCATTGAAGGATTTTGGGATGACTCTTCAATCCACCTGGTTATGCTACAAATCAGAAATCCCTTTTGAGTATACTCAGTTATTCCATTGCAGAAAAATACAAGAGGACATATTCCAGGTATGATTACTGCTTTTCCCTCTAATTGTCTTTACCTGGAAAGGCCATGCAGTAAGCACTTAGCTCTTTGAAATCCATTCCAAAAGCAGAGACTGAAATGAGATGTGGGATACCTCCCGGAGAAAGGGACACTTGTATGGAGACCACTGGTAGGGAGTCAGTCCCAGCACTCACTGTTACTGAGGGAAGCCATCAAGACTCAAGGGAATATTGAATACATATTTGTATTCTGGACAACACACTGTGAAGAAAAACTTCTCTTCCTAGGTGGGAAAAAGGGATCTACAAAAAGGTGTGTTATGCTACTTCAAAGTGTTCTGCTAGTGTAAATTCCCCTTCTTATACAATATTTGATACTATTCATGAATCTTCAGTGGTCTGGACATGCTCTGTAAGCAGAGCTCTGCTGGCAGCTATTCACAAGATCCTGGTTTGATGTGATGATATGATACCACATCAAAATCATCAAGTTTTCTTCAAGCTGGGAGCCACAATGAACTCACCAACACGGCAGGGATTATAAAACCAGATTAACAAGAAGATAATAGGCAAGTTACTAAAACACAGGATTTAAATATACTTAAATGGGTATTTAAGTAGCTTGGGATGCACAGTAATTTGTCAACTCAAAACTCGTTAATAAAGCTGCTCCTTTTTCCCCACAAGTGTTCCTGTAACTGCTTTTTCTCACTTTACTTAAATAGGGCTGGCAGCATCTTTCCAGTTAACTGAGTGATTATAAACAAACAAACAAAGGGGAGTGTCTCAGATACCTGGAAGCAATTTAGTTTAACATTCACACGCCTTTGCCTTCACAAAAAGTGTTCACTCACATCCTCCCTTCTGCCTTTGGAAACAAGCTGAGATCGAGCACCCTGCAGTGTTTCCAGGTGTACTCCTACAGTCACAGCTCACCTGTTAGATGAATTACAGGATTCTTGGAGGCATGGTGGGGCAATGCCCTGGACAACCTGAGCCCTGTACAGAAACAGTGGCATCCACATGCCCAGGGCTCCAGTGACAAAGGCCATGGCAGTCAGACCCAGCGAGGAACAGACAAAACTACAGCTGAAAGTCAAAAGAAAACAACTGAAAGATATTAGAAAGAATGGTGTGTGAGGAAAAAGGGAAAACCTACCTGCAATACCCAGAATTTCAATAATAACAAAACAGTTCATTCATACATCTTATAATCAGAATCCACTCCCTTGAATATCTGAACTCTGATCAGGCTTTATTATGAAATTCAACAATAAAGTACTAATTAGAGGAAAGGGTATGACCTGCTGATTTCATGTTAAATCCTGGTCTCTTGCAGATTTCATCGCCAACTTCTGCCAAAACAATTGCTGTGAATTTTTTGATAGCAGAAATACAACAATAGAGCGAGCAAGAATTTAATGGCTTAGCAGCTAAAGGAAAGGGTTCTATGTGCAAGTCCAAATGCCTCAGGTTTTAAGTTGCTTCTGTAACCAGTATAAATGAAAGTAACATCTGGGTTTTCCAAACTGTGAAGCTGCAGTGGCTGAAGTACTCCTTAACTCCACTTAAGTGAGTAAAAACAAGCTTTCAATCTCCACAGCAAGTTTCAGACAAAAGGAGAAGCATTTTTGAAAACTGTCCAAACTGTGTCTCCTTCCTGCCCAGTTCTAGGAGAAAATTAAATTTTTGCCAGACTCTTTGTCATTAATAGCTCAGGAGAAAACCCCCTTTGAGGTCAATAAAGAGGCATGAAATCTTAAGACTGCTGCAAATGGCCAAGTGACCACCAGACTACATGATTCGTTAAGAAATTAGCCCAATTCTCCATCTTCTAAAGATAAAGTGCTCTTGGACTCGATTAAAAGTGGAACCACATCGTTTTTTGGCAATATATCTTTATGCTTCGGAAATCAATTGCCCAAGGAAAAGAAAATGGGACTTAATTGCTAAAAAGAAAGAAAATTAAAATGTATTTTTACATTGGAACTTCTCTGTAGGAAAACAACTTTGGAGATAGTTGTTGAAATGTCAGAAAGGTTCATCTTTGATTCAGGAAGATTTATTTTTTTATTCATTTCAGGATGCAGCACCTACAAATTGTGATCCAACAAAACTGATCTCTAGTGTACTTGATGTTCAGGATGTAAGGAGGATGCAGATTTAGTGGGCAGTTAGAAAACGCTGGATCGTCTGGAAGAACACTCCAAAGACACAGAAGGTCCCAGGAAAGCAAGTGTTTAAACGAAAAGCGTTGGATCGGGAAAGCAGCCTGCGGGCAGCGGCAGTGCGGAGCCGGCTCTGGCGCAGCTGCACAGCGGCACCTGCTGTTCCCAAAGCGGCTCCAGCAGCTCGTCCCGGCCCTGCAAGGACTGTCCCCGCCTGACTGCGGGGTCACGGGAGCGAGGAACCTGCTCCAGTCCCGGTTTTACTTTGTCCTGCAGGTCAGCTGCATCTTTAATTTTTGTGTGGTTAAAAGGAAGATGTCATCTGCCAGCCACAGCTCAGTCCATCAAAACACATGGAAAATTACTTTATAAAGCATATTGGGGTACTATAAACTCTGACCTCATGCACAGCAGACTCCCAAATACCACAGAGACTGCTTGAGACATGCTGATCCAACCTTCCTCAGGTACTAAGAGTTATAAATAAATTTACACCAGAAAATTATGCACTTTTACCAATCCAGCATCCTTAGGTAAGTGAAAACTTCGAAGAAAGTATAGCTGGATTTAAATAGGAGCAAACTGCCATCATAACTTGGCCCCTTTCCCCCTCCTCAAAACAGGAGGATAGAAGAAGTGAAGAAATTTTTTATCTCTTGGGTAGCATTCCTGTAAAAAAGTGGAAGAAAGATTTTTACTAATGGTGTTTCCATCCTCTGGCATACAGTATGTGGCTCAAAGGAGCAAAGCCGATTCAATAGACATACTTCTTATAATGGAATGGTGACTCCTCAGCAGAGGGAATCTTTGCAGCTCAAACCACTTACTTCTTGGCAAGTGATCCCACATCTTGACACCAAGTAGTCTTGGCAGTTCTGTGTACATCTGGCTTCTCATCTGCTCTTTGTATCATGCCGGAGATACTCAGTGCTCTGTGTGCTGCTGTCTTTCTCTGGATCCTGGGAGGGATCAGGAGAATCAGGAGAAGCAGTGCCAGTCCTCCCATGCAAGGAGTTACCTGTAGACACAAGGCTGCTTAGATCAAAGACACTTGTTTTCTTATAGAGAGAACTCCACAGCAATTCAAACTGTGTTAGAACCATGGATCAGAAAATTGCAGATATGTTCAGAAATAAATGTGTGCTGGTTTAGGTCATATTTGTAAAAAAAGAGTGACTTTGGTGGCAAGATAGGAGATCCTCCTTCCCCATCATACAGATACATGATCACTCCTCCCTCTGATTTTGAAGAAAAACATGTGAAGAAAGAAAACTACTGTAGTACTCTAGCCACAAACACAAGAATCACTGATGCAGTCACCAGTGTCACCTGAATAACATCAGTGTTACTCCAGCAAATAGTCTGCCCCACTCACCTGCATGTGCTAGCTGATCTGTATACAAGGCATGCGACTCTGCCAAAGTGCTTCCAAAGCACTCTCAATGAGAGACATCATGATGACATGACCAGAACAGAAGAGGTTATTTTCTTGAAACCCTCAAATAAATAGAACTTGCACCCAACAGCATTCCAGAAAACTGGTGCTACCAGTATAATGAGAATTTTAACTCCAATTTTTCTGTTTGAGGAGGTCTTGGTGCAGTAGCAACCATTCCAAATGTGCCCTCAGGTAAGAGGAATATCAGCACCTGCCCTGACTGCTGTATAATTTCACCTACACCTAACAGAGCTAGGCAGAAATCTGCCACTTGTCCTGCAGGAAAATTTCTCCCAAACACCACATTCCTGACCTGTCAGAGGGTAGAAAGTCCTTCCACTGCTCACCTTTAACACAATGAATGTAAAATCCAAACCCCAGTGATGATTTTGATGTTATGGTGAATGAAAGCGAGTGACTCACCCTGAATGCCCAGTGCCAGTCACCTGTGCTTTTTGCCACGCCAGCTGCCAGCATATAACCACAGCCACTGTAAACAACACGAAGGAATGACCAGAATAAGCACCAATGAATTCTGGATGGCTGAAATGACACAACTTGCCAGCTAAGGGGAGCACACAGAAGTGTTCTGTCATAGTTTTTCAAAGGGATAAACAGAAATAAGCCTCATGGTTTGTGCTAGGCTACTTGCCAGCCAGTATTAAAAAGAGAGTCTAACCTCGCCAGAGCAGGCTCGAGACGATGACAGTAATGTCCTGATTCCCCTTGGAATACACATTCTGTAGAATGACACTGCAAACCCAGATCAAAGAGCCCATAAAACAGTTTATTACCTACTCCCTTCTGTGCTAGCTACAGGAATTATGCCCCACAGGAATTTCTTTAGTTTTAATCTGCCTCCTGGGCCCAGCCTTGGCTGCTTGCTCTGATACAGAGTGTGCCTCTAAACCACTTGAAAAGCTCTTCTCCTCCTTTTCTTCAGACTCAACATCAATTTAACTAAAAGAGGAGAGGGAAGTACCAATTCTTTCTTGGAAGACATTTAATGGAGGGTCCTTGAAAAATTTGTAAAATAAACCCATCTAAAAGCTTTTGTCTTCCAAACCACAGAAATAAATTACATACTTTCATGCACATATTTCTTTTTTAATTGATTCAATATTTTATTTAAAGCCAGAGTCTCCAGAGTTTAGATTCTCCCTAAAAACGTTGGGGGGAAAAGGTGAATTTTTTTCAAGGTACATAGAGAAATACACCTAATCAAGTCTATTCAAACTTGCTAAGGAAGTGAAAAATTCCTTTGCAAAAACCAATGCAGAAATACATCAAAATCTGATTAGGGCTCAGGGTATATTGAATTGCAGGTGTGGTCAGACAGAATTTCAAAAGGCTACTAGCAAGAAAACCAACCTTCCCACTGGAATAAAGATGTAGAAGATAGATAACACTGTGGTCCTTTTTCCTTCCTCAAACAGGTCTGCAATGATGGTTGGTGCTACAGTGGAGTAACTGGCAGAGCCAATGCCAACCAGTCCTCGTGAAAGAACAAATATCCTGAAATGCTGCAGGGCAAAGACATTATAGTCAAAAGAAGTCCATGCAAGAAAGAAAGCTTACTATTAAAAAGGGGCATATTAGTGGATCAAATCTACCAGAGGAAATCAGAATTGAACTGCTTTTTGCCTATGTCTGTATTCTCTCTACTCACACCTGCCCCCTCACATTTCACTGCTGGGCTTTCTCTTTCTGCACAGCAGTGACTTCTCAGAGAGACACTCAGAGGGAATTTCAGGACAGGGTGGATAGAACACAGCCCAACAAGCTGCCACACTCTAAGGTCATAAACAACAAATATGCAGGACAAAAATAAAATCCCATCAATGGCAACAATCATGTGGGGGTTCTCTATTGCCTAGGCTGGACTCCAGCATCCTGTAAGGCATTCCTGCTTGGAGTACATTTAGTCCAGGCTTGAGGCTTGGGAAATGAGTGGTCACTGATGCTTTTGCAAATGTGATTAGAGAAGGACTCTATCAAGTCCTGCAAGATGTATTCAGGTTATTTTCATAGCACCCTCTAAAAAAGCAACGTACAGACTCAGTGATGAATGAGCTCCCCAAGGTCACAGCAGACCAGAAGAAAATACCAACTCCAAGGATGATTTTCCTGTTGTAGCGATCTCCAAGGTATCCAAAGATGGGTGCAGCCAGCATGTAACACAAGGTGAAGACTGAAAATCCAACAATGAACAAAGACAATATTCATCCAATTATTTTTGTCATATGTACTGCTCACCCCTCAGATAAACTCAGGTTATTTTTAAGGTGAAGTTAAATGCAGGCTGAGTTTGTAGGACTAGGAGGGGGATTGATATTTGGAAAAAGACAAATGCAGACTCACAATATCTATACAATAATAAAATGTATGTGAATTACTTAACTTCTGTATTTCTTGAGAAATCCTTCATCTTTTGTGATTCACATACTGTGGGATTTTTGAAGGACTTGCCTCCAGTCTGACTTTCAGTTTTGCATTATAGTCAGCCTGCCCACAAGTGGAAGTGAGCAGTACCCCATCCAAGGAAGAACTAGAAGAGGTAGGTAACTAGACTGTGTTCTAGGAGCAGATCACAGAGGGGCAAGGCAAAGCCAACCATCGGAACTGAGGAGATTTTATTACCTGTCTGCAGCAGACCTGTCTTCCCATCACTAACCCCAAAGTATTTCTGTATATCCAACAGGATCCCTGCAACAGAGGCAGACATTGAATGACAGCAGAGTACCCTGCTCACTCCTGCTAACTGCCAACTCAAAAACAGGGCTTGCAAGAACTGCAGCACATTTAGCTTCTAGTTTAGATGCAAGCCATTACTCTACCACAAGCACGGGATGCACAGAGAATTAAAAATTCTTATCACTATAGATAAAATTAATGATCTTCCACTATAAGAGTCTGAAGCGAGTCAGTTTTCTACTGTTTCAACCACACCTGTTCTGTTTCTTTTGCACAACTTCACCTCAAACTAACATTCACACTGAGCACCATTAAAATGCCATCCCCTCCACATAACTGAAATAACTGACCCTACCAGTTTCTGGCAAATTACAAAGCATTGATTTGAGCAGCTTGATGACAGAAAGAGGGAGAAAGGTCTGCATGGTCACTAGTTTTAACAAATTGAAGCCAGCAGACAATTAAGGGGAAGAGCTTGTTTTCTGTGATGCAAACACTGCCAAAGCTATCCGGAAACCACAACTTTGTAGCTGCTGCCAGTTTACTGCTAGTTTACTTCTAAGTAGATACTCACACCTCCCCTTCCTCTCTTTCCTGTTAGCTGACACCTAACAACATGGTCATACACTTGGACAGCCAAACTCAAATGCACTGTTGCAAGAATTCTGCAGTAGCACTGAATTATAGCAGGTGAACAATATATTGCTGTGGTATAAACTGCAGCTCCCAGACTTCCCCCATGGCCCAGCAATCATAGAACTAAGTAAAAAGTGGTTTAGTCACACAGAGTAATTAAAGGAGATGTTTCAAAGGTCTGGGAACTATCCCCACCTCTGCTCTTGAATTCTTACATGTCCCTGAAGGTACCTCACTCACAAGAGCATACTGGGGAAATTTTAAGCTCTTAGCTCTTAGCAGGTACAGGAGCCCCTGAATAGTTCAAAGCCCAGAATGAGTCAAATGGCTTCTTGAACTTAATCTTCTCAAGGGGGTACCC
Source organism: Vireo altiloquus (assembly GCA_013396875.1). NCBI lineage: Eukaryota > Metazoa > Chordata > Aves > Passeriformes > Vireonidae > Vireo > Vireo altiloquus. The sequence goes on from VZRF01004247.1 coordinate 222,581, forward strand.
TTCTAGCATCCAAGTTCTTCCTTGAAGATATTTTCATCCTCTTCTGTCCCCTGCCCTTCTCCAAGGAAAGAGAAGAAACACAGAAGTTTTTCACTGACAGCCTTGCAGTGTCATTCAGCATGCACTCCTACTGCACTCCTCCTCGCTTCCTTCCCTCTTGTGTTGTTAAAAAGTACTCAAAAATCCAAGCTCAAACTTCTAAACCCACTACACTCTCCATTTCTAAAGATACTGACTGGATGTCCTAAATTGCTGAATGGTCTAGTAGCAAAAGAATTACTTGGTGTATGGTAACTAGGTATTAATTCCAAACTCAAAAATCCATCCTTTGGGTTTTTTCAAAGGTTTTAAAACATTTCTGTTTCCCAGGCCACTCAGAAGTAAAATATAGCAAGCTCACAACAAGTGTTTCCCCTATTTTCTAAATCAGATCCCTGGAAGCATGGTAGATGCTTAGGAGTGTTGCTAAATAGAAGAATTTACACAGACCACAATTTACATGGGAGAAAAAACCTATAGCTTTCCCTCCTGTTTACTGTAAGCAACTCTTCGTTGTTTTCAGCTAGGGGAAAAATAGTTTAAAAATCACATTTTGGAGGAAGCATATTATTTATCAGACAAGTCATAACTTGGGTAGGGGAAGGAAGTTGGTCTCTATTCTTTTTCCACAATCATGTCCCACTCTTCATTGCAGAAATCACACAATTGCCAGCAGCACACAAGGAAGTTAAGCCTCCCCTAAGCAAACTAACATAGATAACAAAGTTATCACAAAGATGACACAGTTTTTGAACTTTTAATGGAGGGAATAACATCAGTATTCTTCAGATAAAAGAATACCATATAGAATCTACTAGATGCAAAGAAAGCCTTGTAAACTCCTGTGTACAGTAAAGAGAAGCTCCTTAGTCAAACCTCTGTAGAATCCAGCCACAAAAAATGGACCAGTTGCTCTGTATGCCAAAGTCTGTTTATAAGAGACCTAGATTTTAAAAGATTATTTTATTTTTATAACAATTCTACTAACTATTAATATCTAATAAATCACTCCTAGGTCTTTCCGGATTTATAATTGCAAGTTTCATTAAGAGTATGATCAACAGGCTAAAGCAGATAAATGAGAAAAAGTAAAAAGACATAAAGCATATCTGTACTTTAGAAACATTTGTAGAGTTTAGAAACATTTATAGAGCTGTTAAGAACTTAAATTTCTTTTTCTTTCAAAGAGGAAAATGGGCTCTCACCTGGCACAATGAACCAATCAATGAAATTTATTAAATTCCCAAAGCACAGCACGGCAACTACCAGGCAATTCCTCTTTGCTGGATTGTTCCTTGACTCAGACTCTGATGGACATTGTGTCCCATCTGCTGCAGCAGCTCCATAACTCTGTTCCTCAAGCAGCTGGAGCAGCAAACCTGTGTCCTCATGTTCACAGGGGGGTTGCATGTTGCCAGTGCAGACACTCAGCAGGGATGATGAAGCATTTCCTCACACAAAATTGAAGTGTTGGGGCTATGAGGAACTTCAATCACTATGGTCATTTCCGGCACTGAAGCACAGCCACTAAGAACTGAAATGAAATGTTTCTTGCAGTCAGAAGAACTTGCAAACAAAAAAGCTGCAGTTTGTTTTGCAAAAGTGCTGAAGACCATGGCCTAGAAGACAACGAAATGTAAATAAAAGCAAAGTAATCCATTGGGCACCAAAGAAATAAAAGTGCACAACTCTGCAGTGATCTCACAGAAACTACAAATGTCAAAATAACAATATTCTTTGTTGTCACTGAGTTGCCAGAGATAAAAATAGTCTTTCTACAGCAGAAAGAAAGAAAGAAAGAAAGAAAGAAAGAAAGAAAGAAAGAAAGAAAGAAAGAAAGAAAGAAAGAAAGAAAGAAAGAAAAGAAAAAAGGCTAATTTTCTAGATCAGAACCTAGTTTTGACTTGAGCCCTCCTTTACCACAGATTCCTTGTGCAACTCTGGACAAGTCATTTGCTTTCTCTGCACCTCAGGTTCTCAACCACACACAATCCCTGGCCTTTAAAACAGAGCTGTGCAGCCTTGCTGTGCCACCTGACCATTCCCTGCTCCCTGCTATCGCCCACCTGTTTTGCACTGGCCACATCTACTTCCAGAACAAAATCCTTCCCATTAATTTCCTGACTTTTTAGGTCAAATCAGTAGAAGACTCATACTCCAGACTACATGCCAGCTTTCATTTGGTGTTTTTAGGGGAGGAATATGAAACAAAATCAACCAACCAACAACCCAGAACACTACACTGAGCAGAGAAAGGGAAATGGAAACAAAAACACTCTTCCTCACTGCTGCTGTGAGTGAACTGTGAACAGTGCACATTCCACAGTTTTGAACTGTGCAAAGGGATTTTTTCCCCTTTCTCCCTCAAAAAACAGGTCTGAAAGGGGAGGAGCAGAGGGCACAGGAAGGCATTCTTGGTTTTTTGGCACATGAAGACACCTTTATCTGCCTTCTTTCTTCTGCCCACTAACATTTTTAGAAGTATTCAGTCACATGTCTTTCGAGACACTTTGTGGACTACCAACTTCAGAAGCTAATTTATTTTTTGCACCCTGTCAAGAAAATTTAAAGTGAAAATTATCAGCAAACTCTAAGAGTTTAAGAGTGGGGCAGCTAATTTGAGTGTGGACTGCTTATGGTTCATGACTCATGCATGAAGACATGGCTCTGTGGTTGGGCTTTTTTTAAGAATTGTGTATTTCACACTTCAGACTAACTGAAAAACAAAATAGCACCTACCACTCTTGGCCCTTTTGCAAAATCCAGACTCCTTTTCTTCCACGTGCTCAACACTACTACTTCATTCTGTCTTCCCATTCTTTAATCTCTCTTTTTCGCTGCTACAGACCACAGGATGTTCTCTGAGCAATGTCACACTATCCGCACTATCCCAGTGCTTAACTAAACCAGCGAAGTCAAGAGTTCCTTGGAAGCTCTTGGAAGCCATAAAGAATCAACACCATTTTTTAGAAATTAGAAGTTTTATCCCCAACCCCAGCCGCGGACAAAGGAAAATCAGAATCATTTATTTACATTACCAGTTCAAATGCTCTGAGGGGTCCGAGCGGAGCTGTGGCGGTGCCGCCTCACCGCGCCGCTGGGTGGCGCCCCGNCATCTGGCCTCAGTATCCTCTCCCAGGAATATTTTCCATGTTTGATGCCCAGCCACAGCTCGGACCTTGTAAGGAAGGCCTCACGGGGCAGCTCATCAGGGTTTAACTCTCACTTTGGATGATTTAAATGTCTCTTGATCCAAGCGTCCTCCGAGTCTCCAGGGCACGTCCTGTATTGCTCCCAACTCCTTACATTTACTGCTAGACCTGATGTTTTGAGACAGGTTTCTAACTGTAACTGTAACTGCTGTGGCAAGAACACAATTCTGCTTTTATAATGCAGAATTTCCAAATTCCAAATTTTCCAAAGACAGAGTCAGATTAAACAAAATGTTCCTCACAAACACAAAACCATCAGTTCTAAACACTTCTTTTGATTCTGTTTATGCCCTTCATTAAAGTTTCCAGATACCACTTCCACTTCATGCTTTTTGTTGCTGTACTACCTGGCCACTGGTGCCATCACTTCTGTATACACATCCCCCTTTTCCCTTCCTTCAAGTGTCACAAGCCACCTCCTTTTACCCACTCTGGGTTTCACTGCTGGTACAAGTCTGCAGTAGTTTTTAAAAGCCCCCCAATGACTTTGCCTTCCTCTGTCAGCTCCTATAGCCATCATTCCCTGATAGCCATCATTCCTTGACAGCCACCCTGCCTTAACTGCATGCTTGTCCTGTTCTCCAACCACAATTTTCATGTTCATCCAGACCACACGGCACCAAAAACTTCCAGCTAAAGTTTGTGACAATCCACTTTTGCATTGTGGGCATATAGAATGCCACTATACAGTACAAGTCAACTTTTGTTAGGCAAGATCACAGCTCATTTCTTTATAGCCAATTAAATTTTTCCCTTGTTTGTTCTGTCAGTCAGGCAGTTCCTTTCTTGGAAGGAAGTGCAGTGTTTTCTTCCACAGCTTACCCTGGCAGTGCCAGGTACCCATGCAATATAAAAGGCAGCTTTTTATCCCTGTCATACTCCTTCAGAAGCTCTGTTCTCTTGGTGGTTCATTTGAGCACGAGATCTCATAGCTGTGCCATGCAGTTAAACCCTCCCATGAGAGCAGCAAGTCAGAATCTGTTTATTCTCATGCTTGGCACCAGCCCACACACAGAGCAACATATTTTCTTACGCCATTTGGAATCTGGCTGTGGTACCAAAAGTTGTTTTGGTGGCTGAACCTGACAGAGGCAACTGAACCCCCCAGATGAACACACACGTTTGGTGATAGTAAAACTGGTTGGCTGATCCTCAGCAGGCCGACAAATGCACCATGCCTGAATCCTGACAGGATTCAAGAACTGATGTGAGAACTTCTGGCTTTCTCTGAAAGGATTTCCAAGTATTTATTACAAAATGCCTTTGAATGTATTTATTTATCCAAATATCCTCTAATGGTGGATGCTGCTGCATCCATGAACAGCTTTGGAGGAGCTGTTTGCCAGAGCTTTCCCAGAAAGCTACATCAGAAGAGGCATTAATAGTGAACCAAGATGTCAGAAAAATATAAACTGAAAATATTTTGTTACCCTGATTAACTCCAAACCATTTCCATACATGCAACAAAAAGAAGCTTATTAAGCCACTGAACAGCAAACAGCAACAAAATCTGTGAAAACTAAATATGAAAATAATATTCATTGTTGACTAGATCTAACAATACTGATTTTAGGAAGAAAGAAGTAAACTGCTTTTGGTATCTCTCCCATGCATTACCCAGACAGAGAACATAAAGTAACCAAAAGAAAATACATCCTTGTGTGTCTTTGCAATTATATATTTAATTGCTGCAATATGGTTAGAACCAACAAGCATGCATTTGATGCACAACAGAAGACTGGTGATAGTGTAAATCATGGTAAATGATTTTACACAGATAGTGTAAATCAAGGACAGTGTAAATCACCTCTGCATTTTGAGGTGTATGTATTTTAAGCCTGTTGTGATGGAACCAAATTCATAAATAATGAGATTCTACAAATAATTGAAATTTGGATTGGTGCAAAACTGACTAATTTGAGTGTCTGATAAAATCAGAAAAGTGAAATTTAACATCATTTTGGTAGACAGACAGCTCAATAAATGCATCTCCAGACCTACCTGAAATACTCCACTCCAAGGAGATTCAAAGACAATGAGAGTGACTGCGAAAGAGCTGCAGAGTGACAGAGATTCAGGTAAGAGGCTGTGGAGGTTTAAGGTTTGTCACTACTTGTACCAAGGCTGCACAATAACTCACTTTGGTTTTGAACCCAGTCTGCAGTACTAAAACATAAAGACAGACTTGGACTGAGACATGAACATCTGGTCTGCATGTCTGGAGGGGCAGCAGTTTGACAGTTTAAACCAAGCAGTGACCAGCCCGACAGGAGGGCAGGCGACTCAAGGAATGTAATCATGTATAAAAGTAGCATAATTTTCAGTTTCAGATCTATTACAGAATCAACACTTGATCCTGTTCTCATAAAAGACCATATTACAAAACTCCAGAGATGACTCATCTACTAACGTGTATATTTTTCTTGCCTTTCAGCCCTCCAGACTGATGCACATTTGCCAAGCTGTTATTGCCATAGAATGCACAGCTGAGAGGGAGGGAACCCAAGCACTTTTCTGAGGGAAGCTTGAGAAATTCTGCACCTGTACTTTGCTGAATCTGCTCTATCTCTGTGTGGTGCTTGCAACTCCATTAGCCATGATTAACACTCAGGTAGCAACTGCTAATGACTTCAAAAGCTGTTAGGAAGTATTTTGTATTTTAGCATGAAATTTAGTACCTGAATAATCAAAACTAGACTGCCAACAGTTTTTCTTCACCTTTGCAGGCAAAACTAGACGTGTGAGTCATTATTTGAGTCTCTGTCCATATCTTGTGGAACAATATGCTGCAACAGCCTCAACCATCCAGACTAATCATCTTCATAGTAGTCCACTACTACCAAAAACTTCAAGAAAACCAGCTAGACCACCTGATCCGCTATACACTTAACTGGAAAATATCTGCTAGGAAGGTTCTCATTCTGTGGGTTTCAGTAAATTTTTATTCACCACACCCTTTTTACCTCCTCACCCTGAATTTCCATCTAAAATGCTTTCTTTCTTGTTGCCTGAGTAATAGCACAAAACCCAGTGTGGATTCACTGAAACACACTCTATTGCTGTGACAGCAGCAAATAAAATTTACACACACTAAAGTATAAAATCTGCTATTTCATTATTGCTCACAAATAAGTTCTGTATAACTTCCTACTTCTTGGAATGCATATCATGCTTTTGGTTGGGCAGGAAAGCTAGTTCAGACTCTTCTCCTACATCTTTTAAATTAGGAAACAAACCGCAGCTTTACAAAAAATTTCTTAGGGTTCTTACCTAGATAACTTATCTCACAGGTGACATTCTCCTTGGTTCTATCCATATAATTCTGTCCCAAAAGGTATAGCAGAAGAAATTACAGTTCCAGCACATAATCACAGAGCAGCAAAAGATGAACACACTCCAATTCTATTAACTGCTCTCTCTTCTTCTCTGAGAAAACAAAAAGAAAAGCAAAAACCTCCTTTGCAAATGAGAACATTTTGCATTAACATCAGACAAAGGGGGAAGCTGCACATTGTTGGAACAGAGCTTCCTCTTCTAACTGAGATTTATTCAAGCACAGAGCAGCTCGTGGACGTTAGGAGAAGTGAGGAATTATAGTTAATGTGCACCAAAGATATTATTTCACCAACTAGTTTATCTGCTTTGGCCTTTACCGTTTTTTTAGCTTGAGCTTATTTTTATTGGTGTAACTGATACGTGAATTTCTTGCATTTTGGGATTCTGGACGTTTCTGACACAATTGTAGCAGAAAAGGGTTGTGACATCTGCTTGGATTTTGGAAGAAAACTGTAGAATTAAATGTCTATTTAACCTTAATGTTTTGACCTTTCTACCAGAGTGAAACATTCATCCCCAGAAGAACCATTAGTTGACCACTGCAGTCTTCACTGTGATACACCAGAGTCTTCTTAATTAAGATGACAGCAAAAGCAGATAAGAGTCATTTATTATGAGTAATGACAAACAGACAAGCACTGACAGAACAAAAATTGAGGCCTTTCCCTATGAGGCCTCTCTTTCCAGCCTCTCTACCTCCAGACTGAAAGGGAAGACTGCTCTGCAGTGAACACAGTATTTTAATCACTACAGAGAATGTTAAGGTCAGGGTTGACTAAAAATTTGAATAAACATTGATTTAAATTAAAAACAATCTAATTAAGTATTGAGAATGTCTTTATTTCCCAGAAGTAAGTCCTGCACAAAGAGATTTACTGTCACTCTCAATGCTTCCCGTAAGGCAAAGTGAGGCTGCATTCACCCTTTTGGGAAGGGTATGTGAACTCACTATAGCCATGCTGAATTGATAGCACTGTGAAAACAAATTCTGCCAGCAACAAAAGAAAAGCTTGGTCCTTTTTAAGCACTAACCCCAGGATGCTGATTTTTATGACAGTTATTTTGCAAATATTTGGAAGTTCCTAAAGTAATAATGCAATTTAAATAGGGAATTGGGATTAAAATATATCTGTCCTATCAGTGATAGGTACCCACCTTAGGCAGAGGTCAGCTCCCAGTCCAACAGCAAGAGAACAAATGGAGAAAGTAGCCAGAGTCACTCTTTTCCTGGGCATCTTCTGCCTTCTCTAAAAAATTAGAGATAAAAAAGTCTGTAAAAATCTTGGCCAGTCAAATGTCTACTTTTAATGAAACAAACAAAACCAAAAAATCCATGAACATGGGGCAAAAAAATGTGAAGTGTGGAAAGGATTGTCTATCAGTTATATTAGTAACCTGGGAGAAGAGTTGGGAAGAACTTGCTCTGCTAAAGCAAAGGGACCTCAAGCCTGCAGTCCTAAAGCAAATTGTACCATCATAATTTAAAGGGAGAAAGAAACCACAAACATTAAAACTTTGAAACACTTACACAGTTCTACTTAACATCTGATTCTTGTTAACATGTACAAGATGTTTCCAGGCTTCAGCACTTGGTTCTTAAAGCTCTGGTTTGCATACAATATTCCTTACAAAATTTAAAATCATATAGTAAAAAAATTGCTATATTAATCATTTATTATTTAGCAATATTAACATAATAAAATAGAAATTAAACTTCTTTCTATTCATTTCATTCACAACCTCCTATTCACTCTTTATACCAGAAATTATACCTGCTCTGAAGGTGTTCTCAAAATGTCTGACATATAAAATTTTAAGGTATATGAATAAACTCTGGCCTTTCTTTCTTTCTTTCCTGGAGTCACGTTGGCATTTGCATGCTTTAAACACTTTTGATAAAGTAAAAGAATACAAAATCTCGGGTTGATAAGAAAAGAATTTTATTCTCACAATTTTAGAAGCTACTTTTGCTTAAGACAAGTTCAGTACCAGTAGAAGAACTATTCTCTCTTTATTCTTTCGAGCCACCAACTAGCAAAGGCTCTTTTCTGTACTTCAAAGTAGCTTTTTGTATACTTTTCAAAAGAGAGCATTAATATCAACTTCAGCTGGTGCATTTGTTTGAAAAAAAGAAAATGTTAGGAGATTTATTATTGTAAATCCTGAAGTTAAATGAAGCTAAGAAGAGGCTTTGTTTCAAAGTCCAGAATGGTTGCAGGAGTTTAACTGGCAGTTAGGGAAGAACTGCAATCACTCAATTTTCCAAACTATCAAAAAAGAAAAAAATCTTTACCTTCCAACAAGGCTTATGTCAATAGAATGTCTTCTCAGTTAGTTCATTAAAATGCTTCCTTAAGAAATTATTTCAAAGTACAGAATAAGGACAGTGTAAATCAGCGAAGTGATGAATCTGTTCAAAAAGCCAAATATAACTGAAGCCACCTGTGTTTTCACTGCCTCCATTCCCCCTCCCCCTTTTCTCCTCCTCCAACAAGTTCTCAGTCCTGACAGAAAACCAAAGCCGTCCTACATGGCCACACACTGAGATCACCAGACTCTACAGGTCCAAACCATTCATCCCTTTTGTCCACCCACCTGTTTCCACAACAGACCTGCTTGGTGCTCCAAAGCCCAGCTTTTCCTTTGGGCTTCCGCTGAAATTAAATTCAGTTCCACAGTTCCTGTGTATAATACAAGAATTGTGGTTGTATAATTTTCTAGTAGAGGCAAATATTGTATTATATGATAACACTGTAGCCCATTGATGGCTGGACTTACACTATGTTAACCTATTTTGCCTCCTTGAGGGGACTAATCCTCCCCTAACATCTCTAAGTGCATCCACATTAAGGGATTTAGCACCTGAACTGTGCAGTACAGGTTGTGTTTCTCCTGCTCTCACAGAGCCCTTTTGCAGGTTACATTTGTATTCACTGCTCTGTTCATCTCTGGGCAATTTCTATTCAATACCTCCCTCGCTGCAGACATATTTCCTTCCCTTTTGTGCACTGCACTAATTTTGTACTTGCAAAGGCACCAGAATGTGTCAGGTACAAATATGAGCATATCTCAAAAAACTGCAAGTTTACTGTTCCAGGAAAAAATTAACTTTGTTGTCAAGCATTTTATATACCTCATAATCAACAATTTCTGGCCACAATTTGAGGTAAGAGGCATAACTGGGATACATCTTGCAAAATGAGTTTCTGGGATATATTTTATAAAATGTGAGCAAAAATAAAGAATTTAGCAGGTTAAAAGGAAAAACATTTTTTAAAGTGTAATTCTTTATTTTAAACCAAGTATGTCTGTTCTTTTAAAATAGCCCTATCTAAAATAAAATGTGAAATAAGGGCAGCCCACATGCCATGAAATCCAGCATCACAAAGTACAGAATATACCAGTAGTTCAGGCTTGCTGCAGAAATTTCAGAGAAAGTCAAAACACCAAACTGGTGGGTGTTATTGAGTAAGTGGCTGGAAATAACATGTAGAGTGCTGAACCAGCTCCTTGCAGCAGAGCTTCATCTGCAAATGCAGAAAGAAATTTCTTCATCTGAGTTTATTCGACAAGTTCATTTTGATTCTTGGTTCATTAAGAGATGGGAACTAAACATGGATTTGAAAAACAAAGCCAGTTTGAGTTTCCCTTTTCAAAACTTTGTGCAAAATCAAGGTGTGGGATGCTTAGCTCTAACTTGTGGGAGGATGAGATCTGGTAGTATTAATATCTTGGAAGCGGGGGAGATAAAAACAAATTCTCATTTTTCATTTTTAATGATTTCTTTGTGCATTTTAACTGAATCCTGTCAAATGTAACCTAACAGAAAGAATCAGTTAAAAGCTCACAGCATCTAATAAACAAAATAGTACTTGATGGATTAAAGAACAAAATCAGAAGTTTGAAAAGATGTATGTTCATGTATCTTAAATCAATGACTACTCCAGTCCTACTGACTGTCAAAAAGTAATGTCATGCCAAGCACATGTAATCTGCTATTTAAGAACATAATTAAAAATTATAAATATAAAATAAATTACGTAAATTAGTAATTCCATCTTGCCATTTTAAATCATTAATCAATTATTTAAATCTCTTCTTTAAGCCAACAATAGAAAAAGGAAGTAGTGAAAACAGTATTTTAACTGCTGGCATCAAATTTACATACAAATAACCATTCTCGACTATATGTCCTTGTTTCTTCAAGAAAGAATTCTTATGTTTATTTTCTTCCAGTAACATGCCAGCATTTCAGAAAAGGCAAATCAATTATGACCTGCCACATATTTCACATCCTTGTGTTTGTTCCAAGGATTGAACACTTTTACAGCAGTAGATCTCATGACTGCTTTCCATCAGGTATATTAAACTGATTGTCAATTAGGTCAGGCTTTCAGGTTGCAGAGCAAAGTTTTCTCATGCTCAATTCTTTAGAAATATGAGTTAGAAAATCGCAATTTTCATTTTAGTTTAACCCTGCCCATAACTACTTTTGATTTAAGATAGTCTTTCATCATTAGTTTCTGCTGCTTTTGTTTGCAGATTTATTTTGATGTTGTTTTTTACTAATAATCAGGAAAGAAATCCAATTCTGAAGAAATGATGTCCATGTTGTGTAAAGTGAACCCCTCTCAGGGGTCATTTTACCCTCTCCTACCACTAATGACTAGGCATGTCTCCGTTTCCCAGCTGAGAATGCTATCAGTTTAAGTAATAGTTTAAGCTTATACAAATAAAGTTTGGAACAAGGTCATTTTGGTTTATCCAGGTCTTAAACAGCACCTTTCTGCCAAAAGCCTGAATCAACACCACCCTAAGAATCCATAAGGATTTGCTGCAGATCCAGAGACTGTTTTACCACAGTAACCATTCCTGTCAAGCCTGATTCATACCAGAAATCTTACCCAAAAGTCAGGTCAAAACACTTTGTTTAGGTGTCACCCTTCAGTGAACAACTTTGTCTACATGTACATCTGCTCTCCTTGGCTCAAGCAATCACTGTCCACACTTCATGCCACAACTAAACCCTTTATCTGTGGTCAGTGACCTAGAGGAAATACTGCTGGATTTATTAAGAACTGACAGACACATAGTGAGGTCTGAATATTAGGCTCATTGTGGTTTCATTTATCAGGGAATGTAAGTCAGGACTAACTCCTATTTCTGGCTCCAAGGCTTGCTCTGGTATCTTGGGCAAGACAATTTAGCATCATGGACTGCCATACATGTCCATCCTGACTGTGTGGACTGTTAGGGAAGAATGGAGATTCTTACCTCTACAGGAGATCATCAAGGATTAGTGTTAACCCAGCAGGACCTTGGTCTGAGCTGGAGAAGCTGAGCACTGCTACAATACAAGCCAATGTAAATATTCTCATCCTGCCCTGCACAGGGACGAGTTCTAAAGAGATGTATTGTAGAAGCTGCAGCAATTCCTGTACCAGGCTTCTCTCTGTTTGCCATGCTACTGATTCACTGGTCCATATTCTTCCAGGAAATCACACTTCTTCACACACACACCCCCACTTCCAGTGAAACGTGAGCCCGACAAGATTTGAGTAGCAGTTAAACTTTTGAACCTGTTCTGTAGGAGTTGCCTTGAACTCAGCACAAATACCTGAGGCCAGACTGATGTGTTCAGCCTAGGTTTAGTTCCTGCTTTATTTATAGGTCACACTGGATTGGAAACAAAACAGCTTTTAGTCCTTGTTATGCTCTTATTCAAGCCAGCAAGGAGCTATGAATCAAACAAAAAATACAATTAATTGCTATCTCCTTTTCCTCAATTTCTCTCTTCACAAGGAGTTTTCAGAGCATTTTTCTTTATGATGCATATCCATGGTATTGGCCAACTGTTACCTCTACATACGATATAAGAAGAAATAATTTAGATTTTACTACTCATAAGTAAACTCAGTCAAGGCTTACTCAAAAAAGAGATTCCTTAGAGCAAACTATGTATGTATCTATGAAAGCACAGCAAAACCAAGTGCTAGGGGCTAGACAGGAACACAGAACTGCTCAGCAAACTGATATTATTTGCTGGTGATAACTTGGATCTGGAACACAAGCCTTTAAAACACTTAGCCTTAACTGTTTGCTAGATATAAACTGAAAGAAATCCAAGCCTGCGAATGCTATAAAGGACATATAAATCATCCTTTTTTGCCCAACAGGAACTGTTTTTAAGTCTAAAAACTGATACTTCACAATGCTACCATTTAAAATGTCTCTTCACTGTCTCTAGCTTGTAAAATTAGAGGAACCTTGCAGAACATGTTACAGGTAGCTGTGTCTATCTTACCATCAGCTTTTTGAGCTTGCCAAGAAGCTGAAATAGGGGAGCTGATGATGTTAACAGTGTGAATCCAGCTGGAAAACTCTACAGAACAGAAACTACCTACTAGTGTAATCTGTCGTTTGTGTTGTGAAGGAGAACCTGGGGAGAAAGTCAAAAGAAAGACATCATATTTGAGAAAATTAAGATGCTGAATGTGAAGCCTTGATCCTTTTTAAGGTGACAGAAAAAGTGTCAGGATTTCCTATTCTAATAATGGATTATGATGACAATATACACTTGCGAAGGGAAAGATTAATGCAGTAAGGACCACAGCAAACAGCTGTCAGAACTGAACAGTCATTATACCAGAAAGGGTCTCAGAAAAGAGAAAGTAATCTAAATTCTTTTTGCCCTTCCACTCAATGCAGAGATAGGAGACATAGGAGCAGAGAGGCTGCATGCCAGGGACAGTGAAACAAATTCAAAAAAACAATCTCTCCTATCTCGAGTTCTTTTCCTCACATGTGGTGCATGTTGCCTCAATAAACAGTGGGACAAGATGTTTGCACATAGGCAGTACAGAAAGTAGATATTAACAGAAAAAAAGATCACTTCATCTAGCAGGGAAAGGCTTTTCCCTCTTTTGAGACAGCCTGGTGTGTTTAAGGACAGGCAACATGAGATGCAAACCAACAGAGTTCCCCTCTGCTGTGGTATGACAGCTCCATTTTCATGGTGGGATTCCACGGAGTCTTTACTGCTGCAAGGAAACACTAAACTAGTTTGTGCCTCAGTCACACACCTGCCCTCACCACTGTGGCCATGTTGGACATTTTGCAGCTGCACACAAGCTGATTTCACAGAGCAGGGTTAGAGCACTTCAAACTGCCAATGCTTCCCATAATGAAACATGCTACTTTTATAAACTAGGGTTGGATTTGTTGCCAGAATAAAGGAATCCAGGTCATTTGTGCCAGCATAAACTGAATCCTTTCTTTTCCAACCTACAGTCTCCTATGTTCCTTACAAGGAAAATAATACAGAAAATATAGGAGACCACAGAAAACTTCCTTTATTAAGTCGGGTAATTGCCACCAAGTGACCTAATGGTGAACAATAGAGAATGATTTTGATTAACAGAATGTAATAGAAATAGAGTTGTTTCAGATAACCTTTCAGTCTTCAGTGCTGTAGTTAGGTCCTCTATTAATAGAACTGTCAGAAAGTGTACTCATGCCTGAACTGACAGCAGGTACAGAAAGTTGAGTGAATGAATTTAGTGCTGGCTTAACTGACATTGTGAACAAAGCCTACTTTTTCATTCCTGAAAGAGAAATACCATCCACAATAGTGTCACTTCCCATCAACACACCTGAATTCCAATCTGGGTGACTGTCTCTTAGCATAATAAGTTTACAAAATGCACTTGTACATGATAGCCTCCTATGTTTAAATGGATAGATTGTTTTTAAAGACTGAATAAACCTGACTGAAGCAATACAAAATAGAAATACAAAATACATTTACGAATTAGAGTCAACCTACAAAGGAGAAAAGCTTTCACAAAGACTTTCTTTGGCTAAGGACATCGTTATGAGATGAATTTCAGGAATGGTATCATACACTATGGGATGTCTCCTGTCATCCCAGTTTAATCATTGAAAAGGACACATAATTAATCAGAACTGTAAGAATATCTGGGAATAGTATCCTGATTAATTGTACTAGCACAGTAATGAAACTCTCAGACTATACTGGGCCTTCCAAATTGGAGCACAGGAAATGATGTTACCATTGCTCATTCTCTTTCCTTTTGTTGCAAGCCAATTTTGGTGTTCACAAAATAAAGCCCTCATAGTAGAAAAAAATAAATGAAAACAATTCCTTTTTATATAGGATCTGAATATTTTGGCGAAGTGATACAGGATAAATCCCTTTGTAGTGATTTATTTCTGCAATAGAGCAGGGAGTTTCCTCCTTTCTATTACTGGTAATAACAGTTCCAGTTCATCCAATTAGCCAGAAACTGCATTTACTTGAGAATTGAAATGTAAAATTAGGGAATCCAATGAAATGCTTAAAGCCAGAGGAGCAGAGCAGCCTGTACGTTTTATTTTAGAGTTGCACACACCTATTTATCACAGTATATTTTTCACAGTCAACACACGAGCCTACAGACAATTTGTACTTTTGTCAGGCTTCTCCTGGCCATTTATTTAGTTCATTGGGATAAACTATCTTAATTTTTAGCTCTTTCCCTCTGCAATGCCTGTCCTCAGACTTGTAGTCATCCTTCAAAAGCCCTTCTTCTGGTTTTTGCTGGAGATCTAAACTCAAGCCTAAGTTGCCCTTCAGGGATACACTAATGCAGGAAAGTCCCTTCGCCTCATAAGTGTAAGGGTTGATTTAGGCCTTTTATCTCTTATTTTCTTCCCTGGGCACATCCTCAGTGCAGTGGCACACTACTCCAAAGCATGTCCATCACACAGACAGACAAAAAATGTGCAATTTGCTGCAATCCTGTGTGAGCGACTTTTACCCAGCAGCCGGTAACTCTTTTAACCAGTTCCGTTTAGCTGCTCTTTTTAGCTGCTCCTCAAAACCTCCCATATTTAGTGGGCTGGAAGATGGCAGCAGCCTGAGGGCCAGCAGAACTCTGAACACTGTTGTTACTTACTCCCTGTATCTGACAGTCCTGTGCAGCCTGGTGATGAGGGCAAATGTGTGTTGGGGGCTGCTGTACCTCAGCACAATCTCCTTCCACCCTCGCCATGGGCAGGGACTTCTTCCACTATCCCAGGTTGCTCCAAACCCTGTCCAACCTGGTCTTGGACACTTCCAGGGCTGAGGCAGCCGCAGCTTCTCTAGGCAACCTGTGCCAGGGCATCACCACCGTAAAAAGAAAGCATTCCTTCCTAATAGTGTCCTTCATGAGGGCCTTTGCAGATCCCAGAACTGTTAGGTTTGGAAGGGCTCTCTGGAGATCACCCAGTCTAACCCCTTGCCAGGCAGGGTCACGTGGAGCAGGTGACAAAGGAAAGTTCAGGTGAGTTCGGCATTTCTCCAGAGAGGGAGAATCCACGCCCTCCCTGGACAAGTCTGTCCCGGTGCTCTGCTACACTCACGTAAAGAAGTTCTTCCTCAAGCTGAGGTGGAACCAGCTGTGCTTTAGTTTATGGCCCCAAATGTCCTTCGTGCGGATATTCCCCTCAAAAAGCGCTCTCCCTTTCTCCCCGCTAACTCAGGTTTGACTCGGGAAGGGGAGGCAGAGACCTTCCCAAGATGGCGGCGAAAGCACGGCTCCCGCCTCCCCGCCCCTCAGCCGCTCTCAAGATGGCGGCGCGGAAGGGCCGGCGGCCGGCCCGGCTGCGCCTGCGCGGGCCCGAGTGCGGTGAAATTCCTGGCGGGGGGAGCAGGAGGTGGCGGCGCTGAGGGCTCGGAGCAGGAGGCGGAGGGCGGCTCGGAGCCACGGCCGCGCTGCCCTGCCCGGGACCCTGCGTGCTGTGGCGGTCGGCGCTGAGCCAGACCCTCGGCGGGCGCGGAGCGGACGGGCTGAGGGACGCTCGCCGCCGCCTCTCGCAGCGCCAGGAGCCGCGCCGTCCCCGCCGCCGCTGGGACTCCCTCCCCGGGCAGAGCGGAGGAGAATGACGGAGCTCCAGTCCGCTTTGCTACTGCGGAGACAACTAGCAGGTACCTGGGCCGACGGCGGATGAAGGAAGGGAGGGCGGCGGGTGATCCGCCGCGGGGGAGCAGCGGCCGGGCGGCCTCGGAGGGGCCGCGGCCCGCAGCGGGGGAAGGAGGGGGAGCCGGCTCGGGGAGGGG